>CM023865.1:39774032-40374032 GCA_013389735.1 Phaseolus lunatus | reverse complement strand
TCATTTTAATTTTGTTGTTGTTGTAAGAAACTAGCTCCCTATTACTTTGGTTATATTTCATAAGTGCAATATTTTGTATATCAAATTTAAAATAAAAATAAGAATTTTAGGATGGAAGTGATCTCTTTTTATTATTATTTTAATTTAAAATAAATTTAATAGATAGCAAATAACTTCTAAAATTCTTATACATTCTTGGTAATACCCATACATCTATATTCGTGGATAACTAGGTAATATCTATGGATCGATATCCGTGATTAATATCTACGAATCCATAACCATAGATAATATTCATGGATCTACATCCGTAAATAAATTTATCTACAACTGTAGATCTGTAGGTAATATATGTAGATTTATGAGTAAATTTACGTAGTGAATAAATTTACTTGCATATCTATATTCATAGGTAAATTTATCAATGGATGTATATATGAATAATATCAAAATTAATAATAATAATAATATTAATATTATTATTATTAGTGAGTGGGTAGTAACCCTATGTAATACCTATGGTTACAAATCCATAGGTAATGTTGACTTTACTTACAAATTTATGGATAAAATTTGTATGTAATATTGAATTTATCTAGACAAACATATTTGTGGATAATAATCTATAGATAAATTTGATTTTTATTTTGTAGTGAAAGGAGATAAATATACTTTTGGAAGAATAAGTGGACGAGTGACTTTCCTCTTATGAATAAACTATATAAAATGTATACAAATGCAAAAAGGAGGTGGGCAACACTAATTGAGTTAGGTGTGTTGGAAGCAAATAAGTGAATTTGTAAATGAAAAAGGGGTTGGTTTGAGTGAAAAAAAAAAAACCCGTATAAAGACTTTATATAGAGATCGATAGGATGAATGAAATGGAATGATGAACTATTAAAATATGTTGTTAGATGTTCAATTTTTTTATCAGAAAATAAATAAATGTGACACACTTCAGGGATAGACCATCCTTTATACAGAACAAAGAGACAAATAACTTCTCTGCAAACAAATTCAAACCTACAAAATGACGCCTACTACCTACACAGAAACACAAACAACACCAATTCAAACCCACAAAATGATGCCTACTACCTACACAGAAACACAAACAACACCAATTAAAATACCTACTAGTGAGAGCCATCACAATAAGCTAACACCCCTCAAAGTTCATAGTTCTCCATTTTAATTTTGCCTTTGTTGTAAGAACCTAACTACAATACTACTTTGTTGGTTATATATTTCATAGGGTGAAATTTTTTATATCAAATTTATAATGAAAGAAAAATAATTTTAGGATTTATGTGATCTCTTTTCTATTATTTGTTTTCTTTCGATTTAGAATATATTTTATAGATACCAAATAACTGGTAGAATTCTATAATAGTTTAATAGTTAGAAATGCAAAAAAGTACACATTGAATGTTCAATAAACTTTGTAACCAAGACATTATTCACTCAAAGTAATCGTGAGAGCTTAATTCCTAGATGTTTGAGTGATCATATTTGGACATACATAATAGGAAAATACACACAACTCAAAATAATAATATTTAAATTTCATTTTGTAGCATGTAATGCTATTCTTTTAAGGAAGATGGTGAGGTATTTTAAGGTAGATGATGAGGTATTTGGATCTTATATAAAGGTTGGAAACATTATGAAATGTTTCGTCTTAATTTATTTATTCTTTCCTCATAACCAAATATTTTGGTGAGTAGGGTATTATTTCATGTGGTTTTTCGTTTGAGTTTCGAATTTCCATTTTCAAACTCTTGCGGCCGGTGTCAACGGCGGCGCCGTTACTTGCCTCCTCAATCGCAGTCAACATCTTCCTCTCCGATCTGGAAACGACATAGTTCATATAATCCGTCGTAAGCTTCACTGGTCCATCCACTTCAACATTCAACCCTTTTTCTCTTCCACCATCATCATACCCTATTTTCACTTTCACGTGCATGGTCTCTTCGCCAACGATGAAATCGTGCGTGGCCTTCACCCTCACCACCGTTGCATCATACTCGTCCTTCTTCTTCTCCAGAGTGAAACACCCTCCGGAACCACTCTCAAGACTAAAGTAACGAACCACTTCTCTCTCAGGTAAAGGTGGGGCGCAGTAATTATTCTTAACCGAACTATAGGACCCCCCGAATGTAGTGTTCATGTAACTGCATAAAATGCCGTACCTCTTGTTTTCCATGAGTCGCAGGCTCAGTTTAGCGAAAGAACCCATACCATTGTCCTGGAAGAGGTCGATGTACACTTGTTTAACACAACCGGAGCACATCTTTTCGGTTATCTTCATAGTTACGCGGATGTTACCGAGGGAGTATGTGAAGTCGGTGGTTCCATCCTCATCTTCGAATTTCTGCATGTTGGTGTTCACTTCCAACGGATAACCGCTAGAGAAGAGCCTCACAACCTTCTTATTTCCTTCCATTGACTGTCTTTAATGCTCTCACTCTAATCCTTTTTTCTTCTTCTCTCAGCTCTCACTCTAATCCGGTCTTGCTGCATCTTCATTTATAGGTAAAACTGAACCTACGCACAGATTCCAAGCGTTAAAAGAAGGCAAAGAATTATGTTAAAAGAGCGACGAAGAGCATCTTTAATCGTAGAACCATAAAATGTTATCCAGAATCTTTTTATGGTCCCTTATTTCATATTTGGATGTATTTAGCAAATTTATCATATTTTTTTTAATCAGAAGTTATCATTTTATTTTTTACGTTAAAGATAGACAGTTATATATCTTATTATAAATTTAAATTTAAATGTGAATGAGTGTAATTATATAGAATTATGTAGATGAGACTGATAGTGTGATGTGGTTTCAATATCTCACTATTCGTAACTTTTAGATATTATTTTGTCCAAAGCCTAAATCTCTGATCTTTAAAAAGACTGAAATGTTATTCATTTTCTCATTCTTATCTTGAATTTGCTGATAAAAAAAAAAAAATCTTATCTTGAATGGAGTGGTGGTGTTTGAAGGATTGGTTTTTAATTTGAATGACGAATGGGACTTCAAGTATTTTTTATTAATATAATAATTGATAGAAATCCATATTCCTTTATAAATTAAAAATAATAGGTATCCAATAAAAAAAAGCATCGATCCTATATTATCATTATAGTATAAAGATAGAAAGGATAGTTTATGCTACATTATAATTATCAATATCATCGTAGAAAGGAGCATCTATCCTTTATTATCTTAATAATAGAATAATCACAGTGGGAGTATAATTCTTATATTTCTTTTCTTCTTATTGCGTTTATTCTTTTTCTATGGTTGAGAACTTGAAAATTTAATTATTTTTATAATCTTATTCTTAAAGTAACTAAGTTGAAAACTTATTTGATAATAAATAATAGCACTAGTGCAAAATGTATAAACGAATACGGTTTATTTAGTGCGGTTTTGCGTTCAAACGCTTTCGTTAAAAACGCGGTGGCATTTTTGTAATTAAGTTTATTTACAAGTGCGGTTATTTGTAAAGCCGCACTTGTAAATGAAGCCTTTGGATTTACAAAGGCGGCTATTTGTACAGCCACCTTTGTAAATCAAAACGCTTGATTTACGAATGCGGCTTTACAAATAGCCGCCTTCTTAAAACTTTTTTAACCCTAATTTCAAAAATGCGCAACTTACATTTTGATACTCTCCTTTCTCTCGCGCTTCGTTTCTCTGAACTACTTTCTCCAATAATTGTGCTTCCTCTTTTCTTTCTCTCTTCTTTGCATTGTCTTCGTGTCATTGGTAAGCATTGTCTTCCTCTCTTCTTCTTCACCATTCACCATTGATTTTTGTATGTTTTGCGTTTCTCTTATGTTTTGTCTTATGCCATTGCTAAGGTCATGCTTCATTGGGAATGTTTTTGTTTGCTTTCTGCTGTGCCTTTCTCGTCGTTGTTGTCGCCTTGCTCCGTCACATATTTGCGTTTCATTGGAGAATTTTTATTTGCGTTTTTTGGACTTCCATTGGGATAAAATACGAAGAGGTATGATATGGATGCAAAGACATAAAAAAACACTAAAATAATGACCATGTTCTTCAGAAAAGATAAAAGTTGAGAACTTTGATTAGAAACCCAATCAATAGCGAAAAAGAAAAGAAATCCTAAACGCCTCTTATAAATGCGATTTATAAATGCGGCTATGTAAATAGCCGCATTTATAAATCGAATTTACGAATGCGGCTATATAGCTGCATTCGTATCTCTTCGATTTACAAGTGCGTGCTGATCAAATGCGGCTATATAGCCATCTTTATAAATTCAAAATAACCGCACTCGTTTGGCTTTTCTGCACCAGTGTAGGCTTGACTACTTCATATATTATTAAAAGCTTCAATTCAATCTCTCAGTTTTTAAAACATGTTGGTAATTAGTACAAATGCTTTATCAAATAATATCACAAAAGCGAACAAATTGATAATATTATTTAAAATTTAACAAACTTAATTCAAATTTTTAGTAATATAAGGATCAAATTGAATAGATTATATGAGTACATGGACCAAATGGAATATATTAGTAGGTCACATTCTTTGTGGTGGAGGGATTTAAAGGAGGTTGGAAATTTGAGAGTTAGAAAGGAAAATTTGAGGATAACATCATCTGGGAGGTAGGGAATGGGAGAAAGATTAGTTTGTGGGAGGATAAATGGGTGGAAATGAGGTTCTTAAAGATAAATTTTTGAGGTTTTATTCTATTTGTTCTTGTAGGGAATCCAAGCTGTGGCAAGGAGGGGAGTGTAATAACAATCTTGAGTGAACTTGGAAGATAGAATGGAGGAGAAAGTTGTTTGAATGGAAAAAGCATCTGGAGCAAGAGCTGACTTTGCTCATGGGAAGGAAGAACATTAGTGTGGAAGAAGAGGATTTGTGGGTTTGGAAAAAAGTGATACAACAGAGTTCACAGTCAAATCTACATACGAAATTCTAAAACATGAAGGTCAGGGGGATGACATCGCTATGTATGATGAGTTTTGGAGGATTAAGGCACAACCATCAGCTCAACTTACAACATGGAGGGTGCTAGAAGATAAGATTGCGTCTAAAGTGAATTTGGAGAAAATGGGATTAGTTTGACAAGTAAAATTTGTAATATGTGTGGGGAGGGAGTAGAAGCAATGTCTTATCTTTTTTTATACCTGCAGAGTAGCTTGGCTTGTTTGGTCTAAGTGTTACGAGTGGGTGAGTTTGACATCGACGGTTCATCGGGAGCCAAAAATGAATTTCTCACAGTTTAAGATGACCAATGCTAATGAAGTTGTCAATCAGATATGGTATTGTAGATATCAGTAGTAGGAGAATTGTGAAAACAAAGGAATAAGAAGATTTTTAAAACTAGCCGTATAAATCATATTGAAATTTTCATGATGGTGCAGTTGAAGGTTTGGTCTTCGAAGGTACGTTTTACATGTTTTTCTTACTCAGATTGGTGTCTCGAGCCGCTGTTATGCATGAGATCTATCAATAATACCAAGCGGGTGACAAAACAGGTGGGTGTGTTGAAAAGGTGAGAGATAAGGTTTTTCTAAGATGTGAGTTGGGGAAATGCACAGTTTTTTAAGGTTAGAGGTGGTGTAGTTGCATGTTTCGCAACTTTAGGTTTGGGGGTAAATGATGTGGTCTTGTAGTTTTATGTTGTTTAGTTCACTTTTGAAGCCTTGTTTTCAAAGCGTCTTTTAAGTATGGAGATTAAACTATACTTTCGTATATAAAAATTGAGATATTTCTAAAATACTTCTATTATTTTTTTTTTCTGATAAAAAAGGTGACATTTTATAAATTGTTCCAATTTATAATTTGATGATTATTGTACTTATTTATATATATATATATATATATATATATATATATAGTATAGTTGTACTTAAAAATATTCAAATTTTGAAAATACGATTTTTATGTTAAAAAAACTTATAGTAAGTTTTTTTTATTTAGTTATATATGTGATGACTTGACAAAACCAAATCAAATGTAGTATAGTTGCTAAAAAAAAGTTTTGTATCATCAAGAATTAGAGAGTGACGTAGCAGTTGAAACTTCTTTTTATAAAACTTGGTGTATAACATGACAATCATAAGAAATAACTTTGAAATGAAATGCACAACACATTTGAATAATGATAAAAAGTAGTTGTGAAGGTAATGATTTTTAAATATAATGTGGATTGGGATTGAATAAACTCTGAAACCAATCTGCACCCAATGACTATATATGCAGTACACTACAAAAGTCCTTTATTCTTTAAAGTCAAACCATAGTACTTGAGTTATAATCATTTGATTTCGACATTAATATTGGAGCAACACAGCCAACTACTACAACTCTGTACCTAAATGTAGTCTCTGACGTTAAAGATAGACAGTTATATATCTTATTATAAATGTAAATGTGTGAACTAATGTAAAATTATAGAATTATTTATATGTGACTGATAGTGTATCTCACTATTCATAACTTTTAGATATTATTTTGTTCAAAGTCTAGATCTGAACTTTAAAAGACTGAAATGTTATTCCTTATACTACATGTTACCAAAAGCAACATTGTTTTTCTGAAACACCCACACTGGCTCTTATTTTTAACAGAATTATGCAGCAGAAACTGCATAATCTCAAATTGTTATGCAGCAAACTCAATCTGCATAATGCCCTTACATTGCAAAAAAACTGCATAATGCCATAACATTGCAAAAAACTGCATGATGCCATAACATCACCAATGAAACACTCTTCATCTCTGCACCCAGTTTTCTCCTAGGGGAATTTCACTGCAAACCTTCACAATGGCAAAAATTTATCTTCTATCTACTCCAGCTCCTTATTGTTGCTTTTGCAGCTCCCTGGTTTTGCTTTGCTGTCCCAAATCCTTCCCAGGGAAAACATACCCCTTTAAAAGACTGCATTGCCTTCACTCGGGACTGTTCACTCAAAAAATCCCTGCACTAACGCCATGCACTCCCTGCTTCTTGGATCCTGGCTGGTCCATGTGTTGAAACTGCTGTGGGCATTACATCCTCCTGCTCTATTTCTCTCCAGCAACAACTGTCTACTCCTTTAAAGATCACATTACTCCGTCTGCCACATTCCGCACCACTACACCAGCACTGTTTTATTGGCTTGGTAATGTTCCATTACCTGCACTCCTGCAAACTTTCCTCAAACTATTTTCATATAACTCTAGCTTTCCTTCACTACTTTCCTATACCTTCACAAAGGCTTCCCCTGCTTTCTAGTGCTACTAAACGTGCTGAAAACAATTGCAAAAACTCATAATAATTATTTATGGATAAAGTTTGTCTCGTATATGTTTGTATGAATAAGAAGTTTCTTTTGTGTCAAAAGCTAATATAGAGAAAGAATGAATTAAAATGTGCAAATATTAAAAGAATATCATAAAGACCTAATACATTGACAGTTAAATGATGATAATGTGAACTTCTCGAGCAATGGAAGGAGTATTCACTGAAATTTTGTTCAGAGACTCCACTAAAAAAAGAATTATACAAAAACCAATAATTGTTGTAATTTTCAGTATTATAAAAGGGCACGAAAGTTACACGTTAACAAAGATTTTATATACCAACACATTCCTCAAACATCTGCTATTTATTTTCTGTTTATCAGATATATCACACTATTTCACTTCCTCCCTATATTTTACCAATTCCTTGGACGAAAAAAGGCGCTGTCAAACAAAATTTTACATCCACGAAATATGATAGAACCGTTGTAATTGCCATCACTGTATCCAGCTGAGCTTAAAAGGGAAGAGATGTTTTGCTGGCCGCTCATGTTCATCACTGGAACATTACCACTGTTTTGGTTCGAAAACTCCATTCCACCATCACAACTTATAGGACCAGGGCACCACCCTTTTCCTGTGACATCATCAAACATCTTCAACAACTCACCTTTCGAGTGCCTTGAAGGCTTTTCAATCTCAACACTCAAACCCCCATCACCGCTATTACTGCAAATCTTTGCCACAACAGAGACACCTTGAGAACAACGCGCAGCCACAAAACAGTGCTTCACAGTGATCATGTGAGGAAGCTCTTCATCATCATCACATCTCTTTTCCCTTAAAACGATAACAAGACCCTTTCGATCAGTGTCGCGTCCGTATAAGAAGGAGGAGGACTTCAGAACCCCACCTTGCGCCACAGGGATTTTCTTCTCGGGAAGTTGCTGCATGCATCTAGGTCCGTGCAGAGAAACGTTTGCCAGCAGAAGACCTCCTTCGATTCTCATGTTCATCTGAAAATCAAAGTCATCGTTTGCATGGCTTGCTGCGTGGTCATGGACTGAGATGCGTAATTCTTCTTGGTGATTATGGCATTTGGTTTTGGTAAGTTGGAGTTCGCAGCTTGTCCTTCCAAACAAGTTGTATTCTGCTCTCCAAGTGTCCACAACTTCACGCCCTTTACTGTTCTTGGTTTTGAGTAAGACAACCTCTGAATAATTGTCTAGAGGAAACCGATCAGAGTAACTGTTGGTACTGTGAATGTTTCCCATGATGGAACCTTTGCATCTATCTACACTCGATATGTGCTGTGATGGATTCACTTACAAAATAATCAGAATGCTATGAGCTGCGTAGCATGTTTTCTTATAGGACACACTTCAAGAGAACAAATAATCATTGTCCTTCGAAGGAAGCGTTCACCTTCCGCAATTGTTGCTTTGAATACATAACTTTTTGTATAGGGATTCATGTTACCCTTTTTTCTTTTTTTTTTTTCCATTTTCGGAATTAGGAAGATGAAAATATATATATTTGGCTTTTATTCCCGAGAACACAAGGGTGATGATAAATATGTGGGGGTGATTGGTACTTTATTTGTAAATCCTTTTATACTTTAAATTATTTATAGGATAATGATATTTTTACACTCTAATCTTTTTCACATATTTTATTATTAAAAGGAATTGTAAAGTAGAAGTTTCTATAAGAAAAAGAGTGTCAAATAACATTATTCTTATTTATATTCTCGTGAGAAGAGAGGTAAGTATATTTTGGATGGAAGTTATTATTTACAAATGAATTATGTTTATTGTCATTTTAATTATGATATTTTTTTATAGAAAAATTTCCATGTTAATTTACATATAATTTAAATTTATTTTATTTTTTTAAAAGTATTTACGGGGAAAAAATCATTCAAGCAAATCCAAACAATAGCTATTCAACTAACCCAATATAATTTATTAGAGGTAGAAAGACAGAAAAAAAAGAAGATATATTTTGACAACTTGATTTGAAAAAACAAACACCTAGGAAAAAGAATGGAAAGAAAAGTGGTGAGATTGAAATGGAGAATGTTATTCCGTGTTTTGTGGCTTATTTACAATGCGAATACAATAGTTACTTTTATTCTGTATTCTCAGTGCACATCAATTCCTTACCAATTTTTTATTTTTTATTTTTATAAAAGAAAGAATAAAATAAATAAAGTGATATATGCATTAATTTGTATGAAGTGATGAATATTAATCTTTGCGGATATGGTGACGCACAAGCACATTGCATCATCAACTTATCTAAGCTTATCAATTTTTTATTATTTGGTGATTGTGAGATTAGGTGCACCAAATTATATTTTATATATATATATATATATATATATAGATGCGAAGAAATTGCATTTAATTTTTTAGTTTTAAAACTCACTTAATATTTTTTAAAATAAATATTTTTTTTTCTGTTTTTAATAAAATAATATTTATATTTTTAAGTTTTTAAAAGATTTTAATAAATACTATTTACATCCTTTTATATTTTAATAAAGAGACTCTTTTCTAATTTTATCTAAAAATAATATATTGATTAAAATGCAATGAGTTATGAAACTAAAAATTAGTGTTTTAAAATTTAAAATATTAATAAAATTTCAGTTTTTTCTTTATCAATAAAGAATAAAATGAATAAATAAACAGGGTAATGTAAAATTCCAGTTGTAATAACCTTATATCAGTTTTACATGTTAACGGGCATAAATAAGTGTACATTAGATTAAGTATGCGTGCGCAGAACACCCTTTTGGAATGTTAAATTACAAGCTTTGTCAAATTTCATTTTGTGCATCTCAAGTTTTGTGAGCCTATTTAATTCTGCATGTAATATAACAATAACTATTGCTAGTTAAAAAAAAAAAAAAAACAAACGATAACTATAATCTCTTAACAGGACACAACATTTGAAGTAATATGTGTGGGGAAGGCAAGGAAACCCACGTCTCATATTTTCTATAAGTGTAGAGTTGCCTTACTTGTTTGATCTAAGTGTTATGAAAGGGTGGGTATAACATCAATAGTATATCTGAAGTCGAAATGCATATCTCACAGTTTAGGTTGAATGAAGAAATTGAAGCTGTTAACTGGATCTGGCTGTGTGTGAATAGCAATTATAGGAAAATTGTGAAAACATAAAAATAAGATCTTTAGGAACGGACACATATATCACTCAGAAATTTTCTCGATGGCGTAGTTGAAGATTTGGTCATGGGTAATATCGAGGGTACGCTTAGCTTGTTTTTCATACTCTGATTAGTGTCTAGAACCTCTAGTATGTATGAGGTTCATAAAAAAACATAAAGGTTAGTGGAGTGGTAGGAATAATAGTTTTGTTTATGGTAGAGGATGTTACTAGTTTGAATTGTCTACACCTCTTGTATAAGGGTTGAGATAGTCCTAAAATATCTATATTATTTATTCTTTTATTGCTGATAAAAGAAAATTTGAAGCAATATCTTTCACAACACAATTTTTTGTGAGGATAGTGTTATGGAGGAAAGAAAATTTTGTCAGTTAGGTAGTCGAATATATATAAACTGAAGGAATTAGGAGATTTAGACACAAAGGAAATATAAAATTTTAATTATGCACTATTAGCAAAATAAAAATGGAGATTAGCAACTGAAGATAATGGATTATGAAGAAATATTAAAATTTAAATATGGAGAAACTTAAATTTGCAAATTTAGAGTAATTATGATCTAGTTTGGTGGAAGGAACTCAAGAAATTAAGTGGATCGGAACCATGGATGGTGGTTTGATAAAAGCATATTATGGCAAATAGGAAAAGGAATCAAATTTAGATTTTGGAAAAAATAGATGGAATAAAGATATTTTTTTTTTAAAAATATTCTTTACTTTATAAATTTTATTTTAATAATCTAGTCACCCAGTTAGATATGGGGTTGTGGAGTAATAATACATAGGTAATAAAGTGGCAGCTCGTCAACCCGTGCTTATAAGTAGGACGAAAAACTTTTTGAACCAACTAACTTTATTAATCTGGTCGATTTAACCTGTCAAATTCAGCGAATTAAAGAAAGGATGAAACATGTTAGTCCACCCTTCTTTATTTTTTATATTTTTAAAGAAAAATTATATTTTCAAAATTAAAATTGGTGGTAGTTAAAAGTTTTTTTTATCAACAAAGAATTAAATAAATTAAAAAAAATCACTTCACATTGTCCCGTATACAAGAACCAAGAAGTCCTTCCCAACTAAGGACATAGGCTTCTTAAGCATAAAATCCATTCTTACAATGAAAAAACCTGCAACCAACTCATAAAAGCCTACACAAATGGTCTAAAAACACAAATTTAGCACAAAAAATTCTGTAGAACGGTTCTGTTTCATCTCTTAAGAATAGTCTTGTGGATTGCTCAATACTCAACTAGGTGTGTATGATATATGCACTTTCCAGCATTCTGCATCAAAACCAGAAAAAAGGTTCAAACAAGCTAACCATTACCGTCCCTGTTGTCCTATATTTCTCCAAACCATTCTTCCATTTGCTCCTATGCCTTCCCTGCTACTTTCCTCTCCTTCACACCTTCCTGAACAATCTCCTCCACTGTTTGTTTATTGGTCATGACTTGTTGGTTCCGTTGATCACCAAATTAATTAATCAGAATCGTCCTCATTGTCCATTGGTGAAGTAATACTATTCGTGAACCTACTCACTCTACAATATGCATAGAGACAGGAGTATGTAAAGGTCTACGGACTTTACACTTCAAGCAAATGCTAGATTATCAAACACCATTGCCTATGTACCCCATTGTACCGCAATTAAGCAGCAAATATGCAACAATTATGCCGCAATTATGCATAAGATAGGTAGGATTGTGGTTGCAGCATAATCTGAAATTTCTCCAACTATTTACTCTATCTTGCTTTTGTATTCCTGAACTTCTCCACTTGATCTTCTCATGGGCTTCATATCATGATCCCTGCTGTACTTCCATCACAATTTCTTCTCCTATTCTTCCAGCAACCTCCGCACCTCCGAGCTGCTTTCAGAGCAGACCCAAACACTCCAAAGCTGTGCTAACCTGCGGCCAGGAGTGGGCCAAAACTGTACTGCAGAAATAAAACTCCACTCTGCATAATTATGCAGATGCTGACCGCAGACCATTGCTTAAATATTTATTCTTCCTTCATCATTCAACCTCCAGAACTCTTTCTCTATTATTATCCTGCATATGCTCTGCAACTTCAATTCCATTGATCCCCTCCACTTAACTGCAAACCACCGTTGCTCAATCTTTTTTTTTTTTTTTCAGCACAGAATTAAAAGGCAATGCCGCAATGCATCATTATGCAGAATATTCAGAACCTGCATTCACATAACCTTCTTTGTCAGTGAGGCTTTCTGCATCTTGTTCTGCATAAATCCACTCTGCTTAAACTTTGGCAGCGCTTCTCTCCATCTCAATCCTCTACACGGCACTGAGACTTCCTCATATAAGAACTTGAACCTGCCTCACCGCTGCAGCAGTTTATTAACTATCATAACTACTACAACACTTTCTTCTGCATAAGTGCCCTGCCTAAAATGTGAGCTTCAGCTACATTAATTGCTTAACCCTTCCCATACATCAAAACCAGCCACAGAAGAGAGATTTCTGCACTGATTGAATCTGCTACATAATTCCAAACCAGCAGCTGCTGCACTATGCCGTCCCTTTATTTATAATTTTATTTTATTAATTTTTTTTATAAAGTTTTTAACACTAATAACCTAAAAAGATGATGACTAATAGACATAACGAATATGAATATTGATAGTTAATTGGAAAATAGCATTTTTTTTTTTGCATGATAAGATGATTGAATGGTTTATCAATTTTATTTAACAAAACGAAATATATTAGAAAACCTGTCGATTGCTTTTCTATTTTAGTAAATTTTAATTGAAAATTTACATGACTAATTTCTAGTATTTTAGTATCATTAGGTATATACAATCTTTAATAAATTTTAGTACAAAAAGTGCATTAAACAAACACTTTGGCATTCGTTATTTTTGTTTAGCTTCTTATTTGTCATATTTCAGGTATAATTTGTTTCTCCTTTTTTTCATATCTTTAACATCTCTAGGTGTGCATATTAATCCAAAGGTGTGATGGATCCCTTTTATTTCCACATTCAAAATAAAAATGATTTTTTCCACGTAACTAGAACAAATTTGACCAAACCTAGGCTTGAGCTGCTGTCATAATTCTGCATAATTTGGCAGTGTGCATAGCAGTTCTACGAAGCATTGCAGCTATGGACCATCCGCTTATAGCAGGGCTGCATAGTTTTGAGGTGTATAGGTCTGCATAGTTTTGAGGTGTATAGGTCTGCTATGAATTTTTTTTAAGGGATTATGTCAATTCATTTTGCAGAACTTGCGACTAGTTATGCTCTAATTATGATTAGGAAGCTAAGCTTGTTCAATCTGTTATGCTATTAGCTTAAGCTAGCAGGTAGGCTTTATGTCCCCTTTAATTCAATTATTCTTTTTTAATAAAAAGAAAATCAATATGTATTTCTTTAGTGTTCATTGTTATATATATCCTTTCAGAGAATTAGAGTTGCATTTGATAACGTGAAATGCATCATTATTATAAGAGCTATAAAAATGCATAACAATAAACATATGAATTTTGTCCTAAGATTATCAGTGGTGGTTGTGGGGGTAAGGGTAAGGGTAGGGGTAAGGGTATGAGCCCTGAAGTTGAGACATGGTGTTTTTGTAAAGGGATATCACATTGTTATCCATCTCATTCTCCATCCGCTGCCCCATTTTCAAAAACACACGATTCGTATATTCCATCGTAAGCTTCATGGGATTTTCTATCTCAACACGCAACCCAACTCTTCTGTCATTTCTTATTTTCAGTTTGATAGCCACACTTTCGTCGCCAACCATGAAGGCGTGTAAGCCTTTCACCATCTCCACCACATCACCGTTGCCCTCACCCTTCTTCTTCTCCAGAGTAAAAATACTTCCATCACCTGTTTCAGGACAAAAGTAACACGCAAGTTCTGTGTCTGGCAAAGGTGGCACACGATAGTTGTGCTTAACCAATTCAAAGGAACCAGATAGATGAGTATGCATGCTACTCAGAACACCGTACCTGTCGTTTGCCGTGAACCACAGTTTCAGAATAGCAGAAGAACCCCTCCCATATTCCTCCTTCACGTCGATGCATACTAAGATTACACTATCTGCTTTGCACGTCTCAGTTATGGTGAAAGCGAGATATCGCTGCCCCACTAAGTATGAAATGCACCTTACCACAGACTCCTCACCCGTTTGATTGTCAATGTATCTCTTCTTATCAGTGTAGACATTCACCGGGCCAGACTTGAGCCACATCACATTGGTGTTTGTGTTTGGTGTGTTTCCTATCATTGCTTCTGAAATTGTTTCTGTGACTTTCTTAGTTTGTTGAATGTGCGTACTCTCTGTTATATAATCTTGGCCTTGCACTCATTTATCAGTAAAAGTGATGAAACTCTACATACAGATTCTTAATTAGCGTTCAAAGAAAGCAAGGCAAATGTGCGGAAGGGTCACGAGATAAGAAAGAACCAACAGAGAGAAAAAGTTCCACTTGTGGCTTGTCAGAGATAAGAATATTCCAAGTTCCATCAGAAAGAGAAGCATTCTTTTTTTATCATCAGTAAAAAATAAATGATTAAAAGGGGATATTTCTGGTGGTGTCTCAGCCTTTATACAAGGCAAGAGACCAAAACTAAAAGGAAAAGCGTCTCAAAGCCTATGCTTCTATGACAGACCTACACTAACAATGATTTTTAGCAGGTTATGCAGCAAATGCATTCATAATTCTGCAGCAAACTGCGCACAATTTATGCAGCAAAACTGCACCTGCATAACATGTGGCAGCGGTGCTCTGTACTCCTAGATTTTCTCTGCAGTTTTCCTGCTTCCATCCTACAAAACACATGCTCAAAGCTACACCTAAAATCTAAGTCAAACTGATATTTTTCAGCCTAACAATCTTCTACCAATCCACTTTGCTCACCTCTCTAAGTGTTGGACAAACAGGACCTAACAGCACAGCCCATGCGAAAGAGAAGCATTGTGAAATGGATCCAAAGAAGGATTAGGGCTTCTGATTATGCTTCCAAATATATTACATTTTCACTGTCTTCCCTGATAACAGAATAGATATTCTGTTATCTGGTTTGGCAACGGTGGAACTACACAGGAGGGAAATTATCAGGGGCTTCCCTTTAAGATGGGAGTCAATATTAGAGACTTGGTTAGGTGTATATGATTAAATTGTGAAATCTTGGAACAATTGGGTAGAATGTTGCAGTAAAATTAATATCTATTCAGTTTCTGAATTTAGTTGTAGATATTGCTGTTAGCTCTGATTGGATCAGATTCCACATGTTCTTGTATGCACTCTTCTTTCCTGTATAAAGATTGAAATGTCTTTTTTTTATTTAATTTATTTATTGTTCATAAAAAAAATATATTAGACACACTCTTTCCATCATGATAATATAGGATCAATGCTTCTTTTTTAATTTGATAAATATTCGTTTGATCTTTTCCACTGACAAAGAATATGCATATTTTACATTATGTGGTAATTCCAAATTAAAGTCATCGATCATGCTCCTCTTTTATGAGAAGAATACGAAAGAATAGGAATATTTGTCTGGATGATAAAAGAGTATTTTTACTTTATTCCTTTTATGTTTTCCAAATTAATATTATGTCTTTTTTTTTTTAATGTAATGTGAAGATTGTTTCAATAAAAAAATTTGTTCAAAGATTTTTAGATTGTTTGATGTAATAGATGGTTTGA
Source organism: Phaseolus lunatus (assembly GCA_013389735.1). Classification (NCBI taxonomy): domain Eukaryota; kingdom Viridiplantae; phylum Streptophyta; class Magnoliopsida; order Fabales; family Fabaceae; genus Phaseolus; species Phaseolus lunatus. The sequence goes on along the minus strand of CM023865.1, from coordinate 40,357,884 downwards.
TAATTTAACACTATGTAATATTTTTCTTTAGGGCACACAAAAATATCAAATTATCTATCCCCACCTTAGTTATAACTTCCTCTTTTGCATTGGGTTAACCTTTAATTTGTCTCCTCCAACCTTTTGGCATGTTTTAAGGAAGTTAATTTGATATTTATTTTTATTATAAATAAAATATTGGTATGAACAATTGTATTTAACATCGAGAGTTCAATGTAAGAAAAACTTTGAGTTGTAATATATGTTCTTAACTAATTTCTGACTCAAAATGTATATTGAAGTTAGTTAACACTCAATTAAATCATGTTAATTTCTTATATGTCTTTTTCATTATTTTTTCTGTTTAATTATCTATGTGTTTCCGTTGGTTAGATATAAGAATAACTTTTCGTTATTCTTTCTGTTTAACGATCTAGTGAATTGTGAGTTATTTCCTTACAAACTGGTGCAGTAAGCATGGAGCGAGAAAACTCAATCATCATGACTTTCACAAAATATAAAATTGAGGAATTCACCAGCTTTGAAAGATATTTGTTCTTCTAGTTCAACAAGACCTTCTTGAAGCTTTGGAAGGTGAATTGAAGCTTGATGTAACCTAGACTGATAAGGACATGAAAGGGTTATTGGAGAAGATTCATAGTGCAATTGTTTTGAGTCTTGAATTTTATCTAGTTGATTGGTGATTAAGTTTGTGATGAACTTAGAGGTAGTGACAAAAGGTTTGTGTTGAACTAAAGTGAAGATTTGTATGATTTATTCAGTACAAATCGTGTTTAAAGTTCTTAGAACGTTTCAAATAGTATACTAGTTGATAGTTCAAAAGATCTAATGGTACAAGACCTTCTATCTTGATCAAATCCCCATCTACTTAATTTTAATAATTTTTTATTCTAGTAGACAATGTATAAACTAGAATAATAAAATTAAAATTATTAACTTATGCATAGTTTAAGTTAATGTTAATGTTAATTTAATTTATTTTTACTATTTATTAAATTAGTGCTAACTTCATATTATTTAATTTTAATATTTATTTAAGTTAAAATCAATTTAACGAATATTAATATAATTTATTTTTAATATTTATTTAAATAATACCAATCTAATTTATATTTAATATTTATTAAAATGAATAAAGTTTACTTTATGTTAATTACATTTATTTTTCATATTTATATCCAACACGAAAATATCTAATCTATTTTTAATATTTAACGTGAGTAAGTCGATGGTAATATTAAGTTACTGTCAATTTTACATGAATTTTACTTAACTTCAATATCTATTTAAGTTGGTAACAATGAACTTTAATTTAATTTATCTTTTAATATTTATATATTTAATATTAATACTAATCATATTTATTTTAATATTTATATTTATTTAAATTAGTCTCAATTAATTTTGTTTATGTTTAGTAATATATTTATAAAAATTAATGTTAACTAGCATTAATTTTCGCTGATCAAATTATTTAAAAATTTATTTTTCGATGATAAAAAAATTAGCATTAATTTTATTTTTTAATATTTATTTAAATTAATTCACTTTATAATAATATATTTTTTCCTAGAGTTGGCGTAGCATTTTTCTTCCTTCATCATAAATATCTTTTAATTTTATTTCTAATACACCTTATAGGCAATCCTTGAAGTGAAACTACAGTACAAAATAACAATGAAATTCAATGAAAAACATCATACAGAGAACATGTAAGTAGGTTCTGATATACGTGGATCTATGCTGTAACTGCGATTTATGCACTATTTCCCCCAAAGATGTTCTACAACGAATCTGCTGTGCTTTGTGGGGTTTCGCCATTGCTGCAAACTTATCTCCACGCTATTAGGCTTAGGGTTTAGGCTATTTAGGAAACTTTGTTCTTGTAGCTCTCATGGTAGGTGTAATGGTTTATGTGCTTGGGTAAAAAATCACCTTCGTCTTGGTGCATGGTAGGTGTTTACTAATTAGTCCTCAGAGTACGAAAGCCGTCTATAGAAATTTGGCAGTCCTGAAATATCAAAGAACCGTTATAATCGCCTTTGGAGAATCCACTTGAGCTTATGAGGGACGAGATGTTTTGCTGGCCGCTAATGCTATAAGAAAAAGGATTAGCATTTGAATTATTGTTGTTTCCCCCAGAGCTAATCACTGGGACATTACCATTACTGTTGTTGGCAAGCTCCATGGAACAATCAGAACTAGTAGGATTAGGGCACCAACCTTTTCCTTTAACACCATCAATTATGCTCAGCACCTCATGTTTGGGCTGCATGCAAGGCTTTTCAGTCTCAACACTCAAGCCTCCATCACTCCTATCACTGCGAATCTTCGCCACAAGAGAGACACCATGAGAACACCATGCAGAAACAAAATAGTGTTTCACAGTGATCATGTAAGGAAGGTCTTCATCGTTGTCTCTTCTCTTTGCCCTTAAAACTACGATAAGACCCTTTCGATCATTGTCACGTCCGTATAAGAAGGAGGAGGACTTCAGAACCCCACCCTGCGGAATAGGGGCTTTCTTCTCCGGAAGTTGCTGCAGGCATCTGGGTCCGTTTAGAGTAACATTTGCCAAAAGAAGACCTCCTTCCAGTCTCATCTTCATCTGAAAATCAACGTCGTCGTTGGCATTGTTTGATACATGGTCACGGATAGATATGGTTAACTCTTCTTCACGCTTGTTGCAGTTGATTTTGGTCAAGTCGAGTTCGCAGTTTCTCCTTCCAAATGAGTAGTAATCTGCTCTCCAAGTGTCCTCAACTTCACGCCCTTTGCGGTTCTTGGTTTTGCGCAAGACAGCCTCGGAAGAATCGTCCAGAGGTAATCGCTCTGAGTAATTGTTGCTACCGTGAAAATTTCCCATGATGGAACCTTTGTGTCTGTTTTGGAACTGAGTTAATTATGTGTCTATGGATGCACTTATACAATGCCAACATGAGAACATTGTTCTTAGACGGAAGCGTGCATCTTCCGCAATGCTTACTTTTGGATAAAGGTTATTTGACAAACCCTAGAGAGTTCAATTCAGACAAAGAGATAAGAAAAGTATTGATATTGAAATGGAGAATGTGATTCTCTTATGTGTGGATTATTTTATTCTTGATAAGATGAATTTGTATAATGCCAAGCATCCATTCCTTATTATAAAGTGTGGCATCTATATCTTCTTATAATTACTAATTATTTTCTTACAAGATGATTTACATTCTCTTTTGAAATAAGGAAATATGCATTGTGATGAATAAGCGATGTGATCCACTTGCACATTTCCTCTTCATAATTACAAGAGGGGTTGGCTAGAATCATAAGATAAGCTTCAAGATAAAAAGAAAAATAAAATTAGAAAGAGTAAAACTAGGGACAAATAACCTAAAAATAAATATACTTCACTGTGTTGATGGCACTTTTTTTTAAAGATAAATTACAAATTGTCATAAAATTAAAAGCAATCTTAAGATACTTTGAAATTATATTGAGTCTCAAAGTAAATTTTTTAAGGAGTAGATTAGGTGGAATCGACATCAATAACACTCAACTAGACCAATATGTTCCACTTCCAATTGCTCAATAATGTAGATATCTTTCACATACTTAGCGGAAAATTTTAGAAAATTATATATATATATATATATATATATATATATATATATTTATATAGAAGAATACATTTTTCTAGATGCCCCCAATTTTCTCACGACCACTACCACTACACCATCACTACGACCCCAATTTTTTCTTACTATTAATGGTTTTGTTTATCTTGAGTGCATCATATGTTTATATTTAAAAAAAATTATTTAACACTCCTGAAAAAATACTCCCAACTAATAACCAATTTTAATGATATAATAATATATATTATGATTATTTATTAAAAATAAATAAATAATTTTATCTTTTAATAGTGATGTCAAATGAATGCATTTTATCTTTTTTTAGTGATATTAAAGTATCGTCACTCTTATATTTATGATTTTAAGTGATTATACTTTGATTAATTGTTAAATTATTCTTTTAGAAAACCGCATACTTTTATAATTTCTGTCAAAATGACAACAAACTACAATGACAATCATAACAGTAGTTTAAACCAAGATATACAAAAAGAAAGAGAGACAAATGATTAGATAAAGTAGGTTTCCACCAATCTGAACGTGTCAATAATATCTTGGAGTTTCTAAAAGTTGCGTATCAGAACCAGTGGGAGTGTAGGCAAGAGCCAGTCTATCAATGGATATGGACATCCTACGGCTGCTATCACTAAGCGGAGGAGGAGGTACACCGGAGGCGTATCTATGAAAGGAGATCTCACTTTCCACCATTTCAGTTTCCATCTTCTCCTTGATTTGCCGCCATACACGATCTGCATGTTCCACTGTAAGCTTCAGAGGGCCTTCAACCTCCACACACAACCCTCCTCTTCTGTCCTTTCTTATTTCCACTGTCACATCCAAAGTTTCCTGCCCAACGCCAAAGTTGTGTGTGGCCTTCACTGTCTCCACCACCTCGCTCTCCTCCTTCGTCTTTTCCAGAGTGAAACAGCTTCCATCACCCGTCTCACGCCACGTGTAGCACACAAGTTCCGTCTCTGGAAAAGGTGGCACGCGATAATTCTTCTTACGCGTATCGTACGGTGACGACCCAGAGAAATTGTAGTCCATGTCACACAGAACACCGTACCTGTCGTTTCCTATGAACTTGAGAGTGAAATGAGCAGAAGAACCCGTTCCAGATTTTTCCCCGAGATCGATGTATACCGAGTATACAAGACCAGCTTTGCAATTCTCAGTTATCTTCAAGTAAAAATGTCGCTTACCCACCGTGTATGTGATCCACCTTTGAATTGCAAAGAACTCGCTCGTTTCTATATCATGCAGTTTCTGCTTTATCGTGTTCACTACCACCGGAGGACCACCGGCGTTAAGTGTAATCTGAAAACTGCGTTTCTGCGTTGCTTCTGAAATGCGTAGAGCACTGCCTTTTTGAGCATCAGTGTATTTCTGCCTTTCCATGTTGACATTAGAACTAGTTACAACAAGACATTTATTTCCCTTCATTGGATATGACATGAAGTAGCAGAGGTTCAATTTCTGACAGTGTTGCACCGCAGTGCTGAATTCTGAGATTTACCTGCAAAGATTCAGACAGTCAGAACAGAAAGAAAAAGTTAAGGAGAGAGTCCATGACCTAAGTTAATTAAAAATCTGGTTTGTTAATTACAAATCAGGTGATTTGTATGATTGACAGTTACAAGGTAAGTAAGTGATATGATACCTGGCACTTCTGAAATGATCACTACATGCATATATTTTGGTGTGTTTCATGTTCTCACACTTAATCATCAGGGCTCTTTTATAGATGAAAGTGTGATGAACCTACATACAGATTCGGATTGCGTTCTGAGCAAGCAAGGCATATATATATATATATATATATATATATATATATATATATATATATATATATATATATATATATATATATATATATCTTAAAGAGCCACCCACAACACAACACAACACAATGATCCAACACAGACAACATTAATGATATAACACAATTAGTGTTGTCAGAAATAAACACTTGATCTATCACTAATCAAATAAGACGTTAACAGTATTTTTTTTAACAGTATCACTGATAACAGGATCAACAATAATTCAATAAAATTCTTTTACTAAATTATGATTATTAATATGTTTATTATTATTTTTTTATCAGAAAAACATTGATAAATTAATTAAAATTGGTATTCCAATCCTTATACATAATCAAAACATCCAAACATGTTTCTTAAAACAACATAACCAAAACAAATTTGAATCTGTAAAACAAAATAATATATTTATTATTTTTATGACTATTATTATTATTGTTATTTTATTATTATTAGTATAGTAGTAGTGTTATTATTTTTATTATTATTGTTATTAATATTATAATTATTATTATTTATCTTTTAATTATTATAAATAATATCATTATTATTTATTATTAAATAAATATATTTTTTACTGACATTGGTCACTATAGTAACGTATTCTTTTTTTTATCAGAAAAAAAAAATTAATAAAGAAGCTTATAAAAAATTCAAAGGCACAACTACTTCAAAAGTATTACAATGAAATTCGTATACCACCAGGAATGAACAAAAACCTTTGTGTTAACAGACCTAGGTTACTGCATAAATGTAATAGAGAAAGACTTAAGTATGCATGAAGAAAAACTAATTGAACAAACCTGCAAAAACACCCAAAAGAGGTTTGGAATGCCATATTATGTTTCCCTTTTCATTTCCATTGGGGGATGCATCTTTGATTCAACTAACAAAGGAAGCTCCACACAAGGCACAATAATCTGCTCTCGCTCTGCTTAGGCCTTGATTCTCACTAACTGCATAAGCTTCTACCTTTGACTTGCTTGCTGCTGCAAAAACCAGCTTGTAATGCCCGATCAGCATTGCAACGTAGCTTCCTTCATCACTTGGTACCCATTCCAAGTACATCCTTCCACTTATCAATTGGATTGGGTACTCTGTGTCTCATGCAGCTTCTATATTGGTGGTTGAGCAATTGGATTGGTTTCTCTGTGTCTCATGCAGCTTCTTTCCAATGTCTTATGAATGAAATCCAAGGCATAGTGTCCTGGTAGTGTTAACCAAGGCAAGCTATTCATCGGCTTTTTATCCACATAGGGTGATGGAGGCAATCTTGTATGGTTGTGAGTTTTTTAACTTGTTATAGCCTCTCTATTATTCTCTGCTAGTGCTGTTTTGTGATCAGGTCTTGATTTGAAGCCATGAGCAGTATTGGTGAAAATGGGACAGCCACAATAGTGTCAAAAAGCATAATGGTTAGCTTGTTTGAACCTTTTTTATAGTTTGGCAATGCTGGAAAGTGGGAGCCGTAGGTGACTTTTAAGCATGTCATGGGTTGGAGACACGTCTTTTGGAGGAAGAAATAATTCTGCAGCTTTGAGGGGTTATTAAGCATCAATAGAAGCATCTTTGGGAAGAGTTTTGGTATCACAAATGCAAGGGATGTGGTGCTGCATTGGAATGGTTCGGTTTGGATTTGTTGGAATTTATGCAGAATTTTACTGCATAATTATGCCTTTTTAAGCACTAAATGATGTGCCAAAAAGCTGTCAAATTTGTTAATGTTGGTTATTATGCAGATTTTTTATGCATAGCTGATGTGCCAAAAAGCTAAGGCCTATATATATATATGTTATGTTCTATTTTGTAGTTAGGTGAGGTGGTTTTTTGGATCATTTGTATAAGGGCTGGCATTTTTAATCTATTTAATCTTTGTTGATAAAAGAAAAAAAAAAATAGGTGTGGAAAGGTATGTGGGCGGCAATTTTAAGGAGTATTTGGGAGCAACGAAACTCTATTATTTTTAAGCAAGGAGTACCGGATGCTGAAGAAATCTTCCATTCGGCACAACTGAGTTCATGGCTGTGGTTGAAACATAGGGTTCGCTCTTTCAATTATGCTTTTTCGGATTGGCTTCTGAATCCTGGCCAGTGCATTAAAAGCTACTGCTAAGGGGAGTATCTATGATGTACTTCCTTTCACTGAAGGGTGGAAAGGTAGGGGTTAGAGATTGCGGCTGCAGCTGTCACGTGTATCTTAAGCAGTTTAGCATGTGGTGGATTTGTGTAGGGAGAAAAGGGTAATTGTAGATGAGGAGAAGGAGAGGATGGGGGCTGGTGAGAATAAGACAATGCATATTTAAGTAGCATACATCAGAATCTATATGAGTGCTAGTTTTGGAGGTTAGAGATGAAGGAAATGTAATATCTTGAACGGGGGATGTCCTCTGTCACTGACCAACCTAAGTGTCTCTGATCACATTTCTGCATGAAGTTGGTTGTATCTGAAATGGAGACTAGGAGGATCAGAACAACAAGGGTAGGAAAGACTCCTGAGGATGCTTAAGGGTTGGAGATGTAACTAGAACAGCAATTGAGACTAGGTACAGAAAATGTCTTTGGCAGGGCAACAAACAATATTGTGTTGGTTTAGATGCAGGGGATCTCATCATGGAATGCAGAATTATGCAGCATTTGGTGTTGGAGGTGCAGGACTTAGGCTGTAGATGTAGTACTTGTAGAGTATGAAAGTTTGTCAGTGTAGAATTTTGACTGTAGGTGCTGGTGTGGTGTGGTTTGCTCAAGAGGCTTGAGTTCAATTACCAACCAAAGGAGTATGCTAGCCAGGCAGAAGATAGTGCAGATCTCTAATTGGGGCAGGTGGTATGGAATATTGGGAGCAACCTTAAAGCGCACTGCAGTTACTTTAGCAAAATAAAATGGGAACCAAAAGATGAAAGGAGGAATTCTTTGTGGTAGTGCACTGCTTAGTGATTTAAGTGTTAACCGTGTATCTGTTAGCCAATGTGGTTACTTAAGCATGGCAGCTATAACAGAGATGATGCAAGACCAGTATGGCAGTCTTTGGCCTCTTTGGGGAAGTAGAAGAGTCTATCTATTGGGCCAAAATGGAGTATATCATTATGTATCCTTATAGATGCGGAATTTCTTTGTGCATGGACACCAAGGCCTAAGATGTTAATACCTGTGTAACATCTGCTGAGGCAATTCTCTAGGCCTATATGAATGAGATCATGTACTCAGATCCATCTAGTTTACAGCAGTAATTATCCTAATACAGAAGGCATAGACCAAGATTCATGTTCAAACACTAGGTTTGAAGACTACTACATTGTTTATGGTGTTGATTGCGTAAAAATGGTTGGGATGAGTATGGAATTAAATTTGGAAAGACAACTCAACACTTAATCATTAGAAGGGTCACTTGCATCTCCCCAGACAGTACTATGGTTGCATTAATTTCACTCCCATCAACACTGAATCAGCTGTTAGAAACGCTGGGTCAATTCCTTGTTGGTTATTTTTTGCATTAAGTGCTAAGTTTTAGTTTGGCCTGGATGAGGGGTGGCTGGTTTAGTCAGTGTAGCTATTGAATGAGGAAGGATCCTGTTTAGCAGCTAGAGATGGAAGTCACTTGGTATGAAGATCTGTGATGCACTCAAGCTGCATAATGAAGCTCCCTGATGCTCAACAGATGCTGTTGTGCGGTGCCTAGGTGCAGACGCTAGGAGTTGAAACTATCAATTTATTCAACCCTTGGCAGCAAAGAATTGTAGGGGCACCAGATCTCTTGGTGAGATTATAAGCATGGAATCATTAAGGATTTTGTTTGCTCACAAAGTCAGGGCTTTTGGTGGCTCTGTGGCTGAAACTGTGAGGACTAACACAGCTACCAAAGTCAAAATTGTAATTGCACTATGCTCTCTTGCGGAATGCTTTGCTGGCGCTTGTTCAAATGGAGTGTATTTCCTATAAACTATACAGCCCTTAAATTCCAGTATCTTATGCATGAAAACTAAGTCCAGAGGCAAGCTATACGCATCTTATCCATATAGGGTGCAGGAGGCAATCATGTTCTGTTTTAGGCTTAACTTTGCTTATCAATTATGTTAGTGCTGGTTTCTGGGTAGAATTCTTTCTCCTTTGTGCTAAGAGATGGTTCATTTATGTCTTGTAAAAACTAGGTAAAGGTATGTACAAGGGTTGAGAACCCCTCAACAAGTGTCTCGTTTTATTTTTTTAATTCATTGTTAGTAAAAAAAAATAAAAATACATCCTTCTATTAAACCCTCTCTTTCTTGTTAATATCTTCGTAATCCAAAACCCTTTTCTACTTATAAAATCGCTTTTACACAACCTATCAACATTCCCAGCATCTCCCTTTTCCCTTCCCGAGTGCCCTTCTTGTAACGTATATATGACTCCACCACTAAGAAAGTCAGTGTCCCAGCATTCCTACAATAAAACCTTTCAAACCTTCTCTTCACCTTATGTCAAGATGTAGAAACAAGTTTTACAAAATTCTAAACATGTTTGAGTTATATGTAATTTTTTAACGTTTTTAGAAGATTATGTTGATATCATAATTTTGTATGGAATTAGAACATCCTTAAAATATTTCACATTTATTTATTATTTTTATTGATAAAAAAAAAGAAAAAAATAACAAACATAAATCTGATCTGGTTTTTCCAGAACATCCAGCGAGAAACCCATACAAAACCGCACTTACAGCAGCCACCCAAAATCTACAGATTGGCACAGCGTATACATAAAACTTAATCTCAGACAAACAAACATATTAAAGTCCAATGCAAAACCACAGATTTAGACACAGTAAAACATCCAAAACAAAGAACAAGAGGCCTTTGCAAGACTAATACAATTCTAACCAACAGGTAGTGCAGAGAACAGGTAAACCAGTTACATATCAAGATATATGAAAAATGCAAAGGATCCCAACCAGCACCTAATTAACCCCACCCTAATGCTACCCTTTTAATTTCAAACATATAACAGGATTAAGAATCCAATCAGAGAACCCAATATGTTTCTACCATAAACACGTTTTCAGTTGATCCATTTGGAAAACCTCCTCAGCATCAACCCTACCTTGTTTAAAAATAAGATTGTTCATCTGTTCCCACATACCCCCAAATAACAGCAACCCAAAGACTTTCCCAGATTAAGTTTTTGATTTTGACTACCATTAAACAGTAAAAATTGTTCAAAATGACTCTTAATTATGTTGAACATTTAAACATCCTACCCATCTATAACAGCCATTCCATACAGAATTAGCTACCTTACATTCCACAGAAAGATGTTGTAGAGATTCCTCAGCTGATTGACAAAGAGGGCAAGTATTATTACTTAGATTTAAACCCCTCCTACTCAGATTCACTTTGGTGGGAACTTTATCCAGCAAGACCCTCCGAGCAAAAGTTATGGCATTCGGAAAGGCTTTCGTAGACCAAACACATGAAAACACAATCATTTTCCAAACTAGATTGATTGGTCAGGATAAAACAACCCAAAGACTTCACCTGACGTGTGTTATGTGTGTAAAAGAGGCCTACAGTTGCAGAGCCAATCATGTGTTATATATGTGTGGTCACAATGAGGAGATTGTACACCATTTGTTTTTTACTTGCAAAATTGCTATGGTTGTTTGAAATTTATGTTATAATTGGGTAGGAGAGATTACTGTAATGCATAGTGAACCTATACAACGTCTCAGTTAGTTCAGAATATTGAGGTTGAATGCTGCTATAAACAGAGTGTGGAATTAGGTAACCAGGGGAAATTTGAAGACAGAGAAATAATATTACCTTCAGGAATGCTATGTCTAATTTTTTGGAAATTTTCTCTCTTGCTCAATTGAAATCATGGTCAGGAATTACTGGAAAACAAAATTTAGCAAACTTTTCTTGATCTTGTTATCTGTATGAAATCTATAAAAAAATAGTTTGTATAAATCCTGGATTGCTTGCTTGTGTCTTCGCCTTGGTTATGCATTGAACAGAGATAAGTTCACCTTACCATGAACTGCTGGGAGGGGAGTTTCTGATTTTGCAGACATTTTTTGAAGTTTGGAGTGTTTTATGACTTCAACTCCGTCAATTTAGGTGGAGAAATCAGAAAACACCAAGCGAATTTGTTACATCATGAAAGGGACCACAATGAGAAATACATCCCATTTTGAGGGAAACAAATGGGTTACTGTCGTGGGGTGGGGTTTGTTTCTAGGTGCAACAGTCATTCCTTTTGCAAAAGCAAATATAGGTTTTTCAAAGAAATGAAAACGTAAGGCCTCCGACTTTAAGATGCAGAGCTTATACCCTTTTGGGTTATGTTTGACATATCTTAAATCTATCTATGTTTAGATGCATATTTTTTTTGTAAGGATTTTAGAAGGATGTCAATTTTTTTATATGGTTTTTTGAGAAAATTTATCTGGATTTTTTAATATTTTGTATACGGATTGAGTATTTATTGAATGTTTCAATATATATTTATTTATTAATTGTTGATAAAAAAAATCTATTATTTATTATAAATATAGTTTTCAAACCAAATTAATGATTTAAAAATTGGATTGAAGCTTTTTTAATAATATGTGATTTAAATTGGATAAATTTCAAATGATACATGGATGAAAGAAGTAGTAAAACCTATTATTTATTATCAAATATAGTTTTCAAATTAGTTACTTGAAAAATAAGATTATAAAAATAATTAAATATTCAAGTTGTCAACCACAGAAAAAGAATAAACGCAATAGGATAGATGCTCCTTTCTACCATCATACTGATAATTATAATGTAGCACAAACTATCCTTTCTATTATTATATGATAATATAGGGTAGATGTTTTTTTTTTTTATTGAATACATATTATTTTCAATTGATAAAGGACTATGGATTTCTGTCTATACTTATATTAATAAAAAAAAAGGAACTTACCGTGTTTTCAAGGCAAATGAAGTTTTAGATGAGATGAAGAAAAATTGTGTTTTCTTCAAAGTGGATTATGAGAAGGCTTATAATGCTGTGAGGTGAGATTTTATTTACTATAAGTTAGGTAGGCTCAAATTCTACGAAAAGTGGATTTCTTGCATTAAATCTTGTATGAAATCAGTTTTGGTGTCAGTTCTAATAAATAGGAGTCCAACTAAGGAGTTTATTCCAAAGAAGAGATTGAGGCAAGGTGATCCTTTAACACCGTTCTTGTTCCTTATAGTGGCTGAAGGCCTTGTTGGGGTTATAGGATTGCGGTTAAGAGCCTTGGAAATTTCTAAAATTTTCTTCATGGTTCAATTAAAGGTTTACTTCTAGGTAACCTCTAAAGTACCTTCAGTTTGTTTTTATTTTTTTGACTTATGTCTTGACCCCTGGTTTGCATGTATTTAATTAAATATAATTAATTTATTTATGTCGATCAGACTTTGTTTGGTTTTTGCGTAAAGAGTTTGTTTTGGTTAATTATTTTGAGAGGCAGGTGATTTTCGATATTTGGAGACCTGTTTTTCTAGAATTTGGTATAAGTAGGAAGTTAGTGGCAAGTCTGTGGAAGAAGTGTTGTTCTGCAGTTTTCTACCAGAGTTAGATCACCCCTAAATTAGTTCTTATTTATTTATTATTACTGATATAAAAAAATATCAATTTGTTTCATTCTACTTACATTCCTATATTGAACAACGCTTTCTTCTATCAATTATTTCCCACTTCTGTTGTACTGTAAGAAAATATCTATATTATTTTATGTGGTTCAAATATATGGAGATCAATGGAATCCATTAACGATTGGAAAACAAAAAATATTTTGAATTTTCTTCGTTTTAATTTCCTAAATTAAAATATTGAAATGTCAAGTTGTCAACCACCAGAAAAAGAATAAACGCAATTTGAAGAAAATATAAGGATTATACTCCCATTACGATTATTCTATTAAGATAATAAAGGATAGATGTTCCTTTATACCCTGATAATGACAATTATAATGTAGCATAAACTATCCTTTCTATCATTATACTACAATGATATTATAGTATCGATGTTTTTTTATGGGATACATATTATTTTCAATTTACAAAGGAATATGGATTTCTATTTATATACTTATATCAATAAATAAAAAACTCTGAAGTCCGTCTCGTCATTCAAATTAAAACCAATCCTTAAAACACCACCACTCCATTCAAGTTAAGATAGAGAAGATGAATAACATTTCAGTGTTTTTAATAACAAATGATTGTTGTTATTATCTAATGTCAAATTACATAAGCTTAAGATGTCAAATTACGTAAGGTTAACTGATAAGTTTAACTGAGATGTAAAGTTCCTGACATAAAATTTTTTATAAAAAAAAAGGAATGATGTTTTATTGCTACTAGCATAATTATGCCATATAAAGCACTGGAAGTGTCAAAAAGCTTATGTCTATTTATATTTGCTTTGTGTTCCACAATAGTTAGGTGGTGTAGTTTTTTTACACTTATAACTATCTATCTTGACGTCATAAATAATTAATATTAGTAATGAATAATATGATAACAGTTGATTAAAAAAGTAATATGATATATAATATTTAAAAAATAATTATAGAGAAATTAATTTTAGAAATTAAAAGAATTAATTATTATTTGATTAAATTAAATATTATTTTATAAATTAAAAAAATTATTAATATTTAAAAGTAATTTTTCTTTTAAATAAATTAATTTTTAAATTAATTTTTAAATTAATATTTAATTATAAGCTACCAAAAATTTAATTATTAATATTTTTAGATTTTAAATTAGTTTCTAAATTTTGATAACTAATTTAAAAATTATTTTATATTTTTTATTAATAATAAAAACTACTTTAAATATTAATAATTTCTTAATTTTTAAAATAGTATATAATTTAGTGAATATAATTATTAATTATTTTTTTCTTTAAATTTAGTTACTATATTTAATGGTATTATTTGTTCTAATTTACTTAATTCTTTGCATTGTTTTAACGCTTGGAATCTGTGGGTAGGTTTATTTTGGAGAAAAGTTTCTTTGACACCATGAAGAATCTCATAGGAAAAAACATACATTTTCCTATAAATGAAGATGCAACAAGCCAGCATTAGGGTGAGAGCTGAGAAAAAAAAAGGATTAGAGTGAAGGCAGACGTTAAAGAAAGTGATGAACATTTCAGCGGCAATGAAAGGAAATAAGAGGGTTGTGAGGCTGATATCTAGCAGTCATCCGTTGGAAGTGAACACCAAAATGCAGAGAGCAGAAGATGAGGGTGGAACCATCGAGTTCACATACTCCCACGATAAGACCCTCCTAACTATGAAGATAACCCAAGAGATTTGCTCCGCTTCTGTAAAAGCCCTGTGCATCCACCTCGTCGAGAAGAGTGGTAAGGGTTCCGCAACTCTCAGCCTGCGAGTCACGGAAAACGTGAGGTACGGCATTTTATGCAATTACTTGAAAACTAAATTCGTGGGGTCCTATGATTCGGATAAGGACAATTACTGCATGCCACCTTTGCTAGAGAGAGAAGTGGTTGGTTACTTTTGTCATGAGAGTGGTTCCGGAGGGTGTTTCACTCTGGAGAAGAAGAAGGACGAGTATGGAGCGGTGGTGAGGGTGAAGGCCACGCACGATTTCATCGTTGGCGAAGAGACCATGCACGTGAAAGTGAGAATAAGGTACGACGATGATGAAAGAGAAAAAGGGTTGAATGTTGAAGTTGAAGGACCACTGAAGCTTACAACGGAGTACATGGCACATGTGGTTTCCAGATCGGAGAGGAGGATGTGCGGTGCGACTGGGGCACCTACCGTCGCCTTAACGAGGGGTGGTTTGTCGAGCGACCCCAGGATTGTAGACGTCACTCCGCCGACAAATCAACCGAAGATTCATCTTTTGAATAGATTATTGGCGTACGTGGACCAAATGGGAGGCTGATTAAAAATAAAAAAAAATGGACCAAATGGAATAAATTGTAAGATCTTGTTTCCCGAAATTGATTTGAAAATCAATGTTGTTTGTTTAGTTTGGCGTATGCTATTTATCTATTTCAATTAATATGTGAAATTTTGTAAAGTGTTCCAATTTATAATTTGATGTTTATTGTACTTATGTATACTATTATTATAATTTCGAAAATACTTACTATGATTTTTTTTTAGAAAACAATTATAGTTTTATTAGTAAATTCCATGTAAATTCGTGTCTTACGGTTTTTTTATTAATAAAAAATAAAATTAATAAAAAAAAATATTTCAGATATATCTTAATCCTTATTATACAAAATCAGTTAGTAAACTCCTAATATCCACAAAAATTAAAATAATATTCCTACAAACAACTCCTTATCTTACGTAAATAACGTGACGAATCAGTTCAACATTTCTTTTTAGCGTATAACGTAACCAATATTGCATGTGTTATAATTTGATAGGAGTAGCAATTATCTCAACCAAATGAACACTTTCATCACTTTCACATACTTGGGCTAAATAATAAAGAAAGCATGATATATTAATAATTAACTTTATTATTATTAATTATTAAATTAATATTTTTATTTTAATATATTAATGTAAATTAAAATTATTATAAATTATTATTAATATTATTATTACGATTATTATCATAATTATTTTTAATATTATTCTTTTTTGTTATTAGTATTATTATCTTTATTACTACTAAATCAATTTATTAAATTAATATTTTATTTTATTAAATATACATATAAAATAAAAGTATTAGTATTATTATTATAAAAATTAAAAAAATTATTATCATCACTAATATTATTATCTTAATCTTAATATTATTATTATTATTATATTAATATTGTGAAATTTTTTTATAAATTTTATTGACAAAAAATATTGGTACATAGTTACCGATAAATATTACCAACGAATATTGTATTATACTCAATTATCAACCGATACATATATTATAAAAGAAATTATTTGTCATATTTATTAAAAAAATTATTAATAATTATCGACGAACATAAATTTATCCTTAATGTCTTTAATAAGTAATTAAAAAATTACAACGAACACAAATCTTTTTCCGTAATTTTTCATCGTTAAAAAATTAATAATTTTTTTAATGTTCCCTGAAGTTTTGTTTTCTTGGGTTTCCTCAAACAGGTAAGTCTGAGTCTGTGAAAGGTTGGTTTAGATTATTTATACAAGGGTTAAGATTAAGAGATTCTTAAAATGTTTTGTTTAATTTAATTTATTTATTATAAATAGATAGAAATTAAATTGTCAAATTTAAAAATAAAACATTTAAAAGGATCTTAATATTTGATTAAAGAATCATATTATCCATGTATAATTATTACAAAGAAAATATATTTAAATTATATTATTTTATGCCGTTTAAGTCAATCAATCCACGTTTCTTTTTAATTGAAAAACAAAAAAAATTGAATTTTCTTCCTGTAAATTTTCGTAACTTAAAATATGGAAATGTCAAGTTGCCAATCACCAGAAAAAGAATAAAAATAATAAGAAGAAAAGAAATATAAGAATTATACTTCCACTATGATTATTCTATTAAGATAATAAAGGACAGATGCTCCTTTCTACCATGATACTGATAATTTTGAATTTATAGAGTACTATGGATTTCTATCTATACTTATATTAATAAAAAAATATTTGAAATCCATTGTTATAGTGTGGTTCCAGATTCATTTTTCACTACGGAACCACGAAAAGAGGTCGCATGATTATAGCTGGGTCGTTGACTAATATAGTTTTATCTAATACTTTTTTATAGTCAAAAGAATCAATTAAATAAATATCGTGAAAGAATCAATTAAATAAATATTCAATAAATGCTGATTAAAATAACATTAAATAAATAAATATAAAATACATGAAAATATTCCAATACTTACACACACAAAATAGTTAAATTACCTATATCTACAAAATTAAAAGACAATTATTTATTTATTGAGGTTTCATGGCTGGAGATGAAATTTTGAGGATAACTTTTTTTGAAAAATGGGGAACGGGAGAGAGATTAGTTTGTAGGAGGATAGATAGTTGAGAAATGAAGCCCTCAAAGATAAACTCCTTAGGCTCTTCTCAATATGTTCCTGCACAGATGCCAAGTTGAGTCAAGGAGGGGAATGAAATAATAATCTAGAGTGGACATGGAAGATAGGGTGGAGAAGGAGCTTGCTTGATTGGGAAAAACATCTGGAGCAAGAGTTGGTTATGTTGTTGGGTACGAATAACATTAACGAAGAAAAGGAGAATCAGTAGGTTTGGAAAGAAAGTGATGATAAAGAGTTTCTAGTCCAATCGACTTACAAAGTTCTAAGAGATGAAGGTCAGGAGGAAGATGCTACTATGTACGAGAGGTTTTGGAGAATTAAGGCACAACCATTAGCTCATCTTATAACTTGGAAGGTGTTGGAGGACAAAATTGTGTCTAAAGGCAATTTGGTGAAAAGGGGGATTAGTGTGGAAAGTAGTGTGTGTAATATGTGCGGGGAGCATGCGGAAACTACGTCTCACCTCTTCTCTACATGTAGAGTAGCCTGACTTGTCTGGTCCAAGTGTTATGAGTGGGTGGGTATGACATCGACGGTCCATCAGGAGCCAAAAATGCATTTCTCATAATTTAGGATATATGAGGAAAATGAAGTTGTTAATCAGATCTGGTTGTGCATGTAGATATAAGTTATAGGAGAATTGTGTACACAAAGGAATAAGAAATTTTTGAGAAATTGGTGCATATATCACACAAAAATCTTCTTGATGGCGTAGTTAAAGGTTTGATCATGGGTAACTTCGAATGTACGTTTAACATATTTTTCTTATTCAGATTGATATTTAGAACCTTTGATTTGTATGAAGTTCATCAAAAAATATAAAAATTGGAGATAGAGTTGGATTTAGTAGGATTACTTAAGAGTAGAGGTTGTTACATGTCTAAACCTGATAATGTTTATCTTTTATATAAAAATTGAGATATCTCTATTATTTATTTATTTTTATCGATAAAAAAGGAAAATCACATAACAACAGTTGTTTAAGTTCATAAAAAAACAAAAACTCAGATTGATCAACTTTATCTAATCATAACTTTTCTGTATATAAATTGTATGTAGTATTATTTTTAAAAATGTCGTATAAACAAAATAAAGACATATAATCAATTTACAAACAAAATCACCCTTTTTTTTTTTATCAACAACAAATAAATAATATATAGATAAACAAAATTTACCGTAAGGTCTTCTTTATTTCTTTAAATTATATTATATTATATTATATTATATTATATTATATTATATTATATTATATTATATTATATTATATTATATTATATTATATTATATTATATTATATTATATTATATTATATATATATATATATATATATATATATTAATGACAGTGTCAGACATTTTTATGATTGTTTAGTGGATATTATATAATGGACAATGTTTATCCTTTTAAGCATCAACGTTTGTTTGTAGTTGTTATTGATAATTTTTCTGCTAATTACGATTACAGCTACCATTATTGTTACTGTATGCATACACAAGTCTAACTAACTTAAAAGTAGGTGAATTAACATATCTTTGTAATTCTTCTTGATCATCTGTATTTATTCTTGTATAAAAGAATATTTATGATAATTATTTTTTCACTTTTTTCTTTGTTTTTCTTTAAATGTTAGTTATGTGTTTAGTAGACCAATGTGCTTCTACTTTTGAATTACTTAATTTCTTAAACTTAACAAATTGGTATCAAGTTTTTATTTGTCATATTTTCCTGTACGAAAATATTCAAGAATATGACTATCAAATAAAATTGAGAAGTTTATAGAAAAGAATAACTTTAATTTTGTGGTGCATCAGATGCATACTTTATTGAAAGAACAAAGCATTTAAATTCATCTCTTTGCGAGGGCGACATATATGGAGGAGTCATTTTTTAAAATTGAAGAAGAGAAGACTCATTCTCTAATTCTATTTCTCTTTCAAATAAAATTAGGTTTATCCTATTAAGATGGTCCTTCAATAACCTAATTTTGATGTAGCTAAAACATGTGTTATTAAGAACTCAAACTAAAATAAAAACAAAATTAACAGTACACAATAATGTATTTATAAAAGGAAAAGAAATTTCAATACTCCCTTCTCTCTATATTCTAGGAGAAAAAAATAAACATCCCCCTCTCTGAAAATATAGGAAAAATAGTTACTAAAATAATCTTAAAAGAGAAACTATTTTTCCTCTTTTAAATTTTCTCTCTAACACTAGATCTAGTAGTAAATTTTCTCTCTAACACTAAATCTAGTAGAAAAGAAAAGGAAGTAATTTTGCTAGGAGAATATTGTGCTCCTTCTATGACAATGAAAGTGGCACCAAAGTAAAAAAATTCTTATGTAAGACTTTTTATCACATTTTACCGTTTTAAGATTTTGATTAAAGTTATCAATCTTGACATTATGTTTTATTCTTTGTCATTCTTGTTGTTGATTTTTCTCATAGATCATATATGGTAGGATCAATCTTTTTTGTTATCACTATTCATTGACTTTATCATAACACGTACTAGGTTTTCATAATATATGAATCTTTTGCATATCTATCCTTCCTTCTACTACTACTTCTCAAATAAATAAAGTGATTGCATATACATGTGTTTTTTTCATAGAATGAAAGTCAAGATTTCTCGAAATATGCAAGACTCTTTAACTATCATAAACTTTTTTTTCTTTGATTGACTCTTTAACTATCACAATATACAACAATCTTTTCGTTGGGAAAATTAGAATTAATTCTCCCTCTTTGATGTAAATACAAAATGGATACTTGCAGAAATAATAAGCATATAAAAGAAAAATAGAACAAAATACAATAATGATAACACCGAGAATATTTAATGTAGAAAAACCTTCTGAACTTGAGAAATAAAAACCAACGAGACTTAGTCCAGAAAATGTTTCCACTATAAAAGTAGGATTACAATATTTGTTTCTCTCACACTCAATCTCACCCAATAAGGATGGAATACAATGTCTCTCTAACCTCGTAACACGGGCCATATAATATCTTGTATAAAGTGATGGTTTTAAGTGTGTAATTTATGTTAATTATAAATGTCATAATTTTTAACTGATCAAATTTTTTTTTAGCACAAATAAATATTTTAATTTTTAATATTTTATTGAACTTGTTTTTATAATTTATTTGAATTTTTTTTCAAAAACTAATTTGATAATATAATTAAAATTTATAAATACTAATAATTAAACAATATATACACAAATTTATAATAAAAGAAAACTTCATTCATTCATTGATAGATCAAAATTCATATGTCATTTCAAAGTATACCAAATTAGAAGTGTATGAAAATGATAACTTAAAATTTACAAAATAACAATTGTTTGACATTTGAAACAGTACAAGACACATCCTAATTTATCTTGCTCTCCTCCTTGATCCTACAATGTTTTGGTTTGGTGATGGAACACCATTTCAAGTAAATAAAAAATAGTTGTAAGTTATTCAATTTTAATGTTTGTAAAATAAAAACAATAATAAAATTTTCAAATAGTTAATTAATCTAAACTAAATTATAAAAAATAAGTTAACCTCAATATTATAAAAATGGTGACTCATTATCTAAATTATAGAAGATGGGTAATACCCCAATGGAAATGACTGAAGAAGATGTGGCATATCAACATAATTTCCTCCACTTGCTATAAATTAAAGCTGATAAAAAAAATCCTATAAATTAAAGAGACCATGAATCACAAGCATTGCCATGCACTTTTTTTTACATAACCTCAATCTGATTAGTCATGACCTTCAAACAACATTGCTAAAAAAAAGGTGATTAGATCTTGAATTAATTTAGAAAAGAAAAGTTTAAAAAAATTACGAAGATGAATATTACCTTTATTTCTTTTCTCCAAAGTGCTTCTCTATCAGGCCGGTTAATATCTCAGCAACTAGTGAAATACCATGAAAGGGAATGCTCATGGGACAACAACTGCAGTTGACTTTTAAGTGCATCTACTTGCTTTATACTTTGGCACAAAACACCACTGTAGATTATCATAGATTTTAATGTAGATTAGTAAAGTTGATAACAAAGTTTTTTTTTAACAAAAAATAAATTATATAAAAGTGGTGGAGCATTTCAAAGATCCTCCAACCTTAACCTGTAAAAAATACACTTTTTTTATTAATAATAAATAAATAAAATACTTTTGAGTGTCTCAACACTTAAAAAAAAACATTATCCCCCTCAATTCCCTTTCTCTAACTAGCCTTACCCATAAGGAAACGTGAAAAGTAAACGTGAGGCAACATTATTACAAAAGTTGAGCCTTTTGTCATTATGATAATATCATCCATTTGATCCTTGCCTCAAAAATGTATTATGGAACATATTTATCATCTAACTTATATTTTACATGTCATATCATATATTATGTCTCTAATCACTAATGGATAGGACTTTTCTTGCCTAAGATAAACTAACCTTATGTATGTTGGAGCACCATTTCCAATAGTCCGTGCCTAAAATAAATAATACTATATTTTCAATCCAAAATTGTGTGTCGTACTTTTAAATACGATTTGTCCACACTTATAATTTTTAATTTTGGTAAACAAATTAATTTTATTTATAATTTTAATTTATATAAATAATTACTACAATTTATATTAAAAATTATATTTAAATATTAGAATATTATCTTGCGAAATCACTAAAATCAGAAGAAAAAAACTTAAATGATGTTTTAGAATTTAAAAAAAAAAAATCTGGGTACGTATAGTAGAAATATGGGACGAAAAAAAGATGCTGGATAACATTTTCTAGTTCTACGATTAAAGATGCTCTTCGTGGCTCTTTAACATATAATTCTTTGCATTGTTTTAACGCTTGGAATCTGTGCGTAGGTTCACTTCTTCCTATAAATGAAGATGCAACAAGGCAGGATTAGAGTGAGAGCTGAGAAAAAAAAAGGATTAGAGTGAAGGCAGACGTTAAAGACAGTGATGAACATTTCAGCGGCAATGAAAGGAAATAAGAGGGTTGTGAGGCTGATATCTAGCAGTCATCCGTTGGAAGTGAACACCAAAATGCAGAGAGCAGAAGATGAGGGTGGAACCATCGAGTTCACATACTCCCACGATAAGACCCTCCTAACTATGAAGATAACCCAAGAGACTTCCTCCGCTTCTGTAAAAGCCCTGTGCATTCACCTCGTCGAGAAGAGTGGTAAGGGTTCCGCTACTCTGAGCCTGCGAGTCACGGAAAACCTGAGGTACGGCATTATATGCAATTACTTGAAAACTAAATTCGTTGGGTCCTATGATTCGGATAAGGACAATTACTGCTGGCCACCTTTACTAGAGAGAGAAGTGGTTGGTTACTTTTGTCATGAGAGTGGTTCCAGAGGGTGTTTCACTCTGGAGAAGAAGAAGGACGAGTATGGAGCGGTGGTGAGGGTGAAGGCCACGCACGATTTCATCGTTGGCGAAGAGACCATGCACGTGAAAGTGAAAATAAGGTACGACGATGATGAAAGAGAAACAGGGTTGAATGTTGAAGTTGAAGGACCACTGAAGCTTACAACGGAGTATATGAAACATGTGGTTTCCAGATCGGAGAGGAGGATGTGCGGTGCGATTGAGACGAGTACCTTAACCGTTGAGCCAATTACCCCAGAAAACCCGCCGAGGATTCAGCCGTCGCTTCGGCCGGGGTCGCTTCGGCCGGGGTCGCTTCGGCCGGGGTCGCTTCGGCCGTCGCTTCAGCCGACGATTCGGCCGTCGATTCAGCCGTCGGAGGAACACTTTCATAATGTCGGTTGAACGTCGGATAGTTTCTCATATGCTCTTTATCTATTTCGATTAATATGTGAAATTTTTTAAAGTGTTCCAATTTATAATTTGATGTTTATTGTACTTATATATACTATTATTATAATTCTGAAAATTTTTTTTGTTAGAAAACAATTATAGTTTAGTTTTTTCTTTATATATATATATATATATATATATATATATATATATATATATATATATATTATTTTCAGGTTGAGATTATCTTAAGACCACCTATTCTATTTCTCTTATTACTATCTCGTTGTCCAAATTTGGGCGGTCTTTTTCCAATTTATAGGAATAACTTAGAAAATAGAATTCTAAACACGTTTTTTATTATTTTTATCAGCAAGAATTCTAAGCACACGAAGATTCGATGTCTTACATTTTTTTATTAATAAAAGATAAAATTAATAAAAAGAATATTTCAAAAGTATTTTAATCTTTATACAAAATCTGTATTGTTAAACTCTCAATATCCACAAAAATTAAAGTAATACTCATAAACTACTCATATCTTACTTAAATAAAGTGACGAATCACTTGAACACTTATTTGTAGAGTATAAGGTAACCAATATTAAATATTACCTATATGTTATAATTGGATAGAACTAACAATTATCTCAACCAAATTAACACTTAATCACTTTCACATACTAGGGCTAAATGATAAAGAAAACAACATTTGGAAGTAACCAAATTAACACTTGCATCGCTTTCACAAACTTGGGCTAAATAATAAAAAAACATGATTTGGAAGTAACCAAATTAACACTTTCATCAGTTTCACATTCTTGGGGTAAATAATAAGAAAACATGATAAATTAATAATCATCTTTATTATTATTATTAATTATTAAATTAATATTTTTATTTTAATATATTAATATATTAATATAAATTAAAATTATTAATGTTACAATTATTATCATAATTATTCTTAACATTATTTTTATTTTTTATTTTTTATTTTTTTTGTTATTATTATTATTATTATTAAATCAATTTATTAAATTAATATTTTTAAAGGTCCTTTACATAGATAAAAACCAAACCTACAGCGACAAGCAAAACTTGTCCCGCACCAAAACCAGCAAGACAATTGCACCAGTCTGCCTGAAACAGCACCAAAACCAGCAGAAGAGCTGCATCAATCTGCTTAAATAACACAGCACAAGCCCACGAATTCTCAAACTTCCTTCATCTTCCAATCACCAAAGAAAGCATGACCACCCGAAGCATCTCCTACCCAGATCCCATCAAAAGAGCTTGAAGCTGCAGGGAAAAAAATGCTCACAGCAGAGCCAGCTCCAGACAGCTTAAGAACCTTAAGCATGGTTAACTACTGCTTTATACCTGGGCCAGCAACTTCAAACTAGATGGTAATTATCCAGCCATAAGCAGATTATGCGCCTATACTCCTTCCTCTAGACCTCTAGACACCACTCCAAAAGACTTCTATAACAGAATGGTTGTTTCTCCACGTCCGTATAGAAAAGCATGTAACCTACAATACTTCACATGACATAAGGCCTTGAATGTGCTTTGAAGTTTACACTCATCACATCCGATTTCCACCCAGCTTTCACTGGAAATTAACATTCCCAACCAGCATATTCCGTGATCCACAGTTAGACTGTATTAGGCAGATGGTTTTTCATTCTGTTATGACTGTTACGCATACGTAACTCATATATATACATGTATCTCATGCATCCACATGGTACTGTAATTCATATATTCAAGATATTCTTTTCTTCTACCCTCTCTCTTCTAACAGGCTGCTATTTAACAACAGGATTTCTTCAATTTTGTGGCAGTTACACAGCATAACAGATACGCCTAGCAAAAGCTCCAGCGTTCAAGATAGCTCACCCTTATGCCCTCTGCCTCACCATTCCTCTACACCCCCAATCAGAACTGCAACGCACATCAGTCATACCATCTCTCTCTCGTCTAAACAGCTACTCAACTCCTCCACCTGCCAGCACACTCGGACAACTCCCAAAAGAACTCCCCCTCCCCTTTACGCATAGCTTTTAATGCATAAATTGGGGTTGAGATGCCAATCCAAATAGGAAAAGATAAAAAAAATGGCTTACCTACACAGAATGTGATGCTCCTCTCACACATATGTAGCACAGTGCTACAACACAGACACTTCGATACATGTTCCGGAGTTGAGATTAAAATAGTTTATATGCTCATTCCTCTCTTAACCCATTTAGAAAACTTTTAAAGATAAAATCGGCAACTAAGCGGACAGCATGTTAGGAAAAATTAAAGGTGTGGCTGTGTCTGTAAAATTCTCAAATTTTGAACAAATGATAGTATGTGTTGGAAAAGTGCATCTTAAGAATTAAATAATTAAAGGAGCCTATAGAGAAAATGACATTCCATTTCTATGAACATAGTCAACAGAAACTTTATCCAAAAGTAGCAACTGCTGAAGATGGACGCTAGCTTCTATGTTTTATATTCCTGCATCAAAACACCAATATTCACCATTGTGATAAATATTTGAGTGCAGAAGAGAGACACAAAGGTTCCATTCCATTCCATCATGGGAAACACTCAAACTAGTAACTACTCTGAGCAGTTTCCTTTGAGCAATTCACCTGTGGTTTTCCTTCGCAGGACCAAGTTCGGGAGAGGCCCTAGAGCTGTCGACACTTGGACTGCTCAGTACAAGTCATTGGGAAGCACCTGCGAACTCTTAGCCAAAACCAACGGCGATTACAAGAAGGATCAAGAGTTAACCATCTCAATCCACGACCACGCACCAAATCAGGCAAACGACTACTTTAAATTTAAGTTTGACGTGAGTATTAAAGAAGGTCTTCTCTTAGGAGATGCTGATGTTACCGGAACAAGCGTGCTGCGTCTTCCGATGTGCAAAATTCCTATTGCGGGAGGTGGGGTTCTCAAGGCCACCTCCTACTTATACGGAACTGACACTGACAGAAAGGGTCTTGTGGTATTCTCAAGAGCAAGGACAGACGATGACGATAAAGTGCTTCCTTACATGATGACTGTAAAACACTATTTTTTCTCTGCATATTATTCTCACGGTCTTTCTCTTGTGGCCAAGATTTGCAGTATTAACAATGATGGAGGCTTGAAAGTTGAGATTGAGAAGCCTTCTAAGCATCCCAAAACTGAGTTGTTGAAGATGTTTGATGATGTCAAAGCAAAAGGGTGGTGGCCTGATTCCACCAGTTCTGATTGGCCAATCGAGCTTCCAAACCAAAACAAGAATCCTGCAAACGCTAATCCTTTTCCTTGTTATCATGACATCATCAGAGGCATCATCAACAGCAGTGGATATGTTAAGGGCAATGGTAACTGTTGTGTTAATATTCATCTGAAAAATTATTACTGTTCAATATGTAATTGCGTTCAAAAATAAAATATGCTTCGAGATTGTATTTCGAGAATAAATAAGGTGATCACGTTTTGGAGATTGTATTTCTAGAGTAAAAAGCTTTATTGATTCCTTTTCCTTCCCAACAAACAATGGTGGTGCAATTACCACGAGATACAAAAGGGCAATTACAGATACTGAAATATTTCTCCTGGTTCAAGTTTTGTTATTCTCCAATGGTATATATACAGTGTCTGGGTGGCATGTTTGCCAACCTGTTTACCGCTATCCTTCTTTTTCTTCACGTAGCAGAGGCATATGGGAATGCATGCTAAAAGTGGTGTAACTTCACCAGGTTTTGGCACTTGATATGAACTTGCCTCCAGAGAAAACCAAGACAACGTTCATCGGTACCTTTTTTATTGGTTCTAATACTACTAGATATTGTGTTACCTAAGTTTTATTACTAGCTTCTTATTGAATAAAATATGCTATAATCTCCTTTTTTTTATTTAATTTATTCGGATAAAAAAAATTGAATAAAAGTATTAAAACATAAGTTACTTCGAATCAAAATCAATTTTAATCATATCACTTTCGGAGGACGACATATATGGAGGAGTCACTCCTGAAAATTGAAAAAGAGAAGACTCGTTCTTTAAATAATTCTCTTATCTCTTTCAAACGAAATTTTGTAAGGCTGCTAATGAAAAATCTGCTTAGGTTGTGATAAAAGTTAAAGAAGATCTTCGTGGTCAAGGTTCCATTATAACTGGTTTCTAAAGAAACTATTCATTGGACTTGAAGGAGAATTGGTTATTTAAGGACCATCTTGACAAGATAAACCTCAATTTTGATGTACAACAAAAATGTTAAGTGTTAAAATATAAAAAAATAAAAGAAAAACAAAATTGACAGTAGAAATAAGGTAATTTTACTAAAGGAAATTTCAGTACACCTCTCTCTAAATTCTAGGAGAAAAAAATAAAAATAAAAACTACTAAAAGGATCTTTAGAGAGAAACTATTTTCCTCTCTTAAATTTTCTCTCAAACTCTAAAAAACACTATTTTTGGTGTGTCTTGTGTAAGACTTCTTATCACATTTACCCATTTGAATATTTTGATTAATGTAATCAAACTTCACACCATGTTTTACTTTTTTGTCGTTTCTATTGTTTATTTTTCTGATAGATCATATTAAAAAAAAATTTATCAACAATAAATTAATAAAATAAAACGATACATTTAAGATGTCTCATCCCTTATATACACCTTTACCTAATTCATCAATTCAAGACATGTACATATTATATGAACCAACACTAACTCAAAATTCTTAAACTGTTAAAGACCCCCTCCCCATACAAACCCAAAGGAGAAAAGTTCTGCCCAAAAACCAGTACTAGCAGAATTGATAAGCAAAGCTATAAGAAGTTAAAAAGCTCAAAACAGAACATGATTGCCTCCAGCACCCTATATGGATAAGATGCAGATGGATAGCTTGGCACTGGACCTTGGTTTTCATGCATAAGAGACTGGAATTTAAGGGCTGCATAATTGATAGAAAACACTCCATTTGAACAAACGCCAGAATAGCATTCCGCAAGAGAGCAGAGTGAAATTGCTGCATAAATGGCACGGCAGATGATAGGTTCATAGCACATGAAGATGGAGTTCTGTATAGAAACCAGTGCAGCACACACACTAAAAGCAATAATCCATAGAGCCTCTTCTCAAAAAAACTGAACTGGCTTGCACACTTTCCAGAATTAATTCTGCATCACCTGCTGCATAATTTTCTGCATAGTAAACTGCAGAGCCATCAGAGAACCAAACCACATGGGCACCCTCTTTGTGTAAATGCAACACCAGCAATGCAGTTCAAAAGACATTCAGAATCAAATAAAGAGGAAGCCAAAACAGAGTTGATTTGCTACAAATTCTTGCCCTCCTAAACATTGGCACATGTGGCATATGTAGGTGCTGGAAAACCGCATCAGATACATGCTGCTCTGGATCTGCACACCTAGCAGAGCCAAAGCCCCACTCCTACACCTGCATAAAGTCAGATTACCCTTCTAAGCATCATGACCGAGACCCAATGAGTATTAGCATAGCCTACACTGCTGACATTGTTATGAGATCATAGTAGGATTGGTCCCATATAAAATTGTAGTGTTAATTATTGACTTTAACATACTGTTAGGGATTAAACTAACTCCATATATATTTATTTATTTATTTATTTTTACTGATAAAAAAAATCTTGTTAGATTTTTATTGGTATAAATCTTTTACATATTTATCCTTTCTTCCACTATTATTTCTCAAACAAAGTGGTCGAAAATACATACATGTTTTATCTCGGAATGAAAGCAGATTTCTTGGAATATTGGAGGCTATGTCTTGGTTTTTGGATTAAGTAATCCTAAGAGGAGTTTTTGTAATGTGAAAATGATTATCTTTGATTTTTTATTGAGATAATGGGTTATATGGTTGTTGTGTTAATTGTAAAGAGAGTTCTTTTAAGTTTTTCTATTTGTTGGAGATTTGTATTTGATGGTTTGTTTATATTTTATATTCTTTTATATTTTAATGTGTTGGTATACTCTTGCTGTAGTTGCTAAGGGTGAGTTCTTGTGTAAATGATATTTGTAAGTTTTGAGTTAGTTAGGAGATTTGTTTAAGTTAGGGTGTAAGTTATTATCTTATTTTTCTCTTTATTTTTATATAAGGGTTGAATCACTCATAAAATGATCCATATTTATTTATTATTTATTACTGATAAAATAAAACAAAACCCTATAAGTATGATAATATACAATAATTTTTTGTTTCTTATATCCGAATTTCTCCATTAATTTTTTAATACATGTAGCTTCCTTATATATTTGGATAGCCGTCATGTAATTAACTTGTATAATATATTACAATAATAATAATAATTCACTAAATTTGTATGATTTAATGTTTTTGGTTAAAATCCATTATATTTGAACAATGTCCATAATTGGAAAATCATGAACAAATTGTTGTCTAAATTAGGATTACAATTTTTTAACATTGAGTTGTTTAAAGTAAAAAAAAAGTGTAGCCAAGAATATTATTGAAAGTTGATTACCCTTGTAATTTTTTTTAGAAGAAAAACTAACGGTAATAAAATAATCGTATGATTTATTTTTACGTCCATTTATATGATTATTTAAAATATTATTACAAAAATATTTTTATAATTTCAATATAATCTGAACCATGTTATTATTTTGTTATCATCCTTTATTCAATATCACATAGTATATATACACACACACATATAGTCTCCATTCTTATTTACAAGGGTAGAGTTGTTCATGACTAATCTCTATTACATTAAATACCTTTAGATTAAAGCACTCCCTAATCAAAGAAAAAGTTTGTACTAACAAATAAGACAGGAGAAGAAGCATAATTTATTTATATATTATGAACTAAGGTCACGTAATTCAGTATTGGAAACATTACATTATTTTATCATACAACAGCAAAGTCTATCGAGATTAATGGATAATTAGATTTAAACATACTAAGAAAAGATTTGTTTAAAAACAAGATTTCGAACTAAAAATTCCAGCGCTTGGAAAATTAGAGCCACCACCACGCCACCATGGATCGCTCTGTTTAGTGCACACCTCTCACTATGGCTCACGCTCGCCGTACTCAAAGTTAGCCAAGGGTACCCTGGGTCCTGCACACCTCTCGTCATAGTGCACCAAGGACGGTGTTTGCAGCAGGTACGGTTCTTTGTTGTGTTTATCACCGGAGTCACGGTCGGAGACATTTCTTAAGATCGATAACACATTATTCCGTATTTCACGTTCCATCTTCTCCTCCATTTTTTCAAACACGCTATACGAGTAATCCAATGTTAGCTTCACCGGGCGCTCCACCTCCACACGCAACCCTACTTTTCTGTCGTTTGTTATCTTCACTTTCACACTCAACGTTTCATCACCGCCAAAGAGGAAGGCGTGTGTGGTCTTCACCCTCTCCACCACTTCGCTCGCATCGAATTTCTTCTTTTCTAGAGTGAAGAAACTTCCACAACCGCTCATATGACAGAAAAGACCCGTGGTTTCTATGTCTGGCAGAGATGGCGCACTATAATTCCTCCTAAACGATTCATATGAACCAGATGATAATGTACGCACGCTACACAAAACATCGTACCTGTTATTTCTCACGAACCACATGCTCGTTTGGGCACCAGAACTCTCAGCGAATTGTTCCCTCACTTCGATATTTACTGAATATACAATATCGTTTTTGCATTTTTCAATTATGTCGAAAGCACAAAATCGCTTACCTACACAGAATGTGATGCTCCTTCTCACACAGAACACGCCCGGTTCTTCACCGTCGGGGTATATCGGCGTTTTGAATTCTTTCACTTGCACAGGTGGACCGCCACAGTTAAGCCTCATAAAATACTTCCTCGGGTCTTCCATGGCTTTAGACATGATAAGTGTGTATTTGTTTATAATATAATATATGCCTTTTTGTTGGATTCACGTGGTCACAGTTATATGATCCATTGCGCTAGGGTTCATTTATAGGTGAAACTGCTGTATCTACAGATTTGGAGCGTTAGAAGAAAGCATGGAATATATGCCAAAGAGCCGCCTTCCTTCAGAGATAAGAAAGAGAACCAAAATGTTCTATTTGTACAAACCACACAACCAAGCCTCGCATGTAATATCTTATGTCTTTTTGTTTTCTACTAACCATAATTAAAATTTCATTTTAATAATTTACTTGATATTTTAATACTTAATTAAGTGAAATTTCAATTGAAATTTTATCTTTGCACCAAATTCACTAAACATATTTTGAAAAAAAATTTGTAAATAGGCACAACTTCATTGTAAACATGACTTTAATTTAGTGCAAGAATTTCCACAATAGTCGTCAGGGAACAACTCGATTTGGTTTAATGAAAAAGATTGAAAATGTCGTGCTTAATGTTGATAACTTGATTTGGTTTAATGAAAAAATTGAAAATATCGTGCTTAATGTTGATTAGTGTTCTTAAGTATTCTTAAAAGGTGAAATCGTCTGACTTCAATGTAACACAAAAGTCTGTGTATAGGGTAACTGTGTATAGGGTAACTACTTATGTGTCTTGTATTTACACTAAAGTCATCATAACCCTTATAATTTTAATTCAATTTGAATAAACTTCAATCTCACCATTTAGATCATCTTGTCTATAATGTTGAATTAACAGAGAATAGACAATCTAATATAAACAAGACGATCTTGATGGTCTTCATCTTCTATGCATTATTAAATTGTCTTCGTCTTCTCCCGTCTTTGTATAGTTTTATATTTTTTGTTATAGTAATGTTAATCAAATAATACTATTTTTTTTTCATTTTTTTTTTTTTGCTTTTTGTCTTTTCTTTCATGGTATCAAGAGTCAGTAATGGTTAATTTTTAAATTTTGTCATATCTTGTATCTTCATCTTTTTAATACTAGACACTCAAAACACGATTAAACGTGTATATAATATATATATTCAAAATATTTCGCTCAACTTATTAATAAAAAATTGTTACTTGTTTAATTTGTTCATCAAACCGTCTAATGAATATATGTTACATATATTCAGGTTATCCAATAGATTTTTTTTTTATCTACAAGTATCTAATAGATTGTATAACGCTCACTTCCGTTGTAGAAACACTGAGTAAGCAACTCTCCATTTGAATTAGATTTTATAAACATATTTAAAGCAAAAATAAATTAAAAAATTATAAATTCAATTTTTTTGGTTTTAGCCTCTAGTTCCAAAAAGTTAAAGATACAAAGATAAAGATATCACAAAATCCAAAATTAACTATTAATGACTCTTGATATCATAAAGGAAAATACAAAAGACAATTAAATAATGAGTAGTCAATATAATTTTCAAATTAGTTTTTTTTTAAAAATATTATAAAAATAATTAAATTGAAAACAATGCATAATATTTATTTTACTTAAGAATTTAGAATATAAAACGTGTAAATATTAATATTTTTCCCTTGATGAAAGAATAATGTTATCCATCTATAGTTATGACAAAGAAATATATTGTATTCTATTATTTTATTAGTATTTTATGTCAATCAAGTCAATCAATCCACGTTTCTTGTTAATTGGAAAACAAAAAATAATTGAATTTTCTTCCATTTAATTTTCCTGAATTAAAATGTTGAAATGTCAAGTTGTCAACCACCAGAAAAGGAATAAACGCAATAAGAAGAAAAGAAATATAAGAATTATAATCCCACTATGATTATTCTATTAAGATAATAGATGCTTTCCACCATGATATTGATTGATTATAATGTAGCATAAACTATCCTTTCTATCATTATACTATAATGATAATATAGAATCGATGTTTTTCTTTACTGGATATATATTATTTTCAATTTTTAAAAGGAATATGGATTTCTATCTATACTTATATCAGTAAAGAAAATATTTGAAGTCCGTTCCACCATCCCATTCAAGATAAGAAAGAGAAAATAAATAATATAATGGTGATGGGTAGGTTCTTGATCTTTCTATTTCTCTACAGTTTATTTTGTTGGGTAAAGTAGCAGGTATGGAAAGGTAGTGGGTAGTTTCATTTGGTTTTTTATTGGATATATGGAAAGGTGTTCTTTGGATTCTCTTTATATGTAAGAGGGTTAGACCACGTAAATCTATTTAATTTAATTGTTTTTTCTGATAAAAAATAATAAATAAATAAAAATGAATAATATTTCATTATTTTTAAATATTAGATTTAAGTTCTGGACAAAATAATGAGAGTGTGTATGTGTCAATTTGTGTATATAAGTATGTGCATGTCACGTGTGTGCGTGGATCTTTCCTTTACGAGTGTATGTGCGTGCTATACGTGTGTCTAGGTCTAGATGTGAGTGTGGGTGTTTGTGACTGTTGTATGTGCGAGTGTGGTTGTGGGTATAGGTGAGGGTGTGCTTGTATTCATGTGTATGAGTGTATACATTTATGCGTGTGTGGTTGCGATTGTGTGTAGGTGTGGGTGTGGATGTGTGGGTTTGTGTGTGATTGTGTACATGTATGCTTGTGTGTTTATGTGTGCATTTTTGTGTATGTGTGGTTGTGATTGTGTTTTTGTATAGGTGCAGGTATGGGTTCTTGTATATACATATATGTGTGCCAGCTTACGTAGGTCCTTCGAGAACGTGTGCATGTGTATGTGCGTGAGTGTGGATGTGGGTGTATGGGTGGGTATGTGAATACATTCATGTGTGCTTGTGTGTATATGCGTCTGTGTGGAATCGATAATGTGTATGTTACATACGTGTGTTTATGCATGCATGTAGGTGTATGTGTGGGCACTTGTGCGTGTGTGCATGTGTGTGTAAGGTATGGTCATGGGTTTTCTTCAAAATTTATCTAACTAATTTTTATTACTCTAACTGATGCCTTAAATCTTTGATTTGCATGAAATCTATCAAAAGTATTAGGTAGGAAAGTGGAAGACTTATGTGGGTGTTTGTTTTGAAACTCGATCTTAGGTGTTTGAGAGTTTAAAACCTTAGATTGACTTGTTTGTATAAGGGTTGAGATATTTTTGAAATATTTCTATTATTTATTTTTTTTGCTGATAAAAAAAATAATATCTATGTTTTTGTCTATGTGTATGTGTGTTTGATTGTGTGTCTCTATCTCGTTTGTGTACTCTTTCTATGTTTCTATTTGTGTGGGTTTGGGTGTGTGATGGGGATGGGAAGTGATACGAGATATTGCACATCTCAAAGGTTGGGTTGGTGCGGGTATAAAATATTTTCAAATTTTGAACAAATGGAAAACTGCATCTCAACACTTAAAGGTGGGTGTGTGCATGTAAAATTCTCAAATTTTATTGGAAAAGTGCATCTTAAGAACTAAAGGAGGCTATGGAGAAAATAACAGTAAATGAACATTCTAGGGTTAGTCAAAACAAACCTTATCCAAAAGTAGCCACAGCGGAAGATGCACGCTACCTTCTAAGGACAGTGATATGTTTTATATTCCTGCATCAAAGCACCAATATTCACCATTGTGATAAATATTTGAGTGCAGAAGAGAGACACAAAGGTTCCATTCCATTCCATCATGGGAAACACTCAAACTAGCAACTACTCTGAGCAGTTTCCTCTGGGCAATTCACCTGTGCTTTTCCTTCGCAAGACCAAGTTCGGGAGAGGCCCTGAAGCTGTCCACACTTGGACTGCTCAGTACAACTCCTTTGGAAGCACCTGTGAACTTGAGTTGGCCAAAACCAACGGCGATTACAACCCGGATCAAGAGTTAACCATCTCAATCCACGACCACGCATCAAACCAGCCAAACGACTACGTTAAATTTAAGTTGGACGTGAGCGTTAAAGAAGGTCTTCTCTTAGGAGATGCTAATGTTACCGGAACTGAAAGCGTGCTGCGTCTTCCGATGTGCAAAACTCCTATGGCGCAAGGTGGGGTTCTCAAGGCCTCCTCCTACTTATACGGAACTGACACTGACAGAAAGGGTCTTGTGGTATTGTCAAGAGCAAGGACACACGATGACGATAAAGTGCTTCCTTACATGATCACTGTAAAACACTATTTTTTCTCTGCATATTATTCTCACGGTGTCTCTCTTGTGGCCAAGATTTGCAGTACTAACGATGATGGAGGCTTGAGCGTTGCGATTGAGAAGCCTTCTAAGCATCCCAAAACTGAGCTGTTGAAGATGTTTGATGATGTCAAAGGAAATGGGTGGTGGCCTGATCCCACCAGTTCTGATTGGCCAATCGAGCTTCCAAACCAAAACAAGAATCCTGCAAACGCTAATCCTTTTCCTTCTCATCATAACATCAGAAGCATCAGCAACAGTGGATATTTTAATGGCAATCGTAACGGTTGTTATACAATTCATCAGCATTTTTACGCTTCAAGACATCAAAGAATTGCGTTCAAAGAGTAAAATATGCTTCGAGATTGTATTTCTAGAGTAATAAGGTGATCAAGTTTTCTTAGGAAAGGCTTATCATGAACAACTACATGTTCTCTGTATGCTGTATCCTTCGATTCCGATTGTTTAACTTTGCTAAATCTTTTTCTTAGAATGTTTGCTTTAACCATCTCTTTAGTCATTGAATAAATATGTTACTTTTTATATTATTTTTTTTATCAACAAAAAATAAATAAAAATAAAATAAAATACTTCGGGTATCTCAATCCTTATAAAAAAAATTCAAATCAAGTTACATAATACTTAACCAACTAGAGTTTTAACCGACTCTGATAAAACAACAACCAGAGAGAGTGTCATAAACATGACTAGACATATATAGTCATGATCACATCAGTACACAAATACAACATCCCTCCAAAAGGTCCTAACACCTCCGAGCCAAAATAACAATACAAAAAAAAAAAAACTCTCACAAAAGAAGACAAGATAGAAAATCAACCTACAACCTTCTCCAACTTCTAAAGGGTCTTTACCAATAAACTTTTTTTTTATCGGTTATATTTACCAAAAAGCTGAAGCGAACCAAACCAACGGAGAACTAGAAATACAAAACAGACCTGCGAAATACTACGAAAATAAAAAAGCTTGTACTGAATCACAACAAAACTTCCAATCCTGGTCAAACTGTTAAAAAGAAAACCACGAACATCTATTTTTCAAATACTTCATACAACATATAGGTTCCAAACATCAATCCGAATAAGCGAAATTTGTCAATCTTTCCTTTATCGTAACCCAAGACCAAGTTTTTCTTTATACCACAGGAAAAACCTCAACCAAATCAACTCGCTCATTCCTAAAAATAAACCTATTCCTATGATTTTAGATTTTGCCTATAATTGCTACCCAGATCCCCCCAACATCTATAGACTTAAATGGGGATGGTAAAGCGGGCCGGCCGATAGCCCGCTACCAAGTGCGCGGGACAGGCTCATTAATCTAGCTCGCTAACCCACTTATGCTCGTCCCGCACGGTTGGCTCGTTGACCTACATAAATAAAAAATAATTATTTTATTTTTTCTGTAAAAAAAAAAAACCATACATCGCTCACTCATCATTGCACGACATTTATTTTATTTTATTTTATTTTTAAAAAATTAAATTTAATATAATAAAAAATAAATGTTTTATTTTAATCATCTAAAGGAGTTAATATTAAGAGTGACAGTGGATCTAGTTTTAAGTAAAGTCTTATATTTAAAATTTGTTAATAAAAAATAATATAAACAAGAGATTTCAATAAGATACTCTTTAAAAAATTAGTCATTTTCGTTAAAATATTTTGTAGTAAAACTTTGATAAGATACTCATACATTTACATACATATAGAGGGAAAATAGATGCAAAACAAAACTTTAATTATTTTTAATCAAGCATTCTAACAACCCTCATACTTGAATTCATATTTTATCTTAGTTAAATGAGTTGAAACATGGATAAAATTTTAATTTTTTAGTAGGAGAACTACTTTTTTTCATAGTTAATGAAATTTTAATTTTTTTTAAAAAAAAAATCCTTTTGCAAGCTAACCCAGAGTCCCGTGGACTACCTCTTATGCGGGGCAAACCAATGAAATGAGTTTGCATTCCTTGTGTGGGACGGGCCAACCCCACCCATATTCTGTGGTCAAACGTGGGATAGGTCAGTCCACATTGTCACCCCTAGGGTTAAACAACTTAAAATGCATTTGTGTATCATAATGAGAGGCCAAAAACCCCAACCACTCGAGACAGTGCCCCCAAATTCTTCAGCAAACCCTACACTCAAAGAAGAGATGATTTATCGTCTCCTCTTCCACACCGCACAGAGGGCAGTAGCTCGCATAACAGAGTGATGCCACGTCTTAGAAGATTATCCTTAGTGGTGATTGTATTAGTCAATACCTTAAGTTCCTCCACCCACCATACTTAGAATCTAGGATATCCTCCCATAAGCCAATTTTTTCATACATAAGCCTCCAAATCCATTTTTCCAAAAGAGCATAGTTAAACCTTCTTATATTTATAACCCATAAACCTCCTTTTTCTTTCGACTCACAGACTTTATCCCATGCCACCCAGACAATTTCTCTACTATCTGACAACCCCACAAAAAGTTCTTTTGTATCCTTTTCACTTCCTTCACCATAGTAGCCGACATACAAAAGAAGAAAATATAAAATAGCGGTAAGGAGGTAAGAACAGATTTGATGAGACATAATCTGCCAGCCAAATAGAGAAATTTACCTTTCCAAGCATCCAATCTACTTCATAACTTATTAATCACCCCTTCACAAAAAACACACCTCTTATGGTTTTCTCCTACCGTCACCCTAAATAAGTAAAAGGTGTCTTCATAATTTCACAATTAAGAATAGAAGCATAAAACACAATCTGATTGACGCTCACACCCACACCACCAACCTTACTCTTAGAGTAGTTAACTTTAAGGCCAATGCCGAGTTCAAAACACTTTGAATTATTTTTAACGTCATAACACTTTGAGTTGTGACTTTACGAAAAAGAGAGAGTCATCTGCATATTGCAGAATATGCACATTCACTTGCCTTTCCCCGACCTCAATGCTCTCCACTAACTTATTCTCTTTTGTCTCTCGTACCACCCCTGCTAGCCCCTCGACCGCAATGAGAAAGAGAAAGGGTGTTAACAGGTCCCTTTGCCTTAGACCCTTTTTTTATTTGAATTCAATAGTTGGACTTCCATTTACAAGCATCGATATCAAAGAAGTTTCTAAGCAATTCTTTATCCATTTAATTCACTTTCCACAAAATCCAAGTCTTCCTAACATGTAATAAATAAATTTTTAACTTACCGAATCATACGTCTTTTTATAATCCACCTTAAACAGCACAAATTCTTTCTTTTTTTCTCTTTACTTCCTCAAAGGTCTCACTAGCTACCAGCACACTATCCAACAACCCCCTTCCTTCTAGGAAAGCAGACTTCCTATAATCAATGACTTTATCCAACTCCCTTTTTAGCCTTGAGGATAGGATTTTAGAGACAATTTTATACATACACCCCACCAAGGAAATTGGTCTAAAATCATTTAAGAGTTGTGGGTTTACAACCTTTGGGACAAGAGTAATAAAGGAAGTGTTGGTTCCTTTCGACCCTGCTACCACCCTCGACAAAGCATTATACCGATCTCAAAATATCTTCTTCTGTAATATTCCAGCAAAATTTTATAAAACCAAAGTTAAAACCATCCGGCACAGGACTTTTAGAACTGTCACAATTCCAAACCGCCTCCTTAACCTCAACTTCAGAAATATTTCCTACCAACCTTCCGTTATCCTCTCTTGTGATACCCTTAAAACAAACATTATCCAATCTAACCTTCAAATCCCCTCCCACTGAACTTGTTTTCGAAAAAATCCTTCATTCTTTCTTTTACTTCAACTGAGTCTTCGCACCACTGATCTCTGACCTTGAGACTGCTAAGCCTGTTTTGTATCCTCCTCCATTTAATCTTAGAGTGATAAAATTTTGTATTCAAATCTCCCTGTTTTAACTAATTCATCCTTGCTTTTTTTGCAATATTGCCTCTTGCTTAACTTTGGCTTGCCCCAAATCTGCTAAAAGTCGCCTCCTTTCTTTTTTTCCTTCCACACTCAGAGCTCCCTCATCATCTCTCTCATTCATATTTTGAATTCTCTTTTTCAAGTCCACTCTTTGTTGATTAACATCTCCAAAGACTGATTTATTCCAACTCCTTATGTCAAATTTTAACCTCTTCAGTTTATCCTTCATAACTTACAAACTATTTCCCCTAATATCTTAACTCTCCCATTTACTCTTTATAAGCTCCCTGAGTCTAATGTCTTTTTGCCATACATCAAGATATATAAACGGTTTTGGGCCCTAGTCGATGTTTATATCTTTTAATATTAAGGCACAATGATCAGAAATTGACCTACGCTTATTGTTTACTTCTCAGTTACTTCTCTAACCACTCATGCGAAACTAAAATTCTATCTATTTTGCTCTTAACTTTTCCATTAGGTTTATACCATGTAAACTTTCTACCAACTAAAGGAATATCCACCAGACTAGAATTTTCAATAAAGTTATTAAAGCATCGTATTTCACTACTATAAATGATATTAGAGTTTTAGCCTCTTCTCTTCCCAACAAATCTAATAATATTAAAGTCTCCAGCTACACACCACGTTTTGTATTGGATGACACCTTCTTACCTCACTTAACTCTTCCTAAATAGCTCTCTTTTCTCTTAAAGAACCTACACAATAGACATTAACCACCATTATTCTATTGGCGTTTCTATCTTCCACACATCTTTAATGATTGAAAAGTTATTTTCATTTTTGTAACTTGTCATTTCAGAACACTTTTTTCTTCCACATTGTAATTATCCCTCCGCCATTATTAACAGCCTCGTTCTCAATCCAATCAATTTCATTTGATCCCCAAATTTGATAACACCTCTCTCAGCTAATTTGTTCACATTTTGTCTCTTAAAGACAAATGAAGCCAACTTATTCCTTTCTAATGAGGTCACTAATATACTTCCTTTTTATCCTTCCTCCCAAACCCCTAATGTTCATACTAATCAGTTTCATCATCTGAGACATCTAGCCACCCCTACTTAGTACCTCCTTCCTATTATCCCTTTCTTCCAAACACTTTAATCTATCTAAATCAATTTTCTCTTCACCAAGAGAAACCTAGTTCCTTTCCTACATTCCAAATTATAGTTGCATAAAACTTTCATTTTTTAACCAAAACAAACGATTACAATTTTAACAACACTATCGATAATGCAACTATTGATGAAATTAAAATCTAACCTTATACCCATCTTGTGAAACTATTCATTGGCTCTGTCAAAACGTATGTGCCCCATGACCAATTTCTCCTTGCACCAAATCAATCCAAATTTGCACTCAATACACTTACGTGAAGTGTTTATTTTGTCCTTAATGATTTAAAGAATTTTGTCTTCTGTATATTCATATCTATAAGTTAAATCACAAAGTTCTCGATATGCAAATCCATAACTAATATGTCACTTCTGGATTTGATCATCCGAAAGCTTATCTGGATAGTATAAATGACTTTCTGAATATCAAAATCCGTAAGCAAGCATAAATGAATTTTGGATCCCGATCCTCAACACCATTTACAACACACCATTTCGAACATGGAAATTTGGAACTCATAACTCACTTCCAAATATGGTCATTCATAAGCTTAAATGAAGCACGGAAATAACCTTCTAGATATCTAAATCTGAAATATATAACAATCACTTCCAAATTTCTACATCCATAAGCAAACATGAAACCAAGGACAATGTTGAATTTTAAATTTTATATTGGGTGCATGTCATAAATGATATGATGCAAGAAGAAATTGCTTCTTAAAAATTCATTCACAGAGAAATGGACCCACTCCTGCTAAACACACCCCGTCTCCAGCACATAAAATTGGGTCCAAACACACCTAGCGGAACCAATTTAACCTTTTAATACTTAGGATTTGCAGCTGCCCACCTAACTCTTTATTTTCCTCATTAATACGCATAGGGTTTTGTAGCCTCCAAAACCCACCCTTCTGCCCATTCACATCTACACTACACCTTTTGCCTCCCACAGCCACGTGTGGCCTCTAGAAGCCACGTGTGGCCTCCAGAAGCCACGTGTGGCCTCCCACAGCCACGTGTGGCCTCCACACCAAAATACACTGCGCAATTGTTATCACTGAATTATCAAAAACCTACCAAACCTGAAATTCCAGAATAGACAAATTTGATATAAATTATAAAACTAGAAAAATCGCTTTCGGGAAGCAAGGCTTCGTATCAAATAAGTTGGGTTCCATAAATACGATTTTTATTTTTTATTTTTTATTTTTTATTTTTTCACTAACATCCACAATTTTATTTCATATATTTTTTATTAAATTTTATTTCATATATTTTTTATTAAATTTTATTTCATATATTTATTATTATTGTATTGAGTTCATGAATCGTATATGGTAAACATTTTTTTTTCTCTTACTTGCTGCTTATACAGATTTTTTATTTAGTTCGAGAGCTCTCCAAAAGTAGATTTTAAATTTAATTCTTGACATATGCTTTAGAGATTCAATTATTTGATAATCATGTGCCAGTCTTTTTGATAAATTAGCTATTCCCTAGTACTATTACTTCTTTATTCACATTATTATACCTCTTTCTACACTTTAGTTTAGACTTATGTATGTTCAAACATAAAAAAACATTTAACTCAAAAGAAGGGTTTTTTCATTTACTACATAAATTCCATTAGATGTTGATTTTGTTTCGGTTATATATATTATTAAAAAAAATTAAAAAAATGTTACAAATGTTTTTGGGAAAAGAAAATAAAGCTGGTTTTTCATTCTACTTGATTGGACATGGATCAGCTTGGTTTTAATGACAAAACAAAAATGAATATAATTGAAATATCGGTTTTTGGATAAATATTCCATATTAGTTTGCCAATGTAAATATTGTTACTAGTACAAGTGATTTAGCACTAGAGCCTTCTAACCAAAGTTGGGAAACTATACAAGCTTTGTCTCTTTTTTATTGAATGAAATGAGATACAAAACAGACGCTTCACAGCAGTATTTAAGTTCCCGGATTTGCATGTGTCTCTTTTTCTGTACTCACAAAAGTGTCAAATTTGAAAAATATGGAAAATCAATGAAGGTATTTATTGAAGGTGATCAAAAATTCAAGTGAAAAAATATGAGTTAACCAAAAACAAATTGAAATTAGTGAATAATGTAGCTTAATTGACCTTTTCCTGTTCACTTATACGGATCAAAAAGTCTAGTTATGAATCTTGAAAATTAATCAAATGTAATGGAAACCATATATATCCACTAAATATTCTTCCTAGAAAGAAAAATCTCTCTTCATTCAGGCATGATGTATTTAGTATCAATTCTATATTTAAAGGTTTTATATGATTGTTTATTAAGGAGAAAAACAGATTTACACAAGCAAGAAAACAAAACAAAAACTTAAAATCCTTTGACAAATCCATGAGTGACAACTAAAATTCAAAAGGAAATACTTGGAAGTCCGTCTTAAACATGTATGTGTATGATAATCACATTCAAAAGCATAAAAAGGTAGCTACTCTCAAAAGCCAACTCGAACAAGACACCCATTTAGAAAATCCCAGTGAGAAGATTTGCAGCAGTGGAGATAGCAGCTCCTGTGATAGCACATTGCACAATCTGTTCATGGGTGGAATCATCCAATGTAAGTGCAAGGGTCGCCCCTGTGATTGCTCCCGCAACTGCGCTGTTTTTCTGCATCAAATATAATCAATTATGAGGTTATTGTTGTTGTGCATGTATTATGTTATTAATGTTGCGAACACTAGAAAGTAAAGTTAGATCACATAGCACTGTGCCGAGAGCAATAAAAAAGCCGTGAAAAGTGAGATACAAAAGCAATTTTTATCATTCACTGCAAATAGGGAGAGAATGAAAATTATAGAGAATGGATCAAAATATTGTTCCACACTGGTTCAAATACTAAAGTATGAGGAATTGAAGTTGAAATGTGAAACATGAAACCAATAAAATAAACCGAGAGAGAAAAAAGGTACTACCCAGTCATGAGCTCCACGAGCTTCCTTCAACCCATATGTGAGACCTGAATACAATCCTGCAGCCACTCCTGCGTTTGAAAGAATCTTTTAAGCTCCACCTGGCTACGTAAATAGGGAAAGAAATCGTGCAACACTTGGCAAATTCATTGGAGAAAATAGAATAGGCATACAACAGAAACATGAGGAAAATAGAAAATATTGAAACTCAATTTGTCATTTGTACCTTTGGCAAATCTAAGTTATTACACAGATTAAAGCAATCACTGTTTCTGGAAAATTCACATTTTAATATAACATAAGCAAATGCTGTCCTGATTAGGCAGAGGGAAATTTCAAATACCCCATTGTAAGGACTCTTTGCCCGTGCTCTTCACCTGAGGATTAGACAGATAAAACAACAAAATTAACAGAAAAAAAATATTAAACACATGATCACTCTCAGATTTACAATTCATTTTCACTTGAGGTATATATTATAATTAAAAACTCACCATGGCCTCGAGAGATTTGTTACTGGTCTCTCCTAAATGCACAAACAGAAAAGAACAAAATATCAATACTATGACAAATCAGATCTTTACACCCCACAGATGTTCAGTACAACAATGG
Organism: Phaseolus lunatus; assembly: GCA_013389735.1. Lineage (NCBI taxonomy): Eukaryota > Viridiplantae > Streptophyta > Magnoliopsida > Fabales > Fabaceae > Phaseolus > Phaseolus lunatus. The sequence continues at coordinate 40,313,936 of CM023865.1, read as the reverse complement.
TAAGAGAGGGAAATAAAGAATTGGACAGAATTTCTTTTCTTTTATTCTTCTTAATTGGGTGCTAATATATATTTGCAACTCCAAGTCTTTGAAATATCCATATTCCGGTGGACTCACACTTCACTTGAGAAAGAAAAATAAAGAGTAAAAATTAATGCAATTGTTATTAAAACTCCAGTGATGACGAATCTGGCATGATGTACCTCTAAGACCTGGCAACTGATTTTTCTTTGTGCTTGAAACTTCTGCAGGCAAACCGCTGCTATTTGCCCCGTTACCTGCGAATATGCATATCATGTTTTTGTTTAGAAATAGAAGTAACCCGTTCTACATATGATAAAGGGGAGGAGTGTTAAGTGGACCTTCAATAGCTGTGAAATAAGCCTCACGGGACACAGCTTGAGCGGCTCCTATCTGAAAGAAAAAGGCATGCATGCGTTGATGGAAAAGGAAGAAAGAGAAAGAAAAGGGTTATAGATAGATAGATAGATAGATACTCCAGCAGCTTTGAGGAAGCTCTCGAGGATGCGGTTGAGAAGAGGGTGTCCAAGGTCGAACAGTCCTTTCTTGTCGAAATTACAGAGTTCATCAAGAAGAGACCGAGTCTCCAAGTTACTGCTGCTGTTCAGATTCATCTTCTTATCTTAGCTAATAATGCTGATTCTCTTGCAAAGTGTTGAGAAGTGTTGGTAGTAATAGAAAGACAGGGAGAGAGATGATGACGTGAATGAAAGAATAGTGTGTAGAAGAGTAGGGAGGGTTGGAGGAAACGTAACACGTGACACGTGGCTTCTGAGGCAACGAGAACGCGAAGACGGTGCCAACTCATTTGCAACAGATTTCAACACGTCATTTATTCCACTGTTAATGCCTACGACCCGCTCCTCTTCTGCACATTTTACAAATTCAACTCCTAAATTCTCTATTTATTAAAAATACTTATTACCTCCTATATCCTGTCTAAAACTATTCAAATTTTCATTTCATTTCGAATAATTCATATTTTATAAATTTTAAGTTTTCATTATGTATTATTGCATTATATTACGTATGTACAGTCGTTCAAAATAACTATCTTTTTAATTTACAAAACAAATACACTTCAACCTATTTTAAAATTACTTCAATAAATAGATACATTATTCATATATTAAATAAATAGTTTAAACTAAATACATTAATTGTGCGTTTAGTTTCTAGAAATAATTTTCCACGTTTTTTATGTAATGTTGAAAATTAATAGTTATAAGTTTGATACCTCAAACATCAATATTAACCTTAAATATAAATTATTTTAGAAAGAAGTTAGTAACATTTCCGCTAAGAATTCTTTTTGTTATTCTGGTTCCCTAATGTTATCATTATCCATTAGAATTTTAAGGGAATTTGAGCCTGCTAAATACAAATAATGTACGTAGTTTAGAATATATTCTAATAATTTAAATTCATTTTTTCACTATAATTCCATGGTACTCCTAATTTTTAAAAAAAGGTTCAATAATCAATATTATAACCTTAAGCTTGCATTTATCTAAACTAGATAATACGATACGCCCAATTTGATAAATTAAAAGTTAGAAGCATCACTCTACACGTCTATTATATTACGTGATAGTTAAAATTTATTAAAAACTATAAATATTAAGAGTATCATTAAATGAAAAGTATCATTCACCAAAGATTTTCACTATAATAAACAATAAATTTCAGTAAAGAAAGTATTAAAAAATGTATCCGCCACGATCGATCATCCAATGCATACTGAAATTGAGAAATGCCAGCTAACATTAATGTTTTGAAGCATCCATAGTTTTTTGAAGCAGTTTTAGCCACAAGACATCATCAACGGCGGGATTTTTTACCAGAAACTTAGTCATTGGGTAACCTACTTGATTTCAAAATGAAGTTTTATATTTCCATCAAACCCTTGATCCTTATATTTGGTCCTCCAAGATCTAACTCCTCCAGGGCACCAAGGATCAAGGGTTTCATGGCAATGGTAAAATTTAGGCCAATCTGTCACCATCTTAGTTTTTTACCTCGAGGACAGCATACCGGAAAATCCCAAATAAAGAATTAAGAAGCGGTTTTAAGCGAAAATTAACCAACGTAACTTTAGTTACGATGGCAGAACTATATGGGAGTTCCAATGCATACGTTACAATTTCATTAGATTTACATCGGATCATGTATTCTTCCTAGTACATTTTGCGAAAAAATGGCCCTAGAAAATCACTGCACATATCCCCTATATCACATTCACCACCAATATCGGGGAGGGGAAAAAAGGTAAAACCTGAGTAGGGCGAATATTGGCGCCCTCTATCAATAAGTTAATATAACTTTTATAATGATAAGGTGATCAAACCCCCCAACCCAGAATCCTCTGCAGAATTGAAAAAAGAGCCGTAAGAGGTTCAGAAGGAAAGGTAAACGAGAATTATTGCTGGTGAATGTTACACAAATGCAACAGTTACCATGCTCAAAGCCTGAAAAGCCTACTAAAGCATAGGAGCAGATCGAAGTTGCTGCATAATATCTTGCACTGTACAATTCATCCATAGAATGAATAATCAGAACTTACCCCCTTAGTAGAATGCAATCCTGACATTAGCACAGCAACCACTTTGCACCAGCAAATCCATTGGCCACAAACAATCTGCCTGACTGGTTTGAAAATCTTAAGATCCATTAACAGCCATCTCTGGTGGGGATTTTGGTGAAACCATTGTATGTTCCTCACCGCCCAACTGTCCATTGTCAGGTGTGCCGTACAACCTATCAGAAGAATTTCTACACGCAGCAGTTTCTTTCTCTATATGGTTCACCTCAGCCGATGCATTGTTATTCTCATAGCAGCTTCCAGAAACATGTTGCTCCTTTTCTTGATTATCCTCTATACAAGGAACAGTAATAAAGTTGACTAAAGGTTTCTTACGAGGTAGAACAGCCTGGCTCAAAGTTGAACACAAGGCAGCAAAAACACGATCTTTAGATTTTGAATTTTTTGACAACTTTGGCATCTGTAAAATCTCGACCTTCGACAATTTTCTTTTCAGCCTGAGAGACTCCATTGTTCCTTCATACTCTTCGGAGGCTTCTGGCTTATTCCTTGATGGTGGCCTGTAGTCTTCGTCATCCTCATCGTCATCATAGTCAACCAGCCCACCAGATCTTGGACTGAAAATCACGAGCAATGCATTATACCTTACAGAAGATGACGTTGTCCAAATTAAATAGACCAATAAAATACAATGAAAAACAAGTATACCTTAACTTTGAGTAGCTTCTAGCATCTCCATTGGATAAGGCAGGTTGCCGTTGTGTCACTTTCTGATTATGTGAATTGGATGCCGAGGTTGTATCCTCCTCATCACTGATTAACAACCAAATGTCTGGAGACTCAATGCCAGTTGTATAAAATCTCCTACTATAAACGTGAAAGATGATGTATACCTGTCCTCGTTGAAGTAGTCTTCCTCTTCTTTCTCCGGAGCACGATCATCAAGTCGTCTTCGAAGGTCATTAATAATAGAAGTCCCTTTCGTCCCATCATTATCCAAACACTGAAGCAAGCACATAATCTTGAGTCAAAATTGTGCTTCGTAAAGTGTGGGTGAATAAAAATTGAAAATACCTGCTCATATTTTATTTTCAATGAATGAATGGAAACCAAGTACTCAAATTTCACTAACTGGTCCCAGAAAGAATCAACTATATACTTCAGCAATAGTTTCATATTCTCCTGCATTATACAATATTATCAGTTCAAAATTGCTCGAGGTAATGACATCCACAATGAATACATATAAAAGAATGATACCTTGCGAATATACTCAAAAAGTTCAAGAACAGCTGAATTGAGCAGATTGTAGCGATTACCATTAGCAACAAAGGCATCTACAATTGGTTTCAGAAGATCACTTCTAACGAAATGATTTATAAGATGCTCATCCTGCAGGGCAACACTCCAAACTGTTACATGTACTGCAAGAGACAATCAACCATATTCACAAGAAACAAGAATCATACAAGGGGATTAAAAAAATAGAATCAAGCAGTAATATCCTAAAACAAGATAAATAGTTTCACATAAAAGGATTCAACCAACTATCTTAAAGGTTGAATTTCAAAAATAATACCATGAGAACAAGTCATACAAAAGAATTTAGAGATAACAATTTACATTAAAGATACCAGCATAAACAACTTAATGCAGCTATAAAAAAGTAAACTAAATTGCCCAAAAGTTAACTGATATCTTCCGCTCCTCTTGAAAATGAAAGCTCGGAGAATAGCCTAATTAAAAAGAAAAAATTACAGATATTTTTACAGTTATCAAAATAGAAGATGCTCCCAAACAGCCAAGATTTCATACTCCAAGGTCCTCAAACCTAGTTCCCTTCTCAATAAAATTTACTGTAATAAGCAACAGATTGACAAAATGTACAACTCAACAATTCGTCCATAGAAGCTTATGGAAGGAAATAACAGAATAAAATAAGTTATAGGTTCCACATACAAATGATTTCCAATATTACACTATATATTTCATAACTTCATCAGACCATTCTCAAGCTTAAATCACTAACATTACTAGTCAATATGCCCTACCCTAAAAAAGAAATAAATCAGTAAAGACGCCTCCTTAAGAATAAATACACAGGTATCAAGGTTCATTCTGTAATGATTGGGGGAAAGGGTTTTATTTTCTGTTGATATAAGGCTGTAAGTGTAAGACCTATATGAACCCTAAAATTACAAGCCTGTGGTAGAATATCAAGATTGAGTTGATACATATAGAGTTGGGGAAGGGGATCTTCATCTGACATTTGCACGGCCAAAGTCAAAACAGACAGTATCTGCACAAACATTTAAACCTACATGACGTGAGAGAATAGCACGAACAAACCGAACAGCGCCAACAACAAGGTATTTTTCTCTTCTCCGTGACAGTAACATAATTTTCTCCGTTACTTTATTCAAAAGAAAGTTACACCTGCAAAAAAAAGAGACCCATGTCTCAATCACATTATGTGATCAACTACTTAAAGTCATTCAGATCACTGCCTCGCAAGAAGGAAATACTTTATCCTGTATGGGTGGTGTAGAACGCAAAAGCAAAGCAATTCACATATGTTTGATAGTATCTCTGGCTTTGTCCCACTCTGACAATTTACTTGGCTATTGACATGAACATTTTCTGTAGGACATGATGCTGTTATCACATCAATCAGTTGACTCAGATGCTTCTCATAGAAAATATCGATAATAGTATCCCTCTGTCAAGTAAAACTGAAAAGTTAATAAAAAACTCCAGTATAACCATCTAATAACACAAGAATGAGACACATAACGCATAGCATACCAGCTTCTCAGAAACAAAATCAACACATTATTAAATTAACACAACTCATTTTTCAAAATTTGCAACCTGCGCAAACAAACTAAAATGAGAAATAAGAGAACGAAACCAATCCCACAATTAATTTCAACAATCTAGCTTGTCCAAGTCCAACATCTCAATGTAAAATGTGCACGACAAGCAAAAACACAACTGATAGGACAATCTAGTAAAGCATCTTCAAACTTGGGTTGCTATGTTAATCTCAAAAACTAGCTCAAAGAGGGAGGGCTATACCCTCATTTTTTATACACTATTTTAGTCATCAAATCAGTATGGAAACTACTACTACTCACTTACACCAGAAATGTGTTCTTGAATTCTGTAAGAGTAAACAAGAAAAGGAAAAAATAAAATGGTAGTACATGACTCAATTCAAGTAAGACCAATATTAGAGCCTGCCCGTGTAATTCCTTCACAATAAAATGGTAGTACAACTACCTGTGGAGTCCCACAGACCCCCTACCAATCTAATTATCACAAGATGCAACCTCTTCTAAACAGTAACGGGAAGCTGCATAGTAGCTCTTTGAAAAATTCAACACCACAAAATCTACTTATAAGATGAGGATTGCCCCTTCTTGTATACTATAAGTTTTTCATATACTTAATCAACGTGGGATTTCCAAAAACACCTCCTTACACGAAGGGCTGAACATTTTGGGCAATTCAATAGTGAATAACACAATAGAACCAATAACAATAGCTAGAATAGTCTCTAGTAACATTTTAAGAAGTGGATTTGAACCTAACTCAACCCTACTAAACCAACTTGTAAAGTGAGGTTTATATTCTAATTAGATTGCAAATGTAATCATTTATTATATCCTTTCAGATTGAATTAGTAGATTATAGAAGAAAATAAATAATACTCAAGTATTTTTCTAAAAACATTAAAAAAAATACAATGATTTCTATAATGAAGACTATAAAAAGGGAAATAAAATATTTGTCTAAAGAGGGGAAAATGGCATTAATTATCTTCACAATGAACATCATAAAAAACAAGATATTGTCAAAAAAAGATTAAAAAATACCTAAATATCACTAACTTATAATAAATCCCGTTAAAAAAGAGGACCTTTAATATTATATATATATATATATATATATAAATTGAAACATTTAAATTTTAAAAAAAATGGGGGAGGACTCCTAGTAATGTGAATAGATCCATCCTAAGCATGCCTATAATAACAATAATCAATACAATATAGTTTAAAATCAAGAAAAGTAATTTTTTAAAATATGATTTAAATTTGAAGTAAATTCTAAAATAATAAAAATGAAATTTCACTTCCATCCTATGACCACTCCAGGATTGCTGACTCATAAGGGTCAAGCCAAATATCAGTTAGAAAGCAAAGCAAAATTGAGAGATCAGAGAAAAGGACCAAAGCAAACCTGTGCTCCAGACAATGAGCATGAGTCTAATAGACTGCGAAGAATCTCAAGAAACTGGCAATGCATGTCATCTCCAAAATCTGTTATCATGCCTCTAACCTGTACATTACAGAACTTAATTAAATAAAACTACTATTCAGAATCCACATTTTCACATTTTTATTGGGAATAACTTTCATGCACCGAAGTTTATTTCCATATATTATTAAGGCTAAACTACTATCAGGAACTATAGAAAGGTCAATATAGTGGTGCAACTTTCAATTTAACTTCCAACAAACTTGAATAAACAATACAACAATGGACTACTTATCAAGTATTTAAATTTCGGAGGTTTAGCACTTTACATTGACAATTAACAGATGCAACAAATTTTAAAAAGCATTTATTAAGAATATTTAAATGAATAATAAATAGATTATCCTGGTAGGTCTTTTAAATTAATATCCATTATTTCCATTTTTTATCAAGGCTAAACTACTATCAGGAACTATAAAAAGGTCAATATATTGGTACAATTTTCAATTTAACTTCAAACAAATGTTTGACATGAGACTCGTGTGAACATACAACATACAGCATTCTAATATATTTCTTCTATAACAATAAACAATTTTTTACCAAAGCCACGTAACTTGAATTCAAATTGCAATCTCTCTTATACGATTTCTAAAAGCCAAAAGTTAAACCTCAGTTATTTAAATCCACTAGGACCAGCCTAGTGGTGGGGGTTTGTATAGTTTGCAGAAAAAACCTAAGTTCTGACCTTGTCGACATCATTGTACACCAAAAAAGCTCTTGTCTATTCACATCCCTATACCAAAAGAATCCATTGTTTCATTCCTTAATTCCCTTCCTTCGGCTCCACATTAGTTTGGAGCCAGACTTCAGACTACCACCACTTGAACAAGGAAACAAGTCAAAGAGTGGAACAAGCCATCAGGCAGTATAATCGGTTTTACAGTTCAGATAAACAGAAAAAATAATGTATATTTCAGCTACACTATTGTATTTGCTAGTCTTCTTAACACTTCAAACAAGGTATTGGCAACCAAGCAACCTGTCTCATAAATTAAACACACAAGGAGAAAGTCACACACATACAAACACCAAGGTCATTTGATTTCCGCCAGCATTCATCTAGAAATAATATGTGACTTCACTTGCATGCAAAAACTTACCAATAGTCCAAGAAGTGTAATTCCCTCCTGTCGAACAACATGAGACCGCAGAAGATTAGGATCCTGATTCAAGAAGAGAATGAGGATATCTGTTCTGCAACCATCACAACATTGCCCTCTTAATAATTAATCATAAAGAATGTCAGACGGAAAAGTAAAACCAAAAAGGGGAGCATCAGTACCCAGTAAGCATAAGCTTTTTGTCTTGACTTTGCAAGAGTACATCAGAGATGATGTCAAAGATGCCCTCATTCATCAGATCCCTACAAACATATATTCAAATCAACGAAACAACGAAATTCAACAAGATCCCAATAACAGAACATGTAGCAGAATAAAAATGATAAATAACCAGGAATTCAGGTCTATGATGTCAAAAATAAATGTGAGCTTCCTAATAAAAATTTCATTAAAGGGCTTTCATAGAGATGGCTTTGATAATTATAAATAGAATTTGCTTTCAAAAGATGTTTACTGTCGTAAAAAAATCACTAGGCATACACTTCGTGAAAAATCAAAACTGAAGACATCAAATCTTCTGCAAACAAGTATGATAATAGTTTAAAAATAAAAAATTATGGAGTAAGAAATTAAAAGCATTTGCAAGCCTTCATGGCTCCACTATTGAAGATTCCATTACCATAAAAGAAGAAGTAGCACTTTTAGACATGCTTCATCAAATTATTCCTTAGAAAAAACAAAAGGCAAACTTGACAAGAATGCAATCAAACAATAGCAACTGATTTTGAAAATTAGAGAACACAAGCTTCATAGCGGGCAGACACAGTGCCAACTGTCAAACTGTACCACTCCACATGCTACATACCGAAAGAGCCGAAGCTGCTGCACCATCTGTAAGCTCTTGCTACAACTACAAAACTCATGTAAGAAATGAACCTGTCCACCAAAAGGAGAGGCAACAATATCTAACATAAGAATCACCAGTAATGCCAATAATGAACATAAAAAATGGCATTAATATTAAAGCAGTATAACATAAAAGATAGGAAAAACACTATATTAATGTATTCATACATAAATACGAATAAAGGTCAAGCAGGCATGCTTCATTTGAAAGAAAATGAAGCTCAAACTTGGGCCAAAATCAAATTACAATCTATTTGTCCAAACACTTCCCCCATCGGTTCCATACTGTTATAACAAAACTCATTAGGCATGACTTCTAAGAAAAAAAACAAAATGATAAAAAAGAGAATAAAAGCTCACTGCCTGTCTATGTTCTAAGTGAGAAACAAAGGGTAAGGCAACCATTCCTTCACACAAAGACTTGTAGTATGGTGCATCCTTTAAGCATAGAAGAAAATGATAGACTAGATTGGCCATGTGTGGTATTTCCTGTTAATGTCCCGCATCATCTATGATATGGCCAAAGAACTACTAATAATGTCGCGTGCAATCCAACTCCCTAAGGAAGATTTTGAAGTTGGTTAGGCCCAGTCAATTCTCAATTCTAAAATTTCCGATTAAAGAAGACATCTAATATTACAAGGGTGCAACTAATAGAAACACATCCCATCATGGGATGTCACATGTAATGCAACAACTGATATGGAAACTGGAGAACAGGAACTTCAGTTAAATTAGGCCGAGTTTAGCTCTAAAGCATGTGCAGTGATATGAAGTTCAAAACTAAAGGAAATTCTGATGTGATTGTAGCTCTACCTATTATAGCATAATGCGGCTACTTTACAGAGTCCATACATGTTCTGTACTTCTAAATTGTTCTATCATGGTAACAAACTGAACTGTATTCAGTTAGCTGCCAGGCTGTCAGATAGGAGTCAGTTATTAGCCAAGGCTGTATTAAAATATGTCATAGATTCAGATAAATGGATAATTATGATATTATCTACATGAGTTTCTCAAACTCTATCAGTACTACTAGTACCTTGAATAACAACACAACAGTTTATGGAGGGTGGTACCTTGAATAACAAAATGCATATTTTCCAATGTTTTGAAACAAAATCAGATTCGAGAGGGGGAGCATAAAAGATCAATAGTTAATAGAATAATGACCTAAATAAAGTGTAGAGAACAACAGGAACCATTTATTGGCATAACCTCACACTGGAATTCCGTTTCTTCTTTTAGTAAAATTTCATCAAATGGGACTGCACACACAAATAATAAGCTATGCCACCAGGAGGGGAAAAGTCAACTTAAGAAATAGCAATGTCATGCTGGAAATAGTAAAGTAGTATTTGTCATGGCCAGGAGGAAAAAAAAAGACGTACCATATTTTTCTTTGATTCAGGAGAGGTGGTGGGTGATTTTAACCTAGCAAACAACTCCTGGATAAATGTGCTGTCATCCTTCAATAAAGAAACAACCTAAAAATAACAGAGGAGTCAGAACAAAATATAACAGTCGCTATATTAAATGTAAGCCTTCTTTCCATACAAATCAAAATCTTACAATGGCATTGTTGGCATGTACTATGGAGTTAAGATTAGCAACAGTAGCCTCATCCAAAACTCTAGCCAAAACAACATCCTAAAAGCAGTAAATAAAGGTAAGAACCAAATTACAAATAAATAGAGTAAACAAGAAAAGGCTTAGAAGGAGCAAACCTTCAAAAAACCAACTCTATACGTCTGATGTATCTTAGACAATACAATTGAGTTTCTTATAGGTATGGCCTACAAAAGAAAATAGGTAACTACTATGAGAAAGAAGTAAAAATTTCCTGGCATACCACGAGATCTACCTACCACCTGGATTCTCTCCCAAAATAGAATAAATAATGAGATCACAAAAATATACCTCCTTAAAAATAACATGCTCCTTTAAGAATTTACGATGATGTTGAACATGGGGAACCTTTGGATCATCTAAATGACATAACAATAGATTCAAAGAAACCCACTTTTAGTGTTTGTTCACTACATACACCCAAAAGTGCATAAAACACAATAGGATGTAATGTCGAAATACCAAAAAGCATTTCACTAGTTTGAGAAAAAAAAAAAAGTGTTTAATGAACTTACACTCAAGGGTACCAATAATGTCCATCATTAACTCATCACTGAATAAACGCTCAAAAATTTGTGTACTGTTAAGCAAAACTGCAAGAGAACAAACATATATATCAAAAATTTCAACAAAAAGGGACTAAAATTAAAACAGCAAAAAAGTTAATACTGACTGATCCCTTTGATTATTTTGAAAATCATGTGAAGGCCATCCATATTTTCCAAGTCTTCACAAACTCTGAATACTTCCATAAGTTTCTCAAAAAAATCTTGCTGCATTGGAAATACAAATTAAAAAAGGCAAATCTAAAGGGGAAAATGGAAGGAATTTACATATTATGATTATTAAGGCACCCTTACATACAGATGATCATTGTGATGAGTAAACCTCATAACAAAAAGGGGGAAAAGCAACAGGATTGACTACATAATCAATCTAAATTTGCAAACAATTTCAGAATTAGTAAATAGTAATTACTGTTAGAATATAATGGTGCAAGTAAATCAACAGCATAACCAGCATCAGTATCACATAAGTATCAACTACGATACCAGACATGTTGAAAACTTATTTGGCAAATTCAGAAAGTGCACTTCTCTTCCAACAAACGATAAAAACATACCCCAAAAATTCTATAATCCATGGTAACTTTCATCAAAATTTATTTAAAGATAAGAACAGTGAACAACTTAGAGTAAGAAAAAACTAGGAATGCTACATGGATGACTCGAAATAATAATCTAGTCCATCCTATCCTTCAGTCCTTCAATTACTGGGTGATCCCAAATCATGTAGAATGAAGGTGCCTAATCTATGAAGACAACGTATGCACATACATATACAAGTGATTTATTTAATCTTACATCACTTAAAATTAGTTCCGCAAGTCGTGACTGATCTGTATTGCCACTCTCAACCACCATCTGTGAACAAAAAAAGAAGATTAACTTCAGTGAAGCATGATAGATAAGTTTAAACAATCAAAAGAATAGCATAATTTGATAACACTGCACTAAAATTCAACTGAAGTACAGTAATATAATATCTACCATAAATTGTGTGAAATATCATTAAAAGCTACACCAATGTGTTTTTGTAACAAAATCATATAAAAATCCACACAAAAGTGTGCACAACAAAAACTATTAACTTGTAGATGACATTGTAAGAAATAAATCACATAAATAATGCATACATATTGATGCTCATATAAATGAAAATCATAGATCAATTTCATACAGGAAATAGAATGCTCGAGAATTATTACAGATAAAATCTATCCTATTAGGACAATTCATGCTAGTCCTCACCCAATTATAGCCATCAGGCTATCAAAAGTACAATTTGCATTCTGATGAGTGGTATCAATCCATTGGAATAAGCATTGCATGCTAGCCCCTGGAATTCATTTCATAAGGTCATGCTTGTTTTAGATCTTCTATTTCCTTGAGCTCAGGTGATGGTTCAAGGATTTCCAGAAGCTCCAGTGTTATTTTGAGAGGGTTTGAAACCAATAGAGATGTTAAAAGACTTTGACTCATTCTTGATTTAATTTTACTTGGTGTATATGGATGGGGGAAGACATGCTAGAATTTTCCCTAGACAAGTGCAAAATTCATCTAGGATTGTGTAGTTTCCAAAGCTTCTCTGTAATATTCTGATGAAGCTCTAACTAGGAGGGTGCCTCTTCGGTTCAGGTACAAAGAAATTAGCATGCTGTGTTACATGTTTCTTACGTTCATTTTTAGGGTATAGTTTCGAAGATCTTGTATACTCATGCACTTGTATCTCTCCATTTTTCGTAATAAATTCTTTTTATCAAAGATTCTATAATTTTAGGCTGACCTTTTTTTGTTTACGATAGTTTATTAACATCAAGTTGTCAAACAATCTCTAATTTGTCTTATGAGCCAGGTTGTTGGTCTAATGATGATCAACATTGCACTTTGTGCAAAGAATTAGACATAAGGGAAGAGATATTTAGTTGGCTTAGTTAGAATAGTTAGTTAGTTAGTTAGAGAAGTTAACCAATATAAATAGAGGGAACAAAGGTAGAAGGATTCGTTCAATTTTTGTTATTTGTGAATTGGGCAGGAAGCACACTGTAGAAGGAAAATCCTTGGAGGAGAATTATCTCCTTTTCTTTCGTAACCACAGCTCAGTGATGGTAGGATAGGTTCAGCTAATAAAATTTCACTAGAAGTGATAAGGAACACTACTGAAGCAAAATAATTAGTAGTGAATCCACTGTTTGAGTCTATTTATTAATGATTTATCAGAATGCGGGATTTAATTTGTTATATTGTTGGTGGTAATTCCATAAACTAATGATAATATCACAGCAAAATGGTTCCAAAAAGTAAATCAAAAACTTCCATGGATGGATGGATTTAGCAACTGAAACAAGTACTTTCAAACCTTAAGAATTAAAGGAAGCGTTGACAATTCAACTGCGGGCAAGTCCCTTGACTCACTGTTCACACTATGAAATGCCTCACCTGAAATACACAGTAAACAGTAAGACCAAGTCCATAAAGCACCGAACAAAATAATTTGGCAATATAATGTTTCTCCCTCCTTTTATCTTTACCCTGATATAAGTTCAAATTTAGATGAAATTTTGATATTTAACACAGGAACACTAAGACATCGGCCTAAATTTACTGAAATAGTCATGCCTACAAAAATTAAAACATGACAGTTTCTCATAAAATATATACACTAGCTGCAGCAATCTACACCCAAAATAATGGTTGCATCAACTCAGCTCCAGGAGCAATACAGTCATATCATATGAATTCTAAATACAGCACCAAATGGCACTTTAAAGGTAAAGCAGTAATTATTTAAAATTAAGAATCAGCACATCAGATAAATAAATCACTAAAATATATATATATATATATATATATATTATAGTAGCAGAAGCAAAAAACAACTCCTAAGAGTTAAATTTTCATTGATAATAGTTAACAATAAAATAATAAACAAAAATTAAAAAGTAATAAAAAAATTCAATAATTTAAAAGGTTAATAAGATATTTAGTAGATAAAAAATGTAAACAACCTCCAGTACTAAGAGAATAATAAGATTCAAATTTTTCAGTACTTACTATTTAAAGTATTAAAATGCATATTCCTTTGCACATTGCAAATGTGGTCCCTGAATAAAACAAGCATATGAATTAAGATCAGTTCCATAGCAGAAAGAAAAAAAACATACAGAAAGATGTAAAGTATTTCAATTTTAATAGTTATTTGCTACCATATGTAAGAGCAACCACCAGGTACTTGAAAGCTAAGTGCCAGTTCAGTAGCATATTCTGGATCTCTCCATGAAATAATTGTATCTGCAAGACAAAGTAGTGTCCACCATCAAACTGATAAACACAGTGAACCTTGATATGCTTCAAGAGCAAATGGTGCACTACTAGTCATTACCTTCTTGTTTCCTGTAAATATCATCAGGAGAGATGCGATGCAAAAGTATGTTTTCATTGTCTTCTTCATCATAAACAAATAAACCCAGATCTTCTGATCGCTGCATTATAAGATATTATAATGCATCATTCATTGGAATAAAAAAAATTTAGATCAATCAACCACCTATTTCTGTTTAACATCATATTGTGTTGTCAAATTGCATCTTTATGCACTAGGAAGATGAGGATATAATGGTATTGTTATCAGATATGGTAAGACATTAATTCCCATCACTATCACCAATCATTGAGGAAGCTACATATTATAAATTATTATCTTAATAAAATGCAAAGACAAAAGCCTCTAATCTGACCATACACATAACCAGATATAAAGTGGAAGTCAAGCATACAATATAGAGAAGTGCTCATATATGCAATATACATGTTAGTAACAAGTGAAAGTTTTTATCAAAAAGTGCGCAAACCTCCAAATAACCAACAGTGACATGCCCAGTGCCTTGATCATCCCATTTCCCATCACCATTCAGACGATAGACCTTGACACGCTGAAATCCAATAAAAAATACTTGAGTAAAGAGTCAATGTAAACATCTTGAACATTCAAGATATTGAGATTGAAAACAATTCCTAGTAAGTTTTCCAAATGTCCATATTGTATTAAGTCAGAATTCAAAGCCATCTTTTTCTTTCATTTTCCTTCATTAAAACATATTATGGAGGTACAAGTGGAAGCAGTGTAAACCAAGCAGCATCAGCAAGGGAAATCACAATAGAAAAGGCTTGAACAAATGAACTAAAATGAGAATGGCTTCAATTTTCATTTTCTCTTGCACTAGTGTTGAAGAAGTAAAATTGGAAGAAATACAAACAGAAAATACACAGTACAGTAATATTATAATTTGGTTATATCTCTAGTTGATGTAAGGTCTCCAATAATAGACAAATAAACACACCAATAAGGAGTTGATCATACATAGCATACTGCAAAAACTGTAGGAAGACGAGGACTACAAAAACAGCAAGTGAAATCAGTAAAAGTAACTTAGACCTAATGACCTTTTTGACCACTTGATTTATGACATAAGACAACGGCATGCCATCAAATGAAAGCATTAAAAATAGTGTAGATGATCTAAAGGGAGAATTTTAAGACATGGTTTATGACATAACACAGCACCATCCTTTGCTCCGAGCAGCTGATCACACCATGTGAAAGAAGGCGGCCTTTTTTTGAAATTGGATGGGTAAAATACAAGTAGTGAACAAGTCAAAGTTGAATCAGATGACTAAAATGTTAATAAGCTTGGTAAAACTTTCCTAAAACGCTATTCATTTAATTTGGCTGCTTATTTTAATGAATATAATACAATATTAATCCAAGAAAATGTGAAAATAAAAGCTCCATGTTCCAAATAAGCAATTTCTTCACAAGTTCCTTTTTGTGCTAAAAGGGCGCTTAAATCAACTTGATTTTCTTCACTTTTTAGAAGGGCATGATGAAAAAACTAAAAAAATACTCTATTATTTTTTGTGCAAAAAATTGTATTATTAGTTTATGATATGTCATTTCTAACTCCCAATTGAGATGGTTAAGGATAAATGCTTAACATTGATGTGACTGCTCAAGTGCCATAGTAGTCAATAGTTAATAACAGCGCAGTGTGGCTGCCCCCAGTAACACTATAGTAGGATGGCCTCCATTTGAACCCTAAATAGTATTATATAGTTGTATATGTGCTAAAAGCAAAAACAGAGAAGAAAGAGTGATGGGTCCTTGACTTGCAATCATTTAGTGTTATTTGCAAAGATTGAGGATGAGTCGGAGAAGAGACAAGGGTCTTTGAACATGCCCGATATTGGAGAGAAAACTTGCCAAAATTGATGGGTAGGCACTGGAAATGAAGAACCAACCTTTAGAAATCTGAAAACTCACCAGAAGATCAGCAGTGAGCGCTGCACATAGCAGAATTAGAACAGAGGAGAGTTGAGGAGCAGAAGTTGCAGAACAGAGGAAGAAGTCACAAGAGCTATGGCAAAAATGTAGAGCAGACAGAAGAGAAACAACTTAACAAGTGATAATGAACACAAAATGCATCAAATTTAAGATGGGAATTTTTCAAGTTGGGACCCCAAAAATCCCTGAAAAAGGCTGGCTTTCAGGGCCAAGCTTGACTTTTGTCATTACTGGACAGTAATGCCCACAAGAAATTTTGGGTGCAAAATGTGCAACAGCCAGGAGCAACACAACTTCCTTTGTAGTTGGAGAAGCAGCAGGGTGCCACAACACTCTGCTCCAGCCCTATTAGCACTTGATTAATGTCTACAGCCGGCTCATGACAAAAAATATGCAGCTTCAAGCAAAAAATGCTAACAGCCAGAATCAAGAACGCAATCGAAGGCCAGAAACTACAAAATCTGGATTTAATAATAGAATGAGCATTTTTTTTAATTTAAATCAGTTCTTTTTACTAGTGACTAAATAACTATCAAAACTGAGCCTAAGCAAGCTCAAATGCTAATCTTAGTGTGGTATATGTCCATATTACTGTTCATGCCACTTCACATAACCTAAAAGTAAAATTTCATTACCAAAAGGAAATAAAGGGCAATCAATGCAGCACGAGTAGCATAGAGAATAAACAAATGCCAAAAGTTGAAGACCGTAAATAAATAATTCAAATACCCTTTTGTGCTTGAATGTAATGCTTGATTTAAGAATAAAAAAGGAAGGCACATTCACTATCAAGAAAAAAACCAGATACATTTAGTAAGCAAAGAGTGTAACTCCATCAAGAGATCACAAAAACTTGAACAGGAACTAGGGCATTGCATCCTGACGTGACATACCAACAACTTTCCATGTTCTATGCCAGCCTATTTCTGGTGGTGGCACACAATAGAAAGTGAATTTAAATCTAACTAAACTCATAAAATCATCTTATAAGGTAATGTTTACATTCACAGTACAATTTAATGACATTTTTAGTCAATGTGCAATCTCCAACACACCTATTCATCTCAAGGACTAGACATCTCAAACATGGAAATACAAAGGGAACTGATGGCGGGTGACACAATAAGTCCAACAACTCTTGCTAAGATACACTTTGATGGGCTCTAAAATCATCTTAGAAAGTAAACTTTAAGCTTAACCCAATCTTACAAAATCAACTTATAAGATGTTATTTGCACCCATTTATATACTATAATTTGTTGATATCAGTAGTCAATGTGTTGGCCACCTCGTGCTAGATTGGAAATCTCGAACATGGGAATAAAAGGAGAACCTATAGTGGGTGGCACAATGGACCCAACAACTCTCACTAAGATAGGATTTGATTGACACTAATATCATCTTAGAAAGTGTAATTTAAATCTAACTCACCATCAAAATCAGCTTGTAAGATGCCGTTTGCACTCAATTATATAGTATAATTCTATCATAAATCACAACCACAAGGTAAAAGAAAGTGCAAACACAACCCTAAACCACCACGAGTAATCTTCACCTTTTTCATTAACTTTGAGAATAATTTTTTTTATCCACCCTCATTCCATAAACCTAACATTATAAATTTTTATGACCTATTAAATTTAATATAAAAGATCAAAGAACATTTATATACAACACTAAATTTTTCTAACTATTTAGTTATGAAAATGTTAAATATTTTTTTTAATTCAAAGCATTATAAATGCTTAGCATTTTATTTGACACACCTATTCTTATTCCCTTATACAGTGCTCCATATAGGCACTCGTGAGCAAACCTATTATCAACTAATCATCCAAATCCAAACACGAATTATTAAAGGGCCTTGACTATCACATCACTGCCGTTATGTCGGAAATCCTACTTTTTATTATCTCCTAACATGCCATATAAGTTGATACTTGATACTATAAACAATCTTCGAATGAAAACTCTTTCTAAAATTTTAAAAAAAAAAACATGAAGGGGAAAATCAAAACAATTAATAGTTTATCACACCAACAAGATACAACATAAAATGCGTATTCAAGCATGAGCACTATCCTCCACTTCGTTGCCTTTCATGTTTCTAAAAATATCAACCAAGTAAAGCATTGCATAAAGCATAACACTAACTGAGTGATAACTAAAGATATACAGCGAACCGCTCCAACTGAATACACAAGCAGTAACACTTACTCGCACGTTCACCAATTCATCAATAAAAACAAATCGATACGGGAACTATGAACACGTCGAATAGAAAAGCAAAATGCAACTCCATCCACTAAAACTCTAGGATAAAGCCTAGAATCTTTCAACTATACATAAAGAACACTTGCCTGCATCGAATTAGCGTTTGTCTGCGATTTCTCCGGGGCGCCCATTGCAGGCAGCAACTAAAAATTTCAAAGCAAAAAAAAAAAAAGAGATATACTGAATTTTGGGGTTCAAATTAGGGTTTGGAGGACGAAAGTATCGTGAAAGGAGATAAGAACTGTAGAAGGGAATCGAGCTTTGGGGGATCAACAGGAAACCCTAACCGCCATTGACGTAGCATGGTGAAGGTTCCACATGTACACTCTCTTGTTTCTCTGTCATATATAATATTCTCCGTGCAAGAGTGTTTTTCCGCGACTTTGATTATGCAAAGAGAAACAGAAAACACATACGCGTGATGAAATACCGAAAACACCACTATGTTCCCGCTGAAATTACTAAAGCACCATTGGCTACTGACATTCGCTTTACACGTGTTCGTCACTGGAAGGATCCGACTCACTAATTCCATTGGTCTAAATTATTTTGACTTATATCTAATTTTCATTTCCTAAAAATAAGGAATTTTAGTTTTATCTTTATTTTTTAAAAATATTCTTGTTAACCGTTCGTCTTTACTTACTGAAAAAATTCAAAAATTATATTTTAACCATCAAGAGAGTTGTGTTTAATGAAATTTTACATGGTTAATCTAGATAACATTTATTACAGTCAAATTTCAAAATATAATATTTTAAAAATAAATAAAACAGATATTATTTTTCTAATAGGATAATTTAATGACCAACTGGATCTCATTCACAAGATCAGGGAAGAGGCAGGAGTAAGAGAATAAGTCATTAAAAAAATGACAATCCGATAATATAACTCACATGTTAAAATTCGAACACTCCACAAAAGAGACATAGTATGGAGGAAAGTAGGTGATACGAGAAGATGTCACGAAAAAGGAAAGCTCGTATCCAACTACGATGATCCATTTAGGGTGGTGAACACCTTGCAAAACAGAGCTTACAAGCTCTAGGAATTGAGTAGGAAATTAATTTCAATAACATAGAATGTCACCCACTTGAAAATGTATTACACTTAAATACTGAGGTGATACACTATTTTTCCTTAGCTCGAATTTTTCCCTAAGGTAGGTTTACCGAACAAGGTTTTAATGAGACAAACCTTGGATAGAAAAAAATCTTTGGCTTTGGAGACAGTCTTGTCAAGCTTTTCTAAAGTAAGCTCAATCAAGAGTAAAAGTTAAAAGATAGTCTAATCAATAACTAAGCAAACTCAATCACGATTAAAAGCTAAAATGTAGTTCAATCAATAACTAAGCAAACTCAATCACCAGTAAAAGCTAAAAGATAGTTTAATCAAGAACTAAGGAGGCTCAATCACAAGTAAAAGCTAAAAAGTAGGTCAATCAATATTTAAGCACGCTTAAGATGCTCAATCACGAGTAAAGGCCAAAAAAGATAGTTCGATCAAGAACTAAAAACGCTCGGTCATCAATGGTGGTTAAAAAATAGTTCAATAAAAAACAAAGCATCATCGGTCACAAGTAAAGACAAAATCAAACAGAACAATTATAAACAGAAAATTGTCTCAATCATCAACAAAATGACCATCTATTAAATCCTTGTCCATGTTAAAGTCTTTGGGCTTGATGTTAGGGCTAAAATAAATGGCCTAGTGATGAAGAGACTTCTTGAAGCCTTCTGCATACCCAAGAAAGGAAAAGTCCATTAAATTATTATTTTCGACTTTAAGTTCTTCTTCTCAAGCTTTCAGCTCTCTTACCTTGGTCCGTAGGCGTCCAAGGCTTTCCTCGACATCTTTCTTCCTTTACTCCACCAAGCTCGTAAGAAATATTTGGACAGAATAACTTGGTAGCTTGTTCGTCCTCGGTTGTCTAGACACCTCGGTCTTCGAACTAAGGGGGTTTGTGTACCTATCTGCCTCTAAATCGGACACGCTAAGAGCTCGGGGTGATCATTAAACTTCGTAATCGAGTCATCATTTACTATAAATGACCATCACGAACAAACGGTCTAATCAATGAGCTTTAAATGATGAGTGACTATCTATGAAATAATGAATAGCAATTACATGACTAATCCAAATGACTCATAAGAGTCGACTTAGAGGATACCACCAGTTTAACCTATAAATATTCATTTTTCAATAAGTACATCTTATCTTATCTCAATACTTTTAACTCTAATACTATTAAGAACTTATTATTTTTGTGCTCCTATTAACTTAAACATCCAATAATCATTTTCAGGTGAACTTCCCTTTTGACATTAGAGATCAAATGAAAGCTTATTCATTCTCAAAGAATATTCAATTCACATTAAGTTACACTCCCGACATCACTTCTAGTCAATGATAAACATAAATGACAATTTTAGTAAAATCTCTAATTTGAGTATTGTAAATGATTTTTTTTTACAGATACTCTATATCAATAACACAATTAAGAAAACTGACATAAGTTTCAACCATTTAAAAATATACTAAGAAAACATTAAAACTTTCTTATCATTTTACAAACAAGATATTAAATAAAAGCAAATAAATATAATGAATTTCATATAACACTGTTCACTTATCATATGAGCAAATATTATAAAAAAAAAAGTAAAAGGATTCTTAAAAAATACCACAATTTGTACATATTTTGTAGTTGGAAGTTGGAAGTTGGAAGCCATTGCTGATAAGACACGTTGAGAAGAAGCTGGGTTATCCCTCTGCACTCCCAAACCAACAACAAACTTTCACTCACAGAGAAACACTTACTTTCACCATTTCTGATTTCCTCCAAAATGCAATCATCCATTTCTCTCTCTTCTTCTTACGCTTCCACTGTTTCGAGACCACGTCACTTTTTTCCTCTCTCCGGTGGCACCCTCATCCCTTCGACTCTCAATTTCTGTGGTCTCCGCAGCAAGGCATTCACTCCCAGTTCCCTTAACCACCACTGCCACCGGCGCCGGCGGCACTCCGCCGCAGTGTCCGCCGCTCTTTCCAACAACGGTACCGCTCCCACATTGTTCGACTACGACTTGCTCATCATCGGCGCCGGCGTCGGTGGCCACGGCGCCGCGCTTCACGCCGTCGAGAAGGTACGCTCAGCGCTAATTAATGTATTTTAGCCGTTAATTAATGAAGAAATTGCATATTGGTAAATTGTTATATTCTTTGGAGAAGTTTTGAAGCGAGGAGGTGGTTTTGCAGGGCTTGAAAACGGCCATTGTTGAGGGAGATGTGGTTGGAGGGACGTGTGTAAATAGAGGTTGTGTTCCTTCTAAGGCACTTTTGGCTGTGAGTGGTCGTATGCGAGAGCTGCGGGATGATCATCACTTGAAGTCGCTGGGTTTGCAGGTAAAAGTATTTTGTTGGAATTGAAAATGTGTGAAATGTGTTTAGAATTTGAGAATATAGTGTGCTTTGTGGCAGAGAAATTGGTGGTATTATGATATATTTGCTGTTTTAGGTTTCTGGTGTTGGGTATGACAGACAAGCAGTAGCTAACCATGCTAATAATCTTGCTTCAAAAATCCGTGGCAACCTGACCAACTCCTTGAAAGCTCTTGGAGTGGACATTCTCACTGGTTTTGGAACTATTTTGGTAAGTGACGTGTTGTGCTATGTGGTGTGATAGATAATTGCGTTGTGATTGCCTTTGGAGATTGAATTATTTGTTTACCAGGCAAGGCTTGAATTTTGACCACGAAAATGCAAGTGGTAATTTTAAATTTTTTTGTCTACTGCCTTGACTGTGGAGCAGGGTCCTCAAAAGGTGAAAGTTGGCTCTTCCAACAAAGTGGTAACTGCAAAAGACATCATCGTTGCCACTGGGTCGGTTCCTTTTGTTCCTAAGGGCATTGAAGTTGATGGTACGCCATACACTACATGTTTTATCTTTTCTCTTCATGAAGTTATTGTTTTATGCTAGCATCTCTAGTTTTACTCAATGAAAGGATTTGATTATTGGCACATCTTCCTGCTACCAGAAACTGGGATGTACAATATCATCTATGATTAGAATCATATCATGCCACTAGTGGCATAACAGAACTAGTAGAGTGCAATCAGTTATAAAAGCAGTTAGCACCCAATGGAAAAAGATGGCTATCAATTTGGCATTAGAGAGATGTTTTGATGGATAATTGTTGTAGATAGTAGATTTTAGGATTTTCAAGGAAAAGATATCTTGAGAACCTTCCTAATTATTTCAGCATACTTTTATTTCCTTTTTTAAAGGTTTTGGTTACTACAAATAGAGATGATGAGAATGTAATTGTAGTGGTGATTGATTTCAATAAAATAATTCTTTATTTTAGAAGTTGGTATTAAAGCCTAATTTGGTATTAGAGCTCCTGATCTTGGGAGTCTTGTTTTCGCTACCTTGTTAATCGCCATCACCATTGTTGTTCGCCATCGCTGTTCAGGTTAGTGGTGGGCAAGAAATGTGTGCCCCTCCCGCCACTGCCATAGACAGGGTTGTCGGGACATCTTGAGCACCAAGGGGTGAGGTCTCATATTACATTGATTTGGTTTCATTGCCAAACAGGTCTTCTTTTTTACATTATGAATCAAAGTGATAAGGATTGAATCATGTCTTTGTTTCATGTTTTTCAATGTCTAATATGAAAGCTTTTAAAAAGGAACTTGGTCACTTGAAAACAATGACCAAGTCCTTTGTATCATATACCCTACCCATGAAAGGTAAGAGTACATTCTATACTATTGACAGTTTGTCTCACGGTGTTTGGATTCTTTATTCAGGAGCAACTAAACACATGACTCCGTTTACTAAGCTCTTCAATTTGCATGTCAAAATGACCAAAAAACAACTTATTACGGTTGCAAATGGTGAAAGTGTACCCATATACATATCCGAGAATATTCTATTGTATTAAAGAATGTTTTATATCTCCCACAACTAACCAATAGCCTTATCTCTATACAAAAACTTACTAAAGATTTGAATTGTTCAGTAACTTTCTTACCTCTTATTGTGTATTTCAGGACCTTGCCACGAGAAAGATGATTTTAATTGCAAAGGAGGAGAGTGGGTTGTATCTATTAGAATCCAAGGGCCAAAACAAAGGTCGTAGGCCAACAAACATAAAAAACATGGGAAAATTCCCACATATAGCTTCACCTTAAAAGACTTGGGCATCCCTCTTTCAATCTTATAAAACCTCTGTTCCCTCATTTGTTCACCATCGAGTATGTTGAGTCTTTCAAATGTGATATTTGTCAACTGTCAAATCATTATCGCGCATCTTATCCCATATATGGTAAAAAGAGTAATTTCCCATTTGACTTGATTCACTTTGATGTTTGGAAACATGTTTTAGAATATATTTTTGGAGCAAAATGATTTGTTACTTTTATTGATGATCGTACTCGTGTCACATGGACATATATTATGAAAAAGTAAATATAAGGTCTTCTAAATTTTTGTTAATTTTTTCCATCTTGTCCAAAATCAATTTGGAAAAAAATATCAAAAAAATTAGGTCTACAATGGTACTGAATATTTGAATAAAGAATTCTCCAATTTTTTGTCTCATAATGGTATTGTTGATGAACTAACATGTGTTGACACTCCACAACAAAATGGAGTTGCAAAAAGGAAAAATCGTCATCTTCTAGAGGTAGCTAGAGCCTTCCTTTTCCAGATGTTTAGGGAGAAGTTGTGTTAAATGCTACATACCTCGTCAACTGGTTACCCACTCATATCTTAAATAACATTTGTCCTATTGAGTCTTTTTTGTCTTTTGTCCCCTCTACTCATGTAGTGTCAAATCTACCTTGTCGAGTATTTTGGATATTCTGGTTTTGTTCACTCTCATAATCCTAATTGTAATAAATTAGATCCTAAAATTCTTAAATGTGTATTTATTGGTTATCCTACGAATGTAAAAAGGATACAAATGTTATCATCATGAGAGTTGTCGTGTCTATATCGCCATTGATGTCACCTTTCATGAAACCAAGTCCTTTTTTGTCATCCCTATGCTTCGGGGAGAAATCACTTAAAGCAGAGCAATTCTCGTTTCTGTCATTAACATATATATCTTTACAAGATGCTCAAGATCCAAGTGATGATGCAACGACAAATGGGATCGAACCAAACCTATCGTGAGGAAGAAGACAAATTCTTTGGCAAAAAATATCAAATAAGATAACCCACTTTGTCTCCAGAGTAAGAAGAATTGTCTGACTTGGAGGTGAGGATCTCTGAAAGCAACAGTGAGGAGGTAAGTGTTACTAACATTTATCCACTGTGTTGAGAAAAGGAAAAGGATCATGTGTTAATTATCCTATTTCTTAATATGTTTGTATTGACAATCTTCCGGATAGACATTGAATCTTTATTGTTGTCATTGATGCCATTAAAATTCATACCTAGTTCAATAAGCCTTGAGAAGTGAACATTGGACTCAAGCTAGGAGAGAGGAGATGGATACATTAGAAAGAAACTCCACATGGGAGATTGTTGACAAACCAAGAGAAAAAAAAAAAAGGGTGCAACATTAGGTAGATGGGTCAATAGACAGGTATAATGCTAGATTAGTCGCAAAGGGGTATACTCAGACTTGTGGAATTGGCTATAAGGAGACTTTTTCTCCTATAGCAAAGATGAATACAATTCAATTTGTTCTTGCTATAGCAACTCATTTTGGACGGAAATTACATTAGTTAAATGTGAAAATTGTCTTTCTTCATGGAGATTCCTCCCGGATTTGAAACTCATGGTGGAAGGAATAAGGTATGCCTCTTAGAGAAGGCCTTACATGGTCTTAAACCTCCAAGAACATGGTTTGGGAGATTTATAAAAGCAATGATTTCCTTAGGATATAAGCAAAGTTAAGGAGGTCATACTTTATTCATAAAACACCGTTACAAGTAAACTTACATTATTGTTGGCCTATGTGGATGACATGATTATTACCAGAGATGATGAAACATAGAAATTGGCTTTAAAGGAAAATTTGGCAGCCCAGTTTCAAATGAAAGACCTGGGAAAACTTAAGTGTTTCCTTGGAATAGAGGTTACTTATTCAAAAAAGGGAATTTTCATCTCCCAAATAAAATATGTACTTGATCTCCTTAAGGAAACAAATAAGCTAGGATGTATAACCTCAGGAGTTCCTATTGAACAAAATCATAGAATTGGAAGTGAAGAGAGCTCTCTTATAGAAAAAAACCCAATATTAGTGATTAGTAGGAAAACTCATTTATTTATCATACACAAGATCATACATTGCTTATGAAGTTAGTGTGGTAAGTGAGTTTATGCACGATTCAAGAGAAAGACACACGCAAGTAGTTGACAGAAATTGTCAGTACTTGAAATTAAGTCTAGGGAAGGAGACACTTTGATCCTGAAGATATATGCAGTGCTCTGTTATTGAAAGAAATTTCTCAGAGAGAGTATAGTGACCTGGAGAAGCAAAAAACAGGATAGAGTATCTTGTTTTAGTACAAAAGCTGAATTTCAAGCCCTTGCTTAAGGTGTGTGTGAAGGACTCTAGATAAAGATCATACTTGATGACCTTAAAATTAAGGTTGACATCCTTATGAAATTGTATTGTGATAACAAGCCAGACATGAGCATTGCTTATAATCCAGTTCAACATGATAGATCAAACATATTGAAATTGACATACACTTCATCAAAGATAATCTTTGACAGAGACCTAGTGGTTACAATACATGATTTCAAATAGCAATTTTTTTTTTTTCACTAAAGGACTTACTTAGGGAAGGTTCTAGGCAAGTTGAGGGGGGGAGTGTTGTAAATATTATATTATTAGGATAAAAAATATTCTCAATATCTCTGTAGTAATTAGGAAAAAATATCTTCAAAATCTTCCTATTTATTTCAATATATTTTTATTTCCTTTTTTAGAGGTTTTGGTTTTTACAATTGTAGTAATTAATATCAATAAAATAATTCTTTATTTTGCAAGTTAGGCTAGACAATAGTAAAATGTATATAAGGAGATGGAGATCTATATTCAGTTATATTTTGATACTGTTCCTCACATTTTCTGTTTTTTTTTTTTAAACTTTTGTTGTAAGTTTTATTTGGTTTCAAGTTAAACCTCACCAAGTATATACATTCAGGGAAGACTGTGATTACTAGTGACCATGCACTCAAACTGGAGACTGTTCCAGATTGGATAGCAATTGTAGGAAGTGGCTATATCGGCCTTGAATTCAGTGATGTTTATACAGCTCTTGGAAGTGAGGTATACTTCTCCGGTGCTCTTTTTTTTCTCCTTTCTCTGTTGTATTTTTTACATTAGGATGTTTGAAAGTTTTTTTTTTATTATTTCATTGTTTGTAAAAGGTAGAAACCTAATTAGTGCATGAGTTGTGTAGTTGGTAATAGTAATAATAATATACTGCAGGTTACTTTCATTGAAGCTTTAGACCAGCTCATGCCAGGATTTGATCCTGAAATTAGCAAGTTGGCTCAAAGGGTTCTCATAAATCCCCGGAATATTGACTATCATACTGGAGTTTTTGCATCAAAGGTAATCACATCCGGTAATTTGTAATATAATATTTCGTTGGGTAGCTATTCTTCCTTCATCATGTCCTCTATATAGGTCATTCCTGCAAGAGATGGAAAACCTGTCACGATTGAGCTCATTGATGCAAAGACCAAGGAACAAAAGGAGACTTTAGAGGTACCCTAATGCTTTTCTAAGGCTTTTAATTAATCATTTAACTCTTAAATTTTTTCCACATACTAATTGGTAAAGGTTGATTGGAGAACATGTGACCAATGAACACACTCTTACCTTTTGTCATATTCATAGTATAGTATAGTAGGACACTCTTAATACAACATGCTCTCGGTATGAGAGACCTTGTAATGACCAAGATCACATTTTCAAAATCCAAGTGGTTAATATACTCAACTTCAATAAATCATAGAGAGAACTGTGTAGCAGTACATATGCATGTAGCTGTGCCGAGGTAGACAACTTTGTGGCTGAGTGTAACTGGGACAGACGGGGTTAAAAGTCAAGGATTTCACCTTCCAGCTTTTTGAAATTTACATTTGGCTGTGCTTAGCTTTAGAGGCCAGTGACTTTTGTATCTCCATTGAATTTTGTAGTTCAAGCTCAAATTCTTGAACATTTGAAGTGTTAAGGATGGGATTTACAAGTCCGTACCAAGGCAACTATCTGAAAATTCTCAATTATAGATGACATTTCAAATATCTAGGAATCCATCTGTCTATTTATCTACCCATCCATATATGTATACATGTATGCACAGCCACCCATCCATGCCTTTACATTCATATTTAATTACTGACTTCTTAAAAGATGATGCTTCTGATTTGATTTAGGTGGATGCTGCGCTAATAGCAACTGGAAGAGCTCCTTTCACACAAGGTCTTGGATTGGAGAATGTATGCCTTTCTAACTGAAATGTCTTTATGATAAAAGGTTTTCCTCAAAGGAAGTGATTGGGCATTTGGATATTTTCCTTTACTTCTTCCTCCAGATTGATGTTGTAACACAGCGTGGTTTTGTTCCAGTGGATGAGCGCATGCGAGTACTTGATGCAAATGGAAACCTGGTTTGTTTCAAATGTTTAATGTGCACATTATTTTTTTCTTGGTCTGACACATTGTTACTGATTTAGGGTATAATGGAATAATAGGTTCCTCATTTGTATTGTATTGGTGATGCAAATGGAAAGATGATGCTTGCTCATGCTGCCAGTGCGCAAGGAATTTCAGGTAAGAAGCAAGTCATTTTGCTTGTAATATTTGAGTCATTTGCTTCCTTTACCTTATAAAAGATTGTTGGACAGTGGTTGAACAAGTCACCGGAAGAGATCATGTGCTCAATCATTTAAGCATACCAGCTGCTTGTTTTACTCATCCTGAAATCAGCATGGTTGGATTGACCGAGGTATATAATATTCTCTTTTTGTTTATGTTTATGCCTCCACC
Organism: Phaseolus lunatus; assembly: GCA_013389735.1. Classification (NCBI taxonomy): domain Eukaryota; kingdom Viridiplantae; phylum Streptophyta; class Magnoliopsida; order Fabales; family Fabaceae; genus Phaseolus; species Phaseolus lunatus. The sequence goes on along the minus strand of CM023865.1, from coordinate 40,285,255 downwards.
TGCTGCTTTTTTCATTCTTTCATTTCATATGCATGGCTAACTGTCCTCTCATCTGTTCTTCGGCTCTGTTACTCCCTTTCCCCTTATATTATTTTATATCTAAAATTTCTGCTTGTTGACCTTCACTCAAATGAACTCATGTATTATGGTTAAACACATTATATGCAGCCTCAAGCAAGGGAGAAAGGTGAAAAGGAAGGATTTGAAGTAAGCGTTGCCAAAACAAGTTTTAAAGCTAACACAAAGGCCTTAGCTGAAAATGAAGGGGAGGGTCTTGCAAAGGTTATATCTCTGTATCTTTTCCCTTGATTCTATTATTCTACAAAAGCTTATTTGGATTGGATTGTAAAGGAAATGGTCTTAAAACATGTGATTTTTAAATTATGTTATTGTGAAATGATTTTTTAATTGTGATTATAATAGGGATATTTTTTTGGAAAATTACTGGATTCCCCTTGCTAAAATTGATTTTGTTATCTTGATCTTGTAACCATTTTACAACCTTGAAAAAAGTGAGAATTGATTTGCTCAAACTACCCAAGTATGATTATGGACTCTCCCAAATAAAAACAAACTGGGGATCTTAGCTCACTTGATTTTTAAGATCGGGATGCTGCTACTGGGACTGACGGATTTTATCCTCCACATACCTCCACCCCCTTACCCCGCCAGTTAATCTGAAGAAATTGGGACCTAGCAGTTAGATGCCGATTATGAGTTATCTACTAAAGAATTATTACTTTGGTGATGTTAGTGCTATTTGGTTTAGAGCAGGGAGTCCTGGTTTACTTCTTGAATTCATTCTGGCCCTTTTTCTTTGGGAACATTGTTATTCTTTATCAGCTTCTTTGTTTACTATTTTTACGTTGTTTTCCTACAGTTGATATACAGGCCTGACACTGGAGAGATACTGGGAGTTCACATTTTCGGGTTGCATGCTGCTGATCTCATCCATGAGGCATCCAATGCAATAGCGTTAGGAACACGTATTCAGGTAAATTTTTCCTTCCAAAGCTGTCAAATGTGAGAGTCTGGGATTTCGTTATTAATGGTCGCCTGTGCTACATTGATAAATAAACAAGGTTCTTTATGCCATGTTTTTGAACTTACCTGTTAATAGCCTCAAGAATCTTTTTATCCTTTATGCGTGTCTATATGGTAACTCCCACATCAATGCAGGATATAAAATTTGCCGTTCATGCTCATCCGACTTTGTCCGAGGTGCTTGATGAACTGTTTAAATCAGCAAAGGTGAGTTACCGCATAATTTACTTCCAGACTTGCACGTTCGTACACATAAATAGTTATGCCTGGTGATTTAATTCGTGTTCCCCTATTCAATTACTAAAATCAGGTTAAAGCACAAGCTTCACCAATAAAGGAAGCAGTTGTAGTTTAATCTACCTCTGAGTATCCGCTTTACAAGAGAGTTTTAGGTACAATGGAGTTTCAATGCATCACATCTTCTGGCTGAATACTTCAACCCATTCAGAATCCTATAAAAAAGGGAACCATTTGAAGGAGTTTCAGAATGGATGAGTACCGCATATATTATTTTCTTGGCATGTTCTTAGTTTCCAGCAATGATTATATTCCTGTCTCACTTCAAATACTCGTTTTCTCCCAGTTGCAGCCTAGATGCCTTCATGTTCAGCTTGTAGCAGTTGCCTACTGTTCATGTTCGGAGGCCTTAGCGAGTACCCTATTTTTTCAGTATGTCAGTTTTGAGCGCGTACATAAACGGTCAGTTTTTCTTGTATGGTTTATCATGGTATAACCGTGACGACAATAATGCAGTCCACTACACAAAGTAATTTTGTTCTACATTTAGAATTTTCTGCCTCCATGCTGTAATTGGCATCGATCGTTCCAATCGGATTTTGGTATGCCAAGATTATCGTCAAGAACCCCGTGATCCTGTTAAGATCAAAATGTTTATGCCGTCATGAATCATCTAAAATCTAGTTACACATGTTCATTTACTAACTATAAATTCTGATTACTAATTATTATTTCTAAATATATCTTTAATACCACCTCACTTTAAGTTAATATTATTAAAATCTAAAACAATTGAACTTTATCTTTAATACCCCCATACTGCTCTGCTGCTCAAACGACAAGCTTAGAAGACACGTTTGTGGACTCATCGTCAACTTCAAACATCTACCATTTTAAACAGCTGTTGCTCAGACCACTAATAGCATGCCAATGAAGATTGGCTTGGAGCATATTTAGTTCCAAATCCCTTCAAAATTACAGTAGTTGCTTTAAAACAGAGCCATGGTTGAATAAAGTCAATGTAGATGGTTTACAGACAATCACTGCCTAAGTTATATGCAAAATCCAGTTTCTTAACCTTCTTGCAAAACTTCCTTATCAAGCACAGTTAATTGCGAGCTTCGAATTTAAAAGGTGCAAAATCCAGTTTCTTAACCTTCATGCAAAACTTACTTATCAATTACACAGTTAATTGTGAGCCTTGAATTTAAAAGGTGGCAACTTTAGTTTATGCATCAATCATGCAATTTTAGATCAATTTTTCTATAAAACTATCTAGAAAAAAATAACATAAAATTCTTCATAAATTAAAATTAACTTGTATAAAATTAAAAAAAAAAAATTTAAGGAAAAATTTCATTTCATTATTTTTTTTTTCTCTATGCTCTTGTACAAAAGGTTCACCAAACAAATTATGCTCCTTCACACAACTCAAGTTAGCAAGAGCAGAGGCGTCAGAAAAACTCCCACCTATATTGAGTATGGCAAGAGATCTAACATTACATTCACTAAACTATATAAACAATAAAAGGTGGGGTAGTCCTAAATTCATTCTTACATCATAATCGCCAAAACAGTTACATTCTCAAACAGATGAATTTATACACTTCAGTCAGCGTAATTGTGAACACACTTCTTTAGGCTATGATGAGCATATCACAAATAGTAATTAAAAACTTATGAAAGGATTTAGATATAATTTTAGAACCAATCTTTTTTCTCCATCCGAACCATCTCTGAGCAATGAACAAAAGACACAAAAATTCAACACCAATCCAGCAACTCACTTTGTTTCTTGGTTTATGCATTGGAAAGGATCTAGATATAATGTTAGAGTCAATCTTTTTTCTCCAACCGAACCATCTCTGGGCAATGAATAAAAGACACAAAAACCTTCACATTCATTCCATTGATAAAAAAAATTCAACACCAATCCAGCAACTCACTTTTTTTCTTGGTTTATGCATTGGAAAGGATCTAGATATAATGTTAGAGTCAATCTTTTTTCTCCATCCAAACCATCTCTGGGCAATGAATAAAAGACACAAAAACCTTCACATTCATTCCATTGATAAAAAAAATTCAACACCAATCCAGCAACTCACTTTTTTTCTTGGTTTATGCATTGGAAAGGATCTAGATATAATGTTAGAGTCAATCTTTTTTCTCCATCCGAACCATCTTTGGGCAATGAATAAAAGACACAAAAACCTTTACATTCATTACATTGATAAAACAAATTCAACACCAATCCAGCAACTCACTTTGTTTCTTGGTTTATGCATTGGAAAGGATCTAGATATAATGTTAGAGTCAATCTTTTTTCTCCATCCGAACCATCTCTGGGCAATGAATAAAAGACACAAAACCCTTCACATTCATTCCATTGATAAAAAAAATTCAACACCAATCCAGCAACTCACTTTGTTTCTTGGTTTATGCATTGGAAAGGATCTAGATATAATGTTTGAGTTAATCTTTTTTCTCCATCCGAACCATCTCTGGGCAATGAATAAAAGACACAAAACCCTTCACATTCATTCCATTGATAAAAAAATTTCAACACCAATCCAGTAACTCACTTTTTTTCTTGGTTTATGCATTGGAAAGGATCTAGATATAATGTTAGAGTCAATCTTTTTTCTCCATCCGAACCATCTCTGGGCAATGAATAAAAGACACAAAAACCTTCACATTCATTCCATTGATAAAAAAAATTCAACACCAATCCAACAACTCACTTTGTTTCTTGGTTTATGCATTGGAAAGGATCTGTATATAATTCTAGAGTCAATCTTTTTTCTCCATTTGAATCATCTTTGGGCAATGAATAAAAGAGACAAAATCCTACATATTCATTCCATTGATAAAAAAAATTCAACACCAATCCAGCAACTCTCTTTGTTTCTTGGTTTATGCATTGGAAAATGTAAAACTTCTTTTCAACTTGGACCAAAAAGATTTCAAGACACTCTAAAATCAGCCAGTCATGTCTGTCTCCTAAACCCTTTGACTTTTTTATCTTTCGGATACAAGTCAGGGTATGAAAATCCAAGCTTCTTCCCAATTGAAACTAGATCCAAAAGTATGGTGTCATAGTGCTAAGCTAACCATCAACAACAAATGCAATCTCCCTTTTCTTTCCAGAATTAAGACAACAAATATTCAATTCTCACCCGAACATAGCAACAACAATGACTAAATGATGCCAAAACGTTAACATTCATTCCATTTGATAAAAAAATTCAAGGGTCTTCTCCAACAGAAACCAGGAAAACAAAACTATAAGAGTACTGCATTCTCTGAACAAATTAATTATACTACTGAAAATTGATTCCAAACAAAGTTTACCATTAAAAACAAAGCTTAAAAAACCCTAAAGGTTCCGTTAGAAAGTGCCGCCACTTTACTCTTCCCCGGAAGCAGTTTCCCCACTCTTGTTGTGCTTCCTAGCGTACCTCTGATTCCTCAGAAACTTGGGGTCCATCTACACCAATTGCCAACAATAATAATGCATAAAAATCTTTAAAAGAACAAGAAATTTAATAACCCCAAAAAAACATACATATCCGCATAATATAAGAGAACCTAAAACATTAAAAAAGTGAAAAATTTACCCCTTTGGTGGAAGTGTGGCGATGCCTCTTGGGCTTCTTGATGCCATTCTTGTGGGCCTTGTAGGACTGGTTATGTGCTGTGTGGTTCTTAGACTTCGCCATCTCTGCAATCAGAAATGCAGAATAAGATATGAAAAGGGACAAAGCAAATCGTGAAACGCAAAATTCGAAGAACGTTGTGACGGAAAATTGAAGACACGAACCGAAAAGAAAGTGGTTGCACAGTTTAGTCGACTAGGATTTTTGGAAGATGGCTTTGTTTATTTATATAGTGAGACGAAACATTTTAGCGTTTTTCTCCTTAATGACGATAATGCCCTGCCCATAAAAAACACAATTATAAATGTAGGGCAAAGATTAAAATACTTTAAGTTCATTTAATTACAATATCAATATTGATTATATTAAATATATATTTTATTTATCATAATTTTATAATTTTTTTTTATCACAACTATGGATACATTTTTTCCCTATAGTGCATCGTTTTAGAATATTACATTCCATAATATAGGTGTGGTTCAATTTGATGGTGGAGTCAATTTATAATTTTTTATTATATAAGGATGTTTATTAGGTTTAATCATTTGAATGGCTTAATCAGATTTAAATAAATAAAATAAATTTTCTTGAATTGTTTTTATGATTAAATCAAATTTAGAATAATTTGAACTGATCAATCTATCATGGGTAATTATTAAACTTAATATTTATTTCAATCTAATTAAAATTTAGTTATTTATTTATTTAAATTTGTTTTAGTTTAATATTTAATTTGTAATTATAACTCTCTTTTTTTTTAGTTTTACTCATAATATTTATACAGTCTATTTTTTGAAAAATACTTTAAAAGTATAAAAAAATTTAGAAATTATAAGTTTTAATAAATAAAAATTCAAAATTTGTGATCTAATTCACTAAACTCAATTGCAATTTTGAATCATCTCTAACCCTATTTCTTAATATATTACCGAGATTAGTGTTATATAATTTAATTAAGAATCCAAATAAGAATTTTTTCATCCAACCTAAAAATTCAACGAGAGTTTTATACATGGTCCCATGTAAACCTTAAAAATCTTGAAAATTAGTAACATTACTATATTTTCATCTATTTCATATATTAATACAAAAGATAGATAAATAGTTGAAATGATTTATACAAACTATTAGTATTGTAGTGATTATTGATATTGTTAGGCCAAATTTACGAATTAACATGAAAAATACTAGTCTATTAAATTTTGGAAAACAAGTTTCCATTACTTCAAAATCATGGCAACAAAACTCCTAACAAGTTAGAACATCTTCAAAACAATAAATTATTTGTGTTAATTGACTCAAAGAACCATTTTTAATAAAAACATATAATTGCAGTAAGTGATCTTTGATTCTTATTAAACAATAGTTGCTTTTATGGACAAAATATCTTAATATTTTTGTCTAAAATGGTAGTGGGAGAGAAATAAAGAAAATAAAGGTATTTAGAATATCGAGTTGAAGGAAGTATAGAGGAAGAAGTGAAATAAATCAACTAGTCAATGTTTCGATTTCAAGTTTGATGAAATAATATTATTATGATCAATCATCGCATCCGAGATATTGTTCGTTTTAGAGCTCAAAGCTCTGTTCAGGTTTTGTCTTTAAAAGACGTCAATGTTTTGATTAAAAGTTTAGTGACTTCAAGTCAGGAATGTTTGATTTGGAAACTTCGTGATTTTCAACCAGCCATACTTGATCCCCATCCCTTTGGGGATCATCATAACTTAAAGATGAAAGATATCCTCTCCTTCAAAATTAGGTCTCAAGGACGTCAGTAATATCCCTAAGTTGAAGAAGTATTGGAAAATTAACTTAAAGATAATAGATATTCTTTCCTCTGGAATTGGATCTCAAGTATCATTAATAATTTTGTTATACGTTAAATCCTGGATCTTCATTAGTTGATTTGTAATCCCATTTATCTTGTTATTTAACTTTGATGATGACATGTGACCAAGGTAGAAGTCTCCATAGGGGCGACTTTTCCAAACTAGGCAACAAGTTTTTATCATCGCTTAAAAGACAATAACATTATCATCATCATCTAATGGGTGATACCATTATCACCTAAAGAGTTATTCTTCCATTCTAGTTCTTAGGTCTTAACTTGATGCCTCAAAGACACCTCTAATTATTCAACCATAGATACCACCGAATATATGAAACTTTAAATATTTTATTTTACAAAAATCTCTTAATATTTGTTATTGGTTAAGTTTATTGACTCACATAACTATTATAATACACATTTTTTATATTAGTCCTTTTGAACATTTTACATTTGTCGACAAACTAATATTAATGCTACTAATGTAGAAAGTTAGAAGATTTTAATACTGGTTAACAAACAGTGTAGCAAGTGAGTTTCAACAATAATTGTTTGGTATAGAATATGTCATTTTTTTAATAATAGTTGTATCTCTAATTGGTGTATTTTAAAAAGGTTGTAGTTATAGAATATAATGTTTTTTTTTAAAACATGGCGTTTATTATTCTAAATCTTATTGTTTTGAACTAAGTTGTCTTTCAATAAAATCAATTTCCTAACCACCTCAAACAACAAAATTATAACAATTAAATATTCTAAATATAAAACATATGAAAGCAATTCAGACATCAAAGTCTCGCAAGGTTACAACAAACAATATTTGTATTTAAACCAACTAGAAAAAAATTGACAAAACTTATTACTATTAATACCTAAACTGGATTCAAAATATAAAATAAGAGAAATAATAAATTAAGAGTGAATGATAATTAAAATAATTAACTTATAAAAAGTAATAGACAAGACGGGAGAAATATAATATTGGGATGGAGGAAAGAATATAAGAAAAAGGACCATATGATTACCACTATATGTTCTTGGAAGTTTAATATTGTTGGATTTGAAAGATAACATAAGAAATGTATATTCTAACTTTACAATTGAAAATGTATTCACCCATTGGAAACAACAAGTTATGGAATAGGTTTAAGTATAGATAAAACTTTTAACTTGTAGGCAATATATGAATTATATAAGGAATATGTGTCTTAAATATGTTGAGTATGTTACTTTGATATTCCTAAGTTGGTTCCACAATATGCATGCACCTATTGTAACTGTTTTTGTCATATAGCCAACATTTGCATGTGCCATAAACCTCATAATTGATTAGACTTAAATGTATAATCGGTTATGATTAAGACCATAATCGATTACAGTGTATATCTTAATCGATTATGGCCCTAACCATAATCAATTATGCATCCAAGCGTAATTGGTTATGGAGCTTTGAAGCACATATCAATGTATTAAATTAATTGTTCTATTCACCAAAATGATGTATATTATGTTATTTATTTGTTTAAATTTATTTCGAGTTACGTGTTTAAACAATATTAAGTTTATATTGTAATTTGTTAGGCAATATTAATTTCAAATTATATTAACTTATAAAACAATGATAATTGTCAACCTTCATAACTTTTGGACGCCACAAAAAATCCATAATTGCATGTGGAGTACTATTTTTTTCTCTCTTTCATTACAATTTTCATATATATATAAAGATTGATCTTTATATAATTCAACCTTAATATATAAACATTGATCTTTATTTTAATTTAACTCTTTCACAATTTTAAAACAAAAGTATTTCAATAAATTAATAAATGACACAATTTCTTTTACATTACTATATATCAATCATATCATCTAGAATATTTTCACTCAAACCCACAAACTTTCAACTTACTTTACCAATATTCAAACAATATAACTTTTCACTTTTTTTCCTCTCATTTTCTTTTCTTTCCACTCCCACAGTCTTCCAAACAAAACATTAATTATAACTAAGAAAAATGTCATGAAAAGCTAATATAACGGATTATAATTAAAAAAACAAATACAAACTGATAAATTTTAGAAAAGAAAGAAAAAAAATACCCTAAAATGAAGAGATATACTCGATTTTTAAACTTATTATTTTAATAATATTACATTGATTACTAATAGATGTGTAGAACATCTTACATTAATTACTCTAATAACCAATTCCACTAGTAATATTGTTTATTTTTCAAAGCAAATGGAATCATTATAACCTTACATTTATAATCCAAATACTTGTTTATTTGAATATAAACATCCACCTACAAGCTTCCTCAAAAAGATCCAGTAAAAAAAGTGCTGAAATTAAATAATAAATTTGGTGGTCCACAAAAATAGTTCTCTTATTTAAATTTCAAGTTAATCAAAACTATTTAAATTCGTTATTGTTCTTTTCCAATTTATTTTCTATTGATTAATTTTGTCTTGAACTTTCAAAACAAACATAGTGTTAAGACTAATCCAAAAGTTCAATTAGAAATATCTACAAACAATTAATTTATCTAAAATACGATGGATATTCAACAATACATGGAGATAAAAAAATTTAAAATTAGTGTTGATAAAGGTAAAAAAGTATAATTTTCTTTCAAATCTTCTCTATTTATACATTATTTTTAAACAAAACAGCAACCACTTTCATTATATTTCCTACCTACTTCTCTTTTTATATTTATTTTATTTTATTTTTCTCTATTTGTTCTCGTGGCAAACTATCATAGTCTGTCCACTTTTAAACTCCTAATAAACAACGAACTCGCTAAAAAATATTATTTATGTTTGATAAAAAATAAAATAAAACTTAAAATTAACGGGGATTAATACTAACAGAGTATTTATTGTTTAAAATTTATGAAACTCGGACACTCCTCTTAAACACGTATCAGTGAAGTGTCCAATTTAAAAAAATATTTATTGGATTTCTGACAATTCTAACACGATTTTAACACAATTTTAAAAAAGAAAAATACAATAATTTTTTAAAAGCTCAAATTTATTGTATAAATTTTTATTATGAGTATAAAAGTAAGAAACAAATCCTTTTGAACCAACCATAAAAAACATCTTTCTACTTAAAAAAATTCTGAAACATACTTGTGCATATAAATCTTTATAGTCAATTTATATAATTCATAATTATGTAATATATAGATCTGTGTCCCCGTGTCCTGTATTTTAGAGATTATACGTATCTCCGTGTCAGTGTCTGTGCTACATAGTTTAAAATTCATTAAAAAATTACCAAGTTATTTTAAATTTTGTAATATTCAAGTGTAGTTTAATCTAAAAAGAAAATATCAATATTGCAAGAATTATATTTAAAATTCAAATCTGATAAAACTTCTCGATTTTAAACAGGTTAAATATGATACAAAATTAAAATTTCTGAATTATAAAAAAAAGCTTTTTCATTTAAAAATTATAAGTACTTATTAAAAATGATTAAGGTAATATAAATTTACTACTAAATAAAAAATGTTATTGGTACAACGCAGAGAAAGACTTTGAATGAAAAATCACATTCATGGCTGCCAGCCACCACCTACCAACCTCGTTCCTTCCTTCAATCTCTCGTGCCAAAATCAAACCAAAAAAGGGTTAAAATTTTAAAATAAATAATAACAAAAAAAAAAACCAGAACTGCATCAGTGTCTTGCATTGCATTCCCACCACATGCGCAGACACGTGATCTAGGATCTCTCTCTCTCTCTCTCTCTGTGGGATCTGCTTCCGTCTCTTTTCAATTCCCATTCTTCATTTTCATTCCTCCGATCTGCGACTATTCTCTCCTACTCAAACACAACGCCACACATCATGTTCCTCTTCGACTGGTTCTATGGCATTCTCGCATCCCTCGGTTTATGGCAGAAAGAAGCCAAGATTCTCTTCCTCGGTCTCGATAATGCCGGCAAGACTACCCTCCTTCACATGCTCAAAGACGAGGTTACCTTCCTCTTCTTTTTAACCCCTTCATTTTTTTTTCCCAATCGTTCAAAAATGATCTTTTTGTAATTTTGAAACTTGGTTGCAGAGATTAGTTCAGCACCAGCCGACCCAGCACCCCACTTCGGAGGAATTGAGCATTGGGAAGATCAAGTTTAAGGCTTTCGATTTGGGGGGTCATCAAGTTGCTCGCAGGGTGTGGAAAGACTATTATGCCAAGGTTAATTTTTTTTTTATAAATTTGCTTCAACCTCTTGATCTTTATGCTTGTCGTTGATTTTTTATGTGTCGTTGGTGGTTATGAGCAATGGGTTGTGTGATTTTGGAGTTTCTGAAAGTGGGGTTTGTTTAATATCAGGCATTCCCAGTTGGATGGGATGGAACATGTAGCTGATGATAGGGGTTTGGGCTTTGTAATGGCTTATTGCTTCGTTGTTTGCCTAATTGCTTTTGATAAGGTTGTGATGCAACCAACATGTTCATAACCTGGTTATTGTATTTTTAGTTCCTTCAGCAACTTAACTTTGACTCTGTTTGGATAAATAAACTTCTTCGTAAACATGCTTATAGGAGAAGGAATTAAAGAAACATGAAATAAGTTTCTTTCATGCATAGGCTAAAATCAGATTTCTGGCAAAGTTCCTTCTTAATTATTTGTTGGGTTTACTTAATCGATATAGCATTTCTACGATAATGTTTCTAATACCTTGGCTGGTTACGACTTCTTCACTGACCTTACAAACCCTGGACCTGTACTTCCATGCTGGCCTGTTCATTATGAAGTGCTAGATTTACTGATGAGGTGTTTTTTGCTGTGGTTTCTGTTGATTTATTGTTGCTGCTTCTTTAAAACTTTTACTCTCAACATTTATAGTTTGGGTTCTGGCTTGTTGGCTTGTGCAACTTTTTTTCTGATTCACTCTTATGGTTAATAATAGTATGACTCAACTGCTGCTTGATTTCTTGCAAGTGCTCATCGATCTGCCATATATGCCTTCATAATCCCAGATGAAGCTCTTTGTATTTATCTGATTCATGGGAGGCAAATATTGACAGTGGAAGTTTCGCTGATAGCGCCTCTAAATCTTTTTGGAGGTGTTTACTAGTTGATTTCCTAACATATCCTGTTTTTCCCTCAAGAATGAGAAAGAAATAACGTACACAAGAGTGGAAGAAGGAACAAATAAAAGATTGCCTAGATTTGTGTACTAGGATGATTATCAGTCTTCCTAATAAATTGAATCATCCTTTAAGCATCAGAAGAAAATCAGGATTCAAGCCACAATTGTAAATTGATGCATTCTTTCACTTTCAGAGAGGAGATGTATCTTGAAACTAAAATATGAACTTTGCTTGGTCTATGTTGCTTATTATCTGGATGCATAACCTTTTCTATTCACCAATTCTGCTAAATGTTTGATTCACTTTTCCACTGTAGCTTCTTAAAGGTTGGTGGTTTCTTTAGCATATTAACAAGTTCTTCACTTGTTTTTACCTATAATCTTCAATGACTCTGATGATGATAATGATAGCGTTGTTGGATACTTCAGAATTCTCACCTTGCTGTGTTTCCAGGTGGATGCTGTTGTATACCTGGTCGACGCCTACGACAAGGAGAGGTTTGCGGAATCTAAGAAGGAGCTTGATGCTTTGCTTTCAGATGAAGGCTTGGCAGGTGTTCCTTTTCTTGTGCTTGGCAACAAGATTGACATCCCTTATGCAGCATCAGAAGAGGAGCTCCGGTATCATCTAGGCCTGACCAATTTCACCACTGGCAAAGGAAAGGTCAACCTCACAGAATCCAACCTTCGACCCCTTGAAGTGTTCATGTGCAGCATTGTGCGCAAGATGGGATATGGTGAAGGCTTCCAGTGGCTTTCCCAGTACATCAAGTAGAGTCCTTGTTCATTTGCAGTGTCCCTTTCTCTTGTCAACTAGCTCTGTCTGCAGTTACATCAGAAGATCTTTTTGCTTTGTTTTTGCTTTTGATGATTTTTTATTGGATTATTTGATACAACTGCAGTGATATTACATGATAAAATTTGTATCTTGAAAGAATTTTTTGGGGAATGTTCTCCTTTCAAATACTCGATTCTGTTGTAGGATGGTATGACTTGGCAGGAACTATTAATAAATCTGGAAGAATCTTAGTCCATTTTCTTCTTTGTTACATATGAATGGTGACTGACTTTTCTCTTATTTCTTCTACCTTGTGATCTGGTTATGATTTTCCAAATAAAAATAGAGAGGAATGTGCTATTTAAATAGAAATATTCACTTTTTTTGTCTATGACTAAGAATTTGAAAACAATGTTGGGCTGTGACTAGATTAAGGTCATCTGGGAGAAACAATGTTTGACCAAACACATTTACATAAAAAGTTCTTGAAAATAAAAGGAGTTTTATTTTGGAGGAACTACAAAATTTAGAAGAAAGAAAAATGAATATTTGTAATTTATTATATTAAAAGTCTCTTATAGATTTTAAGTGCATGGATAATGATGACACATAATTTTAGAGATCTAAAAATGAACATGAGTAATTTTATGAGGAAAAATATATTTGACTTTTTTTTTTATAATTTTAATGTTCTTATTCTTAGTTTTAATTCTTTTATTTCAATCCATAAAAAGGTTGTTACATATATATAGCTTAAGAATGACGTGAAAAAAACCTGGATTACTAAATCCTCTTGCATTTCCCAAGAGCGTTTTCGTTCTTTTATCTTCAACTCTGTTTCAAAAATCTTCATTCTTAAATCTCCAAATCACTGAATCAAGCTGCACACGTCTCACCATTTATAAGAGCATGGAATCAAAACTTCGGCTGATAGCACCATTGTTCCACCTTCAACCTAATGCCAACTTGAAGAATGAGTAAGAGGACTCCAATAGTAAAACTTCAAGTGAAGAAGACCCTTAAGGTGGTCATTGTTGAAACCTTACTCTCAATGACACCACATTCTTTCCTCCTCGTGGGTGTTTAGCTATTATTATTCGTTGTTGATGTCATATGCAATATTGTTGATTGCTTAATGATCTTGTGTGGTTATTATGCTATGAAGAAAACCATACGTCAATCTTGCCCTTATATTTGAGAACTACATGGTAAATTGGCGATTTGCATCTTCCTCCTTGAATCAAATCTTGATAATGATTTTATATGTCTATCATTAAACTTCCTCTTCTAATGCATGTGGTACCTTATTGGAAATCCCTCATTAATTAATGGAAAACCATGACTAATAATTCTTGGTAGTTGATCTATTAATTATATTCAATGCGAACATTACCAAAGTCTTGGAATTATATCTCTTTTGAAGACTATGAACTTAAAAGTTAAATATAGTATTTTCAAGATCTCTTGAAAATACAACAAACATTAATTATCCATAATCTCTTTATGAAAGAGTTTTTTTTTCTCTTTTTCCACATAAAGAAAACTCGTGAGGAAGAGAAAAACAAGAAAGAGAGAAGAGCAACATAAAGAGTAAATGAAAAAATAGATATCCACTGTATTATAAGATTAGAAATCTCAGTAAAATGTTAGAGAGACATTGTATTTCATATTTGTTGAGTTAGATTAAGTGTTATAAAGTGAGAGAAACAAATGTAGTAATTATACTTTCATAGTGGAAACATTTTCTAGATTAGGTCTCGTGAATTTTTATTTCTCACATTAAAAATTCTTTGTATGATTATTCTATTTTACTCCAATTAATTTTGATTTTTTCAACAGTTATCTTGTTTGTTAAGTAGCTTCTACAGTTGAGTGTTTGTCTCTTCCACCTTTTATATGCAAAGGGATGCTGAAAGCTGCATGCACAGCTAGCAAGGAAATAAACTCAGCTTCTTACTTTAGGTTCCAAGAGTTACTCCCAAACCTTGTTCAATTCATGAATCATGACCACAGAAACATCGAATATTGTGTTGTTAGATGATATAACTATGGAAAGCGTATTGACAGCATTGTTTTTCACCAATGATTGTTTACTCGTACTACCTAGTGAGCTAGCTGCGTTGACTTTGGAAGGTAGCTGAAAACTTGCATTAATAAATGAATGGATTTTACGATTAATATTGAAAGAGCTTGTCTTGTGGACTTCGTTTTGTAGTGGACTTGATTAGGTGATTATGGGTATGCTATTTGCATCATGGGATATCGTTGAAGCTAAATATTTAACCATAATATTATTAATTAAACGCATATATGGCAGGAAAAAAAGTACCTAGAAACTATCCTTATTGATTATAAATTCAAATAGAAAACAGATTGACAAGTAATGGTAGCTTCAACATTCCGACAGCTTCCAAACTAGTGTTAATTTTGATATCTACACGGGTTTCTAAGATGTTTTGCAGCATATCTGGTGTGATCACAGAAGTAATCTGCGAAAAGTAATACTTAGGACTTTGCCAGCATGATTGTTTAAATAACATTTGATTATCCAAATAAATGCTACACGTGTATATTCTGTATCGAAACGCACGAAGGAGTTGTTTGGAAGTGAAGTTTTTTATGAACGAACTTTACTAAACAAGCATGAACTAAGTCTCAAAATTGATTTCCAAAATAAAAAAATACAAAATTGGAAGTGGCTATTCAGGATCAATGACCGTTTTACACGAGATGCTCTGTATATAAGCGTATTATCTTGGCCTCTTGGGTGGCATATCTGAGTACTTGCTTATTCTTTTGCCTTTGAAGCTAACAATGCACGTCGCATAATGAAACTGCATGTTAACTTACCAAACACCAAAAGTAGTAAGAATGAAGATGTGATACTTATCAGATGAAAAATTGTAGAACAAAAAAAAGAATGTGACGAGACCATATAAACGGATATTACAACTTCACAGCAGCTATTGCTTCTGGTTTAAAATCAACCCGCAGACCCAATACACGCCTAACCTCTGCTGGAGTTAATCTCCAGGTCATAGGTCCAGAATTCTCACCCCAGAAATCTAGAATCTCAGAAACCTTTTCTAAGTTTAGAATTGTTGCCATTTGAGAAAGACGTGCAAACTTGTCTCTAACAGTTCTCTGTGTCATGACACTGAAGTGACTTACCAAAGCTCTAGCATCTCGGTCAAGCTGAAGACCGCCTAGCTGACTAAATCTTTTCTGCATCATAATAACTTCTAGCCTTTTTACAATGAAGTCAATAATCAAATGAACAAAGGTGTCATAATTGTTAGCAGTCATTAGTGGCTGCAGCCATGCCACATTTGTCTCAACAGCATGGAGAAGTCTCTGAACCCATGGGTCATTCACCTCATTATCTGCATACTCAGCCTCTGAAAGCTCATAGCTAATTGTTCCAACGCTGTCTAGTACTGGTCTCAGTCGAGGTGTAATGGTTGACACGAGTTGTTCTATGCCAGCAGTCAACGCTTGCTTGAAAGCATTGCTGCTATCTACCAACTCAGTCAAACAAGATTTTACCTTTTCTCGATCAGCTGGTGCAGGAAACACCTGCATGAAGTTATTCAGTCCGTTAATTTTGCAACTTTAAGATATTATATAGACAAAGCAAACAGACATAAAATGAAGAATGGCCTATACATTATTAACCCACAAAGGACAAATTGACATTGCGCTATATATAATCTTAGCAGGTAGTTAAGTCTGTCATCAGGATGGGTTAATGGAATATAACAGTTTTCTGAAATGTGATGACAGTACTATGCAGAGAGGAGCAGCAGAATTGGAATATAAGAAAGATGATGGTCATATCTGGGAGGCAAAACAAGTAATTTTCAGCCAAAAAATTGAGAAGGTGAGGCGAATATACTGAATTATGTAGGGGATCCAGCATAAAGGAATTAAATGATTAAGCATCCGCTGAGGATAGACAATTCTGATTTTAGATAAAACTCTAAATCATGTTACAACAATTCAGAACTACATCCTGCACAAATTAAATGACACAAACTGCATACACACATTTTGTGAATAATCCCTAACCTAGGAATCTAAAATAACCTTATAATGGGACACCAGGCACACAATGCATAAGGCAAGGGTGTGTCAACTCTAGTTACTGCTAAAATTAACATAATAATTCAAAATTTAATAAATTTCATTAGTGATATATATTTGTAAGGTAATAAAAATATACGTCACTCACCCCACCACATTGTTCTTCAATTTCATGTTTTAGCTTCAGAACATACTCACTGCTAACATCCATATTATTCAAAGCTGTTGCAATTTCTGTCCCTGTCTTTTGCACACCAACGCCACCAAAGAACAACTTTGCACCAAGGTTTGGCTCTCTTATCTTTTGCTGCAATGCTTCATAGTATTCATTACCGAGCAAACTGCTGGCACCACTCAAAACGGCAACAACAGAACTGATATTGGAAGTGGATATTGCCCGCCGCAGGCAACTCTGCAATACATAAAACACATCATCCACCATAGAAGTGGTAAGGCTCTCAGGCACATGTTCATCAATCCTTATTGCTTTCCTGACATTCTCCAACATGAAAAATCCCTCCAAAATGACATAAAAGCCGGTTAAATCTTGTGCGACCTTGCTGAAACTGCCACTCCGGAAAGCCTTGGTCGCACGAGGAAGCAACTCAGGGTCAACAGAAGTAAGCCCTTTGATCTTTGAAATCGTGAATTCAGTGTAATCCTCACCAAGCTGCATAAGGGAGAGAATCTCCTCCAAATATAACTCAACCTCTCGCGGGTCAGGACCCTCAGGACCTCCTCCAACAGAAAGCAAATTGGTGTTGTGTGCATTTATCTCAGAGGACAACTTAGCCAACTTCCTATACTCCATATACTTGTTCAAAATCAGAGAACCACGAGAATCACACTCCTCCTGAAGCTCACAGATGGCATACACAATACCATCCTCCCCACAAAGACCACTCAAGATCTCACTATTCTCCTCAATAGCCAACACAATGTCCTTAAACAAATTGGTCAAACAACCAACAAAATTGACATTCCGCTGATCCATTGTCTCCACCAACTGCTCAAACTCCATTCTTGACCTCATTGTAATCACCTTCTTCAAGTACCCAACATAGACCTGCAATCCTTCCTCCTCCACACCTAGCGGGGTGAAGAGACGAATGAACCTAAGCAATGATTGATCCAGGTTCAGCATCTAGGAACAAGTTTTTCCCTTAACATAATATCAAGTTCAATTTATATGACCTCAATGCAAAAATATATATACACATTATCATCCAATCAAAAAAATCATCGTATGAATGAGTATTAAAGTAACAAATGTGGAAGTGAACAAACTAATTGTAAAAGTAACCACAGGAACTTCTAATATTTCTAATAAATAAAGATTCTCTCATATCATAAAATGCAAAGTCTGATGACTTTAAATAAACTTTACAAGTGCAACGTAAACAACAATGAGAAAAACTAGGAATAACAAACCTAACAAACTAGAATAATTCAAATAACTATCGAGATTTTTAGAAATTGGCTTATTGAAAGTAAACAAACTCAACCACTTTCTGACTTGAAAGATCACGTAGATAATGATATCTGACACCAATATGTTTAGTTCTCCAATACATCACAAGATTTTTACAGAGCTTGATTGATGAACTGTTGTCACAAAAACAATATCAATACACTCAATTTTTAACTCCAATATGTTCAAGAACCACCTTCACCCAAACACAGCGGAAAGCACATAAGGTTGCTGCCATATATTCAGCCTCTGTTGAAGATAATGTGACTATGGCTTGTTTCTGCAAAGTCCAACAAACTGCTGCCTCGCCGAGCAGAAAGACATACCCTGAAATACTCTTCCTATCCACATCTCTTGCACAATCACTGTCACTATATGCCAAAAGTTTTGAAACTGTCCTTCTATAAAAGAAGCCAAAATCCAGTGTACCTTTAAATACCTCAATGCCAAAATCCAGAACCTCTAGCATATTTCTTTTCGCATAAGTTAATTCCATTTGCATTGTGACTTACTTCAACTCCAAGAAGAACCTCATTTTACAAGGTCCATCATCTCAAATTCTTTCTTTATAGACTTCTTAAACCTTGCACACAACTCTTCATCATTACTAGTATATATTAAGCCCCAACATACAAACTTACCATGATTGGTCTTTCTTCTTTTCTCTTGATTAATGGGGTATAGTCATGCATGACTGATCTCTGTCAATCATTCTCTCTGGAAATAACTCAGGATTCTATTAAACCATTTTCTTGGTGCTTGCTTTAATCCGTACAAGGCTTCGTTGAGCCTATTACCTTGTCTTCTCCATGTTTGATGAAGCCCTCAGTTTGATCTACATATACTTCTTCTTTCAATTCCCCATATAAGAAGGGACTTTTCACATCTAGTTGGTACACATTCCATATCTTTTGGCTGCCACAGCCAACACAATCCAAATTGTGTCCCATCAATTCACTGAAGTCTACCCTTCAGTTTGTGTGTACCCTTTTGCAACAAGTTGGGCCTTGTATTTGTCAACCTTGCACTCTTCGTTCAATTTGTTTTTGCAAATCCATTTCACTTCAATTTTCTTGGCATGTGTTGGCAAAGTCACTAATTCCCATGTCTTGTTTTTCTCTATGGCATTTATCTCAAGTTTCATTGCTTCTATCCATTTTTCATGTTTCACAACTTTATTATAATTTGAGGGATCACCATTTGACATAAACAAAACCATACCTACCTCCTGTTTTTTAGAGAAAACCTCACCACTTTCGTAGTCCAACAGCCAACTAAGTAGTCTTCTCTCTCTTCTTGGTTGTTCCTTAGGCTCTAGTGTGTGCTCAAAGTTGCTAGCATTACTCACACTTTTGCTTTTGTAGTTGATTCTTCGTCAGAATCCCCCATGTCATCACCCGCAATCAAGAGTATTTTGTTTTGTTTCTTTTGAGTTTAGGGTTTAAGGTTCCAATTCCATATTCTTTCTTTCTTCAAATATAACATCCCTGTTGACTGAGATTTTCTTCAACACTAGATCATACAAGAGGTAAGCCTTGGATTTGTCACTCACTCCAAGTAAGATACATTTGCAACTTCTGTCGTCCAATTTAGTTCTCTTCTTTTTAGGTATATGGACGTGGGCAATGCAACCAAACACCCTAAAGTAGTTAACTTTGGGTTTCAATCCGTTCCATCTTTCTTCTGGCACCATCTCCTTTACTACTTTGGTAAGGCTTCTATTGATCACATGGTTGGTCCACTTCGTAGCTTCTGCCCATAAGGTCTTTAGCATCTCTTTCTTGGCGAGTAAGCAACACACTATATTCATAATCATTCAATTTCTTCGTTGAACTTGATTGAGGTGAATTCTCTTCCCCTTTCTGTTTGTAAACAACATATTGCTTTCCGAGCTTCTTTCTCAACCAGATTCTTGAAGCATTTGAATATTTCAAATGTGTTGCCTTTTTTTGTTTGCAAGAAAATAAATCCAAGTTTTGAGAGAGTAGTTATCTACAAGCACCAGCAAATATCTCTTACAACCATTAGAGATTGGAGAGATCAGCCCACACAGGTCGCCATGCACCAATGACTTTTCTTGGGTATTTTTTCTCGATGTTGCTTACCAATATTACACACCTTGCAAACCCCAACAACTTCCTTGAATTTTGGTAGGCCTTTGACCATACATTTCTTTTGCATGACTGCAATGAACTTCTGATTTAATGCCTATACCTTCTATGCCATAAGTCCTCTATGTTCTCCTCCTTAACCTTTAAGCATCTCCTTGGAAGTGATTTCACTATAGCATGAATCAAAGACATTTGGTCCACGACCATCTTGCTGTTTACAATTTTACCTCTATGAGATGATAAATTTTGCATGTCCCTTCTTTTATTATAATGACCATGCGTTTTTTCTTGGAGGTTACCTAGCTTAGCAAATTCTTTGATTAAGTCTGGCACAAATTAAACATCACTCACAATTTGAGTTAATCCTTCCACTTCAAACTTGACACTTCCTTTCCCTGCACTGACATTATCAAGTTGTTTCAAAATCTAACCGTATGTAACTTTCGTCTAGTTCAATGAACCACCTTCATTTGATTCGAACAACCACAATCGAGGAACAATATCCCTTTGTCCTTAGTACCCTGAACTTCGGCATGTGTCATTAGCAACAACTCCTTCCTCATTAGAGATGGACATTCAAATTGGGCACACATGGTGTGGTAAAATTGCTTGTTTCTGCCATTTCACTTTCTTGACTCACTCTAGTGTTTTTTCCTCTCACACACTCTTGTTTAACTCACTCTAGTGTTTTCCCTCTCAAACACGTGTAGTTTACTCACTTCATGAAGCCTGTGGTGGAGCTCTGATACCAAATGTAAAAGTAACGATCGGAACTTCTAATATTTCTGATAAATAAAGATGCTCTCATGTCATAAAATGCAAAGTCTGATGACTTTAAATAAGCTTTACTTGAAAAACTAGGAATAACAACCCTAACAAACTAAAATAATGCCAAATATATCCTGCTTTAGAAACCATCTTATTAAACGTAAACAAACAAACGGACCTATATTTCAGCAAAGAATATTTTCTAATAAAGGTGTAAGCAAATATAACAATTTGCAACTGGATGGCAGAGTTCCAGCGAAAAAAATATGCATACACTTATATATGTATATGCATTACTCTCATAATTTAAGATATAGGAAAAAAAGAGATCCATGACTAAACCTGAGAATGGCGGGGTGGTCGCGCTGATCCACAGCGGCAGAGAGCTTCTTCCTTACGATTCCCTCCAATTGCTTCTTCGCTGCTAACAAGCGATCCCTCTGAAGCTGATCGGAGCCGGAATCCTTGTATTGCGCGTCGATCTGGAGGAAGGTCTGGACGTAGCGCGCGGCGGACTCATAGTCCTCTGCCTCGAGGGCACGGTGGACACCTTCGAGGGAGTTGGCGCGCTCCACGATGGCGTCGATGCGGAGGAGCGTGTTGCGGACGCGCGACTGCGCCAGGTCAAGCTCGCGGACCTTGCGGCTGACCTGGTCAGCGAGGTCGGAGGTGGAGGCAACGTTGGAGAGCATGTAGTCGGCGTCAGAGTTGACAATGTCGAGGACGTCGGAGGAGCGCTGGAGCTGAAGGAGGTGACGGTCGAGGTCAGTGCGCTGCGAGAGAAACTGGTCGAGTTCCACGTCAACGGCTCTCTGGTGAGCGATGCACTCGTGGAGAAGGCGCGTCATGGCACCGACGTCGGTGAGGGAACGCACGTATTCGACGGCCTCCGCCGTGCCAAAATGAATTGAGTTGCCGAGGGTTTCTTCGTCCGCTACATTATTCCCGTTGGCTTCAGGCGAATTCATCTTTCTCACACCATCAATTGCCCAACCCACTTCTCAGATCAGATACCAAATAACATATTTTCACTCCATCTCTTAATAAAATAATTACTTAACAACTTTTTTTATTAAAACGGAAACAAAAATTTATAATATTTAAAAATTACATATACACATAAATTTATGATAAAATAAAAAATAAAACACTCGTAAAATAAAAGAGGATTTATTATATATAAATAGTTTTTCATTATATAAATCACATAGTCACAACAACACTTTTCCCTTAGTACTAAAAAGTAAATTGTTAAGTGATTGTTATCTTCAGATGCAAGTGTCACTTTGTCTTCATCCAATAAAGTATTAGTAAAAATAAACATGAGATCTAACAATATTTAGCCTAAAAATAAAGTGTTAATGCTTTTTCGTCATTTATTAGGAGAATAATTAAGAGGTTCTAACAAAACTCTTTACACAAAATTTAATCCCAATCTTAAAAAATATTCATAAGGTAAACAAGATAGAAAATTTTATTAAAAATATATGTCACAAATTAATAAAAAATAATGAACATTATAAACTATCATTAATAACTTAAATCAAATCAGTTTAAGGTGGAATCAGATTAGTCTATCTACATTTTAGGAGAGATTAGTCTATCTACATTTTAGGAGAGTTTTTTCGCATATTAAAGTTCATTATTAGAATATTAACATGAAAATGTAAGTTTTATTATTTATTATAAATTTTGTAACATTATTTTTTATAATTATTTATTTATTAAAGTTCATTATTAGAATATTAACATGAAAATGTAAGTTTTATTATTTATTATAAATTTTGTAACATTATTTTTTATAATTATTTATTTGAATTTTGATAGTATAATCTTACTTCGTTCAGGAATTGTGGTCAAAGCCAGGTTATATACTATTTTCTTCTTTAATCCACTGATTAATTTTTTAAGGACAAAATTGTGACGGAGAATTAACCATGGATTATATTCTTTTATGAAATGGTATAAAGTTTCAAATTAAAGAGATAATACAAATAATATTAATTTATGACAATCAAATACCTCACATTGTTCCTAATATGCTTTTTCTTAATTCTCATCCATAGGATGATGATTTGCATGGTGGAGTCCCCTAAACTTTATCACCAAATCAGTGGAAATCAATGAATCCAAATGTGCCAAGCATAAGCACATATCCACGCCCTTGTTGCTTGGTAAGGGTACATATTTGATGCATTTTATCAATAAGTGAATTTTATGACAATAAGTGATAAGGTTAACAAACTAATAAGCTATAAATAACTCTGATACCATATTAACAAATAGACTTTAAACTTAACTCAATTTTATAAAATCGATTTATAAGATAAGATTTGCATCCACTTATATACTATAAAATATCTTTATTTCTTTATTTTTAGTTTAACGTAGGATCTCCTACATATTTAAATATGCTTTTCAACTTGAAGGAAACTATTCAAAATCATATTAAATATTTTGTATTGAGAAATATAGCAGTTTATAGGCCAGTAAATAGGGTATATAGGCAAGTTATATCCGATTTAGAGGGTCAAAATCTATAATTAAGTGTTATATATGGTAATAAGCCTTTCATGTATCATTCAAACACGGTTTCAACAAATATGACCTCTATTCCTCTTTAAACAACATAGAATAATTCTATCAACAAATATGTCTGTTCAAATCTAAGAAGGCTTGTTATGTAAGTTACAAACTCGATCTTGCATCAGAAGCATCCCTAATATGGAGCTTAAACACAAAGACTACCTATTCAAGACATTTAAGCAAATTGGTTTAGATCTACACCAGGGAATTTACATTATCTACACGCTACTATACAAAAGAAGAAACCAAGAATTCACTAGTTTGCTACATTTCAATTATGGGGAAACCTTGTTTTGGGAAGATACCAAGTTATATGTCGGATAACAGGTCAACTTCAGAAGTGATGAAATCTTCAACTTCCAGATCCAGCTGCACCAAGCAGTTCAACAAAGTAAACAGACATGTGAAATAAAACAAAATCAAAACATGAAACATTCATGTTACCAACCTTTGCTTGACTATATGCTAGCTTCATTCTTCTATATTCTTCTTGTGCTTTCTTAGATCGGAACATGGCCTGCACACGTACGACAGACCTCTCGACACGTTCTTCAGCTTGTTTCAGGCCGGTCCTAAAGAAATCCTCCTCTGCACCCTCTTCCTGCTTCCCATCCTCAGCAGAATTAACCTGGAGACCACGGAAGCCTTTTCTCTTTAACCGCCATCGCAGAATTGCTTTCTCTAGCACCCCAACAGACCATATGATTTTTTTATATTGCCTCCGGACTTGAAAGCCCCTGAAAGCAGCCTGCAATGAAAACATATGCCATTAATCTTTTCCAGGGTATAAATTGTATTATCTACTCAAGCTGTTGGTATTGATTAAACTTTAGATACAAACTCTCACACATTATAGATGCATAGATAAATTATCCCCCAAGCAATAACCAAACAATTAAGATACATTTTCAAGTATCACTGTTATTGTCTACCACTGCACTTCCAATGATCTCTACCAAGGATCTCTCCCAAGGCTATCATTAGATGGTAATGTTAGTCCTTTCCCAGATTCAGAAATCACATGGTATTGCTCACTTCTTATAAAATGGTAAAATCTATTTAAATTCAACAAGAAAAATATTGAAATATGTTGTCAATAAAGGTGCTTGGATGATGAGTATGAATGTCCCAACCCAATAACTTATGGAACAGGACATGTGTTAATTGCATGTTTACTAAAGACAGTGAACGATAATAGACAAGAAGAGTAGCTCTTACTTGAATTTTAATAGCCTGACGCCGCATGTTAAGAAATTCTCTACGGTGTTTCCGTGTACGAAATCTATGCTGAATTCGAACAGCAGCTGCATTTGATCTCCTTGTCTCATAGTTGCGAAAGGCGTGTTGAATCTTCATTGCTGCTACTATATGACGCGCTTGATCCTCTGGACTGCTAAATTCAACTACCTTGTATTTTAAATTTAGAGAATGCTCCCTATATGCAGCTTGAATGCGTGCTGCTGCCCCAGCAGCCACACGATAAGCTGCCAATGTCTCCTTTAAGTACATCTGGTCCTCGGTAAGGTCATCAGTATTTACTGGATCAGTTATGCTAGATTCCAGTGTGCCACTGAGATTTCCAGCCAAGCTCATGTCATTGAACTGCTCAACCAGAGACTTTTCAGAAAGGTAAGCAGCTAAGCCATCGTACCCCTTCATATAAGCAAGATCAGCAGCAGTACATCCACCAGGATTTTGCGGAGTAGGATCTGTGACCACGTTTGGCCTTGCCCCAGCTGACAGCAGAGTTGCAACCATTTTCTCCCTGCAGAAACAAAATTTAAATTTTAAATCAAATAAACAATGAAAAGTTTGTTCACACTCATAACTGGATTAAAAGTAGGAAAAAAAAACGTACAAGAAAGTATTATTATATGGAAACTGAAAATATCATTTGGTGTCTAATCTCATGAAAAGATCATAGAGTTTAGATTATGCTGTCTCTATTTATCTTTACAATGAAACGAAATGGAAAATAACTTCAACATGAAGTCGAGTCAAAATGATTTTAAGGTCAATGTGGTTGCAGTTAGCCTAATTGTTCAGATAAGTAAGGTATCCATGTATCATACATTCCACAATAAGCTGCCCAATGAAGTGCTGTCCATCCAAATTTGTCACGGAAATCTAGCGAGAAGCCTGACCAAGAAAATAAGGAGATTGCCCAATTATATCCAAGTACTGCACACAAGTGAATAACACCTTGCCCTTGAGCATCATATTCAGTACTCTTGCAGCCTACAAGAATTCGTTCTAAAAGCCATTCCTTTAATTTGTTTTTCAATGCAATTTCAAACAAGCTATCTTTTACTTGTGAAAACGGAGTTGTTTGGTCATCAATTGACTTCAACAAGTATTGCCAGCTTTTGGAGATAAATGATGTTTTGAAGGAAAATCTTCTAGCCTCTTTTACAGCATTTGGTGATACTATACTAGAGAAAATATCAACAGTCTTGTCTGTAGAAAAGAGCAAATGAGCAAGCCTCATCTGAAGTCGAAACTCGATCCAGTTGTATTTCTCTTCCATTGCAGCAGTTGGATCATGCAAAATGGCAGTACGATACTCAAAATTAACAACATGGCTAATAGGCTTGTGGCCATCAAAGCTCAAATATATATTGACCAATCCAGGGGAGTGTGGTGATACCCAGCAACGGTAAACCCCAGCCTGAACAATTTCTACAGGAAAACTTGCATCACCACAGACACACACTAGGTTGAACTTTGCAAGGTGTTGATAGTTACTATGAAAATATCCAGTTACCAGGACCTGCAAGATGTATAGAGACATGAAATGTTTACTTATAATTGCAAAAATATAAAATAAAAAATGGTAGCCAGTGTGCTAATGGTGCCAGCTGAAAATGAAAGTTTGTGCTCCTTATTTAAGTACCAAGTAATCAAAGACTGAACAAAAATGCAGACAAATAAACTAAGAAACTATATATTACATTTGGTGCCAAAGGATACTATTATAACAGAAAATAATTACTAGCAATAAGACATGTGAGAAAAAGCAAAAGGAAACCTTTGTTTTCTCAGTGGAAGATGCCCACGCAGGGGACACCTCTGTGAGATTAAATACTTGTTCAGGCAGAGTAGATAGCTGATTATCTGCCACCAGTGATGAATATGGTTCATGAACAGAAGAAATCGATGTTTCAAGAGCTGACTCGTCCATGGAACATGGTGTATCTGATATGATGTTGTTCATCCACATTCCAAAGCTGTCCTGACTTTGCAAGCCTTCATTGACCAAAGTGCCCAAGGTGTCAACGCCAGAGGGAGATGTAGGACTATTTTTAAGCAGATTAACAGTTTCTGAGAAACCGTAAGGAACACTATTGCTCCCAGAAACTGACTGAGTTATATTACCTAAAGAAGGAACTTCTGCTGAAGGAGTACTGGATGCCTGGTAACAAAAAGCCTAATATAGGTTACAACAGCAGCTATCACAAAGAAAGTATCACTAGAAAAAAGACAGAAAGAAGGAGCAGAAGAACACTAGAATATATTGAGACAATTTTATCTATATAAACAACAACCCTATATGTTTTTACCGTCAATTTAAGTGATATGTAAAATATATTTTATTGTACATATATAAGTGCGAAAGATATATCATACACCAATGTACCCCAAGATTTTCTTTATTTTCCTCTATTTCAAGGAATATCTTACCCTTCCCATAGTTGTGTTTTACTTCATTTCTCTTCTATTAAATTTTTTTTAAAGCATCCAAGCACTTGACAAACTCATCCTCACAAGCTAGCTACTAACAGAGGGTCCCATACTCCTCGATGTGGGACTTTGCACCTCATAATACCGAAGTCCTTATCATAGCATTGCCCCCATAGAGTCAACCTGTTAATGACTTTCACTCTGACACTTTACATGATGATACTTCACTCAACTTGTTCGTTTGAACCCACCACCAGTAAAAACCTTTGGTTGGTAGCCCTTTCCTAGACACAGACAACTAGCTCTAATACTAAGTTAACAAGTACTCAAACACTTGGGAAACCCACATTCAAAAAGCAAGTTATTAAGAGGGGAGACTCAAACACTTAAATGCTTCATCGAAAATTCATATTACTAAATGTGGGACTTAGGCACTGCATAATGCCCAATCTCTATCATTTTTCTATGCAAGAAAATTCAACGAACTAATGCTTAAAAAAGAACATGGCTGAAATAAAGGGATCACTATCTTACATTGCCAAAGCTTCCACTCAGTAAACCTTGATTTTGGTTATTTGAACGTGGAACATTGCCTGCCAAAAGTAAATTTAACATATAATTAACAACGATCTTTCACAACAAGCAACTAATTCTGTTAAAGCACAAATAATTACCTCCACTAGATGTAGTAGAAGTGTTGGCATTTGAAACCACTAGGTCATCCCATTCAAGTGTATTAATCTCATGAAGCTTCTGTTCATAACTTCTGACTGTTAAATTGACATTAAGCTCTGTTTATCTCCAAAAAAGATAGAAGGGATGAGGATATATACCTAGTCAAGGAAAGAAAGCAGCAGTACGTATATGACAGCAACAGTAATAATACATATGGGATCATCAGATCATAACCAATAACAGGACTGATTTATGGTTTCCTTTGGAAAGATGGGCATAAGACTAAAGTGGTGGGAGTGGAAGGAACAAAAAATTCAATGTATGAAGACATGCACGATGCTCATTCTCTTTATCTTTTTATTATCCTGCTTCTTCTTTTTTTTTTTTCCTAACCAACTCTTAGCATTTGAATATAAGATCCCAATATCACAAAGAAATGTAGTAAGTCATTCATATTGACAGCCTCAAGAATATAACTTGTAAGAATATGGACTGGAATCATCTAAAAGTTATTTCTCACCAGGACTGTAAGCACTTTTCGTCCCAGAATCAAAGTCTTCTGATGGAATCCAAGATGCAGCTGGATCAGAGACAGAACTTGAATTTGAATTTACAGGTGTAACAGGAGAACTTTGCAATTGTATCTGTATCATAAACCACCAACAAACAAAGGTTAGAAACCAAATTATTCAGTAACTAGTTCAAATGGGAAAGCATAAATGGCACATATCCAACAGTGGAAGGGAAAGGCTCCTCTAAATTCAGTAAGGGTGTATGCACCATTCATTTAATTTGAATTAGAGTATTATTTTACTAAAATTTTAGGGTGGATGCACCCGTTGCTCACTTTAGACACAAACTCTTTAGAGGAGCTTTTTCTTAGCTTAAGAAGCCTTTAAATATATGCATTGGCAAACAACACCGTGAATTTCCAACCAGACCATTTTATCCCCCCTCCCCTTCCCAAATTAAAAAAAAAAGAAAAACAAGTAGTTCATGAGAAAAAATGAAATTTTGAACCAGAAATTTTTTAAAACATAGTTAGTGTCAGACACTATTCTTATAGACAACTTCTGGCATCCAGACATACTCAAATGATCAGGTCCACATAATGTGAACTCTAATACCAACAAAACAACAATTTTTTGACAGAGAAGTTTGCTTAGGAGAGAGTCGCCCAGCCCTATCATATATATAGAAACATTGTACAAAGACTCAAAGAGGTTTCTCAAAACTAGGGATCGAATATTACAAGATATTCGGCCTAATTATGTAATATGTATTAGGTAATATAAGGCAATGATTGCATATAAGTCAATCAACTATTCTAACACATTTTCAGCCTCTATATCATAAAATTTCAATAATCTTATCACAATTTCAACAATAAAATCTTATCATAATCTCTACAATAAACTGATAATATATGATTTTTCTATCAGGCAAAGCAACATGCACATAGGAAATCTTAGTCCTCATTTGGACATGAAGTTAAATTTTGTAGAGGAATAAGGAAGAACAAGAACGACTAAAACAACCTCTTTTGTTTCACGATAATGAACGAGGACTATGTGCTCCAAACTCCTGAAAACAAAACCATACCAATCGTAACTCACATTACCATTTGCAAACTTCTTTTTATTCTATTTTCAATAAAAATGAACGAAATACATAACCCATGTTACTAACTCAGTCACAAATACAAAGATACATGATATATTAGAATTGGGAACCTAAAGTCAAGCAAAACATACTTATCAAGCAACCAATAACATCTACGAACGAAGGTTGGGTTGTCTTGGCCATGTGCATAGTATACATGGATCCTTTCTTCATTGCCAACCTGATTGAAGAAGACAAAAAATAATAAAGGAATGTAAAAAATTAGACACATGAATAATTAGTGATTGAATTGAACATTAGAATTACATATAACAAAATACTGTAGAAAAAGAAGTTGATAAAAGAAAGTATAATATGGTGACAAGAGTAAAGAGAAAACATAGTTTATTCCTCATGTCACTGAGCGAGAACAATGAAAATAAATTAATTACTTTTTCGATCTCTCTATTTATTTACAAAGTTCAATTTCATGTCTCTATTTTCAAAATGTTCAGTTTAGTCCCTCAATTTTTAAACTTCATGCAATGCAGTCCTCTTCATCAAGCCAAAACTGACGGTATTAGAATTTAAAACTAGTGGCAGTTTTTAATCGCCACTATTATTTTAATTGGTAAAACATTAAAAAATATTATAAGTTTACAACTGTATATGTGTAAAGCATAGAGAATATGAGATGTAAATCTAGACGTATCCAATTAGTTAATCCTAAATCTAACAGAAATGATGTCTAAATCCACAGAATGTCAAAAACTCCCAAATGCCACGATATTTTATTCTCTTCAAATACCATACTAAAAGAAAAGGGAAGTATACTACACTGATGATAATAAACATTATAATTTATCCTCGTCTATATTTAAGAGATAACTACCACCGGGCCATATACCATTAGGTGTAGTTCGCTAGGGGTTTGTTTTACAAATCTAGTAAATAAGCTAGCTAAAAGCTGATAAGAAGGCTCACTAAATTAAGTATTAGGAAAAACTAGCCATTGAACTAGCTAATAAGTATAAAATGACAGTTAATTACTGGGCCAAAACTTGAACTTGGTAATTTTAAAATAATTATCACTTTCCAAATTTTAATTTATTTCACATTATTTGTCATCTTAAAAGAAGAAGTAACACTGATCAACTGATGCCACTGGCCACTCTAAAAAACCAAAACTTCAGTTAAACTACTTCCAGAGTCCAATTAGATGGGATCAAGGAAGGCACAAGAAAACATTGGATACTATATTAAAAAAGACCAATTTTGCTATAGTAGGAGAAAGTATTAAATGATCAAATTCAACACAGGAGAAACCATTAAAAACCCCTGGATACATGTTCAGTAAGCTTTATTTAATGGAGTAGCTGTTAACACCAAACTTCAAATAAACACCCAGGAAATGAAATCCTCACTTTTAAGTGTTCATGAGCTTCTTTAACAGTTTTCCCATCACTTTTCTTTTTCCAATTGTGACCATCTTTTCTGAAGTTTCTAAGCATCTTGCGGTCAAATAGTACAATAGTACCACCTGTTTTACAAACAAAAATATAACCTAGCATTAGCACTGATGATTGGAATCCTGTTGGACATCATATAATTCTCAATACTGAAAATACTAGTTAGATGCAAAAAATATTACTCCAGTTAAAATTTCATTTGATAGATCTATGAAGGAAGAATGCCAAAAATTATTCATGGGGGTTTTACACATTGCTTTATGTTCATAACATACACACTTGAACAGTGCATATATTTGCGTATAAAGCCTTTTCTTCTTTTGCCTGTCTTACTTTTTGTTAAGATGTGCTTCAACAAGAATTGAAAGATCTACATGTTTACAAATTTATAGCATAGTCTGCAAAACAGTGCATAAATTTGCGTATAAAGCCTTTTCTTCTTTTGCCTGTCTTACTTTTTGTTAAGATGTGCTTCAACAAGAATTGAAAGATCTACATGTTTACAAATTTATAGCATAGTCTGCAAAACATGAAATGCTCAGGAGCAAGAAAATCAAAATGCTACATTAAAAATAAAAAATAGAAGTTGAAAGAGACAAGAACCATAATGATGAGAAGCAATCTATATGACAATACATATCTAATTTACAAACATCAAGTTGCTGTTAATAGTAGCATATGATTACTTTCGGGCAAATGCACTGGCTTGGCATTGATCTTGAAATATTTGTGATTACTGAGCATGGCATGAATCTCATTTGGACGAAGCCATCTGCTTTTTGCTTCCTCCATAGTATTAGTAACTTCCAGATCTGGGCCACGTATAAGAAATTACTTTAGAAAAACAAATCAAGAAACATGACTTGTATGCTTTGACCATTTACCACACAATTGGTATGGTAGTAGTGGTAGTGATAATATTTGCAGTGGGAAGCAAACAGAAAAGAAATACATAGAAAAAATAAGTTTTGTCAGATTCCTACAAACCCCATCTTTAAAAGTACAAGTTTCTATACCATATTTAACCAAAAGTTTAAAGCCATGATTTCACATCTAGAGGTTTTAATTTTGTACTTCCTTTAATCAGTTCGGATCCTAACAAAAGCTAATAATGATATTTATGTTTGACATCTCAGCTGGCTTACTGAGTCTTGGGACCAATCCTTGTAAAGTCATGAACCTTCTAGCTATATATGTTGCAACATTTTGTTTGAGCATGTAAAATTCCAAATTAATATATTATGCAGTTGCCAAGGTTATCAATGGAAGATGGAGGAATGCCAAAATTCTGCATATAAACAGGCCATTGTGTCCTATGTATGGTGATCCCATAACAGACCTCCCTTCCCAAATTTCCTATGGCAGAGGGTAAAAAATTATAGTGATATGGCAGCGCTATAATGGTTATATAACAACATTGCCAGTCACAACTGTCTATCTAATAAGATACTAACAAATAACAATTCCTAAATCTTATAAATATTAGCATAAACAGGAAACAATTTTACTCATAATCATAGCAAACACAATACATAGAATTTATTATTAATAATATTTCAGAGAAGTTCAATTTAGTTTAGGTCAGTGCTCAGTACAGTATTTCAAACATATGGTAAAAGATCGTTGCACTATTTAAGCACAGTTCCAATAAATTACTTCATATCAACGTACAGGAACTAAGAAGGTAAAATGAATTGAGTTTCTCTCATAAGTCAAAGTCAACTTACGCACCTTAGTTTTTAGCGAAATCTTTTATAAAAATGAAGTCCATAAATTAATTTTAACTTATGGGAGAAATTCAATTCATGTTAACCCCTTATCTTCTTTTCTAGCGGCACTTACAGAAAATTGTATCTAAACGAAAAGCATTTTCTAATATAAGGAAACACAAAAAATGGGGGAGTTGCCGTGGTACCATGTTTTTTTAACTTCAGTACCAATACCCATAATTTAAGTTCTCAAGGAATGATTTCTTGTCAGTTCTCCCAAAAGTATTTGAACTTCATCAAATTTAAACAGCAGCCAATACTAGATCAATCAACAAAATCCCATATTACTTGTTTTCCCCAGGAACACCAAGAGAAGTTCACACTTGATGAAGGAGAAACACTCTTACAACCAAACCAGCAGTACTTTGTTTCTTAACTTCAAGGTTGCATTGAAAATCACACTCTAGCATCTTTAGGAGACAAAAACTGTTGGAAAATATGTTTATATTTGTAATTTAAAATTTAAAATATTTTGTTGGAGATGAAGGAGAAACACTCTTACAACTAAACCAGCTGTACTTTGTTTCTTAACTTCAAGGTTGCATTGAAAATCACACTCTAGCATCTTTAAGAGACAAAAACTGTTGGAAAATATGTTTATATTTGTAATTTAAAATATTTTGTTGGAGATCCTAAATTGACTAGGAATAAAGTCAAATTATAATGTATAAGTAACGACAATTCTCACCTTACAAGTTGAGTTTGTGAGGATGAATTGGGCATAAACCTACTTATTAAGATGGTATTAGAGTCCATCAGAGTTTATCTTAGTCAAGTTCTTTGGGATTATTATGTCACTATTATCCAGCTCCTGTTAGATTTAGGCAGTGCTTTTGGGATCTTATTCTCATAAATAGTGTTCAGCTCTTGAGAAAAAGAGAGCAAAACACAAAATATAAATTCCAGTTTACTTATATATAAATACTCTGCCATTACAATAAAATATATTTTTCATCAAACACTAGTGTCCACACTTCAAACCAGACTATCCTAAACTTTTTTTCATCTATTATATCTAATATGCATGAGGGCTACTATACACATTTTCTGTCTTTTAATTCTGATGGATATTCTACTATTTGTTTTACTGTTTTAATTTTATATGTTAAAATTTTTCTATCCAACAATATCACGAAAAAAAAAGTTCTTAAGATTTTTTAAGAAATGAACTTTAAACATAATTTAACTTTACAAAATCAACTTGTAAGGTGAAGTTTATAACTCGTGTGTGAGACTATATATTTACAGGTGATCCGATAGCGGCCCAATAGCGGATGGTACAATAGGTCCAACAAACTCTCGTTAGAATAGACTCTAAATAACTTTGATACCATTTTAAGAAGTGAACTTTAAGCCTAACTCTACCTTACAAATCAGTTTGTAAGATGATATTTACACCCACTTAGATATTAATCTGATTTTATCCCTAGTTTATGTGGGATCTCCAACAAAATTCTCTTTCTTTGAGTAATATGCTTCTATTTTTAAAACATGACTGCATGGAACATGCAATTCTTGCCTCTACACCTCTGGCAATATTTCAATTGCAATGTCTTTCTTTGTGCAACTCTTGCATTATTCATAGTGTCTATGAGTAAGTAATCATCTATAAGAAACTACATTCATAAGTGCCCTTGGATGGCTTTATATTGTTTTCAATAGTTCTATTGGCTGACCTTATTTTTTCTGCCACTTTAACCACCATAAAAATGGAAGACAATGGACCAAAAGCAAATAAGAAGAGACATTATAAGTGTAAGAGACATGTTATTGAAGACACATTCACACACCCAAAAGTGATTGAAAGTTTATTTATGTGTGAATAATAAGCTTTGGAATTTTTGACATCTGAGGTTGTTGTTTCTCTTCACTTTGTCAGCTCAAAATTTTTTGCGAATCCGATGATAAAAGAACTAACATGTCAAAATTCAACCCCCCAAAAAAATAAATAAAACCATGACACAAAGAAACATATAAAAAAGTTAGGAACTCTCAAAGAAAAAATGAAACTTAATGAAAGTGTAGGTTCAACCAAACATGAGCACAATCCAAATAGAGAGGTAAGGGAAGAAGAATGCAAGTACCCTGCAAGGTATGAAACCCATGTATCTCTGAACCAACAAGCTGCCCCGTTAAGTCGTGTGCCATCACAACAAGACAAACCAAGGGCGAATTTTGGCCCCCAACACCTCCTTCTTTCACCACAAAACTAACAGTTGCATCACCGACAACCTTAGCAAGCAGTCAGCAAACAGATGATTACACAAAAGAGAAGAGTACACGCAGATAAATAATATATAGAGAACCATGAGTTGTGTGAACAGACAACGTAAGTGGTCAAAGTCAAATGGGCAGAGAGAGAAGGAAGAAAAGGTGAGAACTTTTACCCGATTGCGGAGACGGGTATGCTGGAATCGGAAGAGAGAGAAACGCTGCTCGGAGCTGAATATTAATCACACTGCTTCCCTCTGTTCCTTTTCTCACTTTCTATTTTTTTTAATTTTCGAATTATTTTATTTTTCTAACGATAATATTCCTTCTTCTAAAGGTCGATCTTGCCTCACATATGATTAATTGATTTAAAAAAAGAAAGCAAAGGAAAAGTGCAGAAAGGAAAGAAAAAGAAAAAAAAAAGTGAGATGGTTTTTGAATTATTTAATTAAAAATAAAAAAAATTGGCTGGTGAAAAGTGAAAGAAAAAAATATGAATCGATATAAATATTTTAAATAAATCATAAAATCTTATTTAAATTAGAGTATTTTGATTTTGTTTATAGAAAATTAAAAATTGGTCGAAAATAACTTTATCTGATTTTTTCTTAAAAAACATTTTTTTTTATTCTAAACGTGTGCAACAATTTAATCCCATTTTTCAAGATAATGTTCACTAAAACTCTTAAGTTGTTGACTACAACTTTCATCCTCAAATCAAAGGAAATGAGACATGGGCTTAGTGTTTTCAATAAACCAATTTGTTCCAATTGGAATCATGTTTTTTAAATTAAAAATAAAAAATAGTTAAAAATCTATTTATTTTATCATATTATTTGAAAGATATAAATGTATGAAATTTTAAAAAATATTTGTATAATTACATCTGATATATTTAAATAGAAAATAATAAAATTATAAAAAAAATGACGGAATTGGTCAAGAATTCCTTTTTTTTTTCAAAACGACTAGATTAACTCATTTTATCTCCTTTCATCTTCAATTTCTCAATTTTTTTTATTGTATACTAAATAAACAATTACTTAAAATATAATTTTCAAAATAAGTATTAAAAATAGTAGAAGTATGGGAACTAATAATATATAATTGAATAATAATAATAATAATAACAATGGAAAAGACTCTCCAAATGTATATAAAATAATAATTTTTAGATCAAATATCTTAAAATAGCATGGTTGAGGAGTAATCTATCTCTCTTAATTCATTGAAGCATTTTATAAAAACAAAAAACACTAACCAAATCATTTTAATGTTGATTAACTTTAAAAGTACTATTTATTTGTTTAGTATTTTTTAAGAAAAGTATTTTCCTGTGAAAACAAAATATATAAGATAATTTAGGGAAAGTTTTAGCAGCGCGTAAGAAAAAGGAACAGTTGGCGGCGCGTAAGAAAAAGGTTTACAGCTAGCGGCGCGTGGATGGTTACAATACAAATTCCGGCGAACAAAGCCCAGAAAGGACGGTGGCACGTTGTGGTCACCAAATCATTATGTCGCATGCAAGATCCAAGTTTTCATTCTGTAACACAAAATACAACAAACAAATCTATTCTCATTCTTTGTGTTGGAAAACTATAAACAAACATTCAGATTTTAGGAATTAATTATTTTAACATTTCATTTTATAAAATTTTCAGTTTAATCCTTAATTTTATAAAATATCTTCATTTCTCACTTTTTATTTTATTTTTATTAAAAAAACTAGTTCATATTGTATTTTATAAATACCCTTAATTAAAAAAAATGTATAACTTCTTTCATTTAAAAGTGGATAGAGAGTATAAAATTTCTGGCTCCACATATTTTTCTTTCACATATATAAAAGCAATTGTCGTACAATAATGGAATGAAAATAATTGGTACTTTTTTCTTCCATCATCACTGCAACAGTTTCGCATCATTCAAAAACTGTTATCATAATTAATAATACTTTTTACTTACTAGTGTCATAACTTTTGTATTCGTACATTTATCAACCTCCATATCAATTTACACCAACAAAAATTATTAAACAAAATTCAGTTTTAAAAATAAAATATATTAACTAAATTAAATATTATTTTAAAGATTAAAAAAATTATTAATATTT
Organism: Phaseolus lunatus; assembly: GCA_013389735.1. NCBI lineage: Eukaryota > Viridiplantae > Streptophyta > Magnoliopsida > Fabales > Fabaceae > Phaseolus > Phaseolus lunatus. The sequence goes on along the minus strand of CM023865.1, from coordinate 40,248,059 downwards.
AAACTAATTTTTATATTAAATATAAATAGTTAAAATTTATATATATAAAAAAAACCTATAAATATATTATTTTAAATTTGTTTATGGTTTATAAATATTGTTTATGTCTTCCTTAAAAAAAAAAAAACTCCAAGACACGTAACATCACATACTTATATAATTGTATAATATTCTTATTATAATAAAGTTATTTAAGAATTTTTTTTTTTAAAATTGAATGTAACTTGGTTACACGTTTACTTGTGTTTAGTTATCATTGCACAAGCTTTAATGAAAATATTTTACATTTTATTTTTCAAGTAAAATATACTCTCATGAGATTGTCTACCCATAATCGTTTTTGAAAAGAATTTTAAAAGTGTTTTGAAGTTATATTTAATACGTCTTTTTAAAGATAATATATGTTTTTAGTTAAAACTAACTTAATTGTTATTATTAAAAAGTGAATTTTTCAATCTATTATAAAATATTTTAGTGAATTTTTTCATTGTTTGTTGTTGATGTATAGTTAGTCTATATAGAATACATGCTTGCATTGTATAATGGAATGAGAGTTTATTTAGAATTGTATATATACTTGATGTTGGGTTGATTGAATTGAAATTTTATTTTATGGTTTTGATTTAATATTTGTAGTGATGATGGGTGTTCAGAATTAGTTTCTAGTTAAATGATCTTGAAGTATGGAATAGTTTCAAGGTTTTAAATATTATTTCATTAATTTATTGTGTTTAAATGTGACTATATCATTAAATAATGGATTCCATTATTGGTTATAATATAACATGAAAAACTAATAGTTGTTGGGAAGAATTATTATTAAGTTGATGAGACATAATTTGATGATTAAGTTAATGGATTCAGTCAGCTATTCAATGAAAAAATTGTATAAAATATGTAATTTTGGTTATGAATTTTTTTATGCAACTCTGGTCTTTATATTTGTAAAATTGTTATTTTTCTGTCCCTAAACTTTTATATGTGATTTTGATCTTCATATTTTTCTAAATCCGCAGTTTTGATCCTAAATTTGTTTACCTAATTTTGATACTTTAATTTTTCACTATTCATAAATTTGTTAAATTTTTAGTTTTATAAATGTTTACTATTACATTTGGCCTTTATTAATTATGTTCTTTGTTTTTAATTATGGTGGTGGTAGAATTATTTATCATGGGAAATACTAATTAATATTGTAGGAGGAACATACGGAACATGTAAAGTATGAGTACATAATAAGATAAATCTATATTTCCTAGAGTTGTATTTATAGGTTATTTGGATAATAATCATTAAATTGATTTTAAGATAATCTTTATAGTTCATAAATAATCACTTAGTCTTATCATTATTGAATTGATCGTTTATTTTCATGATGAATTATCATTGATTAATTATGATATTAAAAATTCGGTTATTAAATGTTAGTTTCATATAAACATGAATACACATGTACAATATATATTTTAATTAATTAAATATAGAAAAAATAACATTAAAAAGGTGTATCTTTTGTAGATTTAATGATTGTAACATCCTAGAAAAATATAATTTCTAATTATTACAATACAAGTACTACTATACAAACTTGAAGTATTTCAAAACATTCATATTACAATATTACTGCTTATAAAATACAAACATTTAAAATATAAAGTTTAAAATATCCTAAAACCTTCAAAGACCTCCTATACCTGTATGATCATTTGCTCGTGTACGTAGTACAGTCATCGCAGTTTAAACACAACACGAAAAAACAAGGGTAAGCTAGTGAAAATAAAGTTTTATAATACACACAATTAAATCAAAAGAGAAAATAAAATTACATGGATCAATTTCTCAATTATTCAATATTCTTCAAAACCCAACATAAAACAATCACGTAGATCTCACGTGGATCTACATATCCAAGATATTCAACAAACAACATATTATGGAAGACTCGTATTAAGTAAGTCTCACCCGAGACTAACACCTGATCTAAAGATTACCAACAAATCCAACAAAAAGGGTAAGGGTAAGTTCAATACAACCCTAGTCGTGCATCTCATATGTCACGGTGTGTATGAACTCCTCCACCAGCTTCTCACCACCTGATATCTTAGTCTATGTGACTTAGACCATTAGTGAAGCTTGGAGATCTCTGTTACCGCATAGGCATTAATACTTAATACACAACAAACATCAGTCCATACATTATCCCAAATGTATGAATTCAATTCCATACAATTTTTCATCATACAATATCATTCCAAAACACAATCCACAATATTTGAAATCTTATTTAACATAAAAAAATAACATTTAAATACTACCCCATCAAAATATAATATTTTTACAAATTTAAATAATATATAAACAAATATCACAAAATATAAACACACAACATCCCTGCAAGAGAAATTGAATATTGGGACCACGTCCCTTCCACATCCAAAATCTTCTAGCCTAGGGTGCTATAAAAAAAAAAATTAAATTTAGCTTCCCTTACCTTAATTGCTTGCTTTCCAAGCAACTTCTAAAATTTTATTCCCACCGTCTAGATAAACTTTAAGATTTATGGGCCTAATGCAAGTTATCCAAACAGAACATAAATTCAGTATATACTAGAATAAGTTGAGAGTATTAATCTTCTCAACTGACTCCACCAAGATTGATGACTAAAACATAGTGAAAAACAGAGAATAAATGATTTTTAGAGTAAAAATGAACTTACTCTGTTTAAAATTCCGATCGGGTAGAAATGTTCCTTAACTTGCCAGCTACAACGTGGTCCGATCAGATTCTAAAATAGATGAAAATTGGGAGAAAAAATTAAGAAAAAAGGAAGAAAAGAGAATATGGAGAGAAAGAGAAAAAGGCACGGTGTGTGTGGTGGGGGGCTGCGGCTCTGTTGGGTTTTTAAAAAAAAAACACTATTACAATGATCATCATTTATCTTCACCTAATTTGCTAATAATGTTTCCTAATTTGCTAATAACTTTTCCTTTTTGTTTAATTTGGACAGATTATTTTTAAAATTTAAAAAAAAAATACTAATCTCATGTCTATCTCTTAAAAACTTACAAATATTATTAACAATTAAACTAAGTCTAACTCAATTTTATACCATCAACTTATAAGATGAAGTTTATAGTCATTTACGTAATTTGAAAGATTCTAATCTCTAGTTGATATTCCAACCTTTATTATCAAAATGTATTTAAAATAAAAAAAAATAACATAATTTTACTTATAATTAAAAACAGAAACTAATAGTTTATAAAATACATAAACTAAAATTTAAACACCAAATTTACAAATTCTACAAAATATAGAAAACAAAGTTCAACTAAACCCCATTAAAATACTATTCACTTAATATTTTTTTTTCATAAAATATTGGGAAATTGGTTGGAAATGTGAAACAAAAAACAAGAAATGTATGTGAAATCAACATCGTAAAGAGGGATCGCTACTTACACTTATGCAATAACTGATACCGACAGATAAAAGTAGAGACGAAACTGTATGTGACCAAGTTTGGTTGTTTTTTTCGTTTTTCATTGGAAGAAAACTACATATATAGACACAAAAAAGATGTTGAATCCAAAGTTAACTGTGATGGAGACACCTCAACTACAATACCAAACACAAACACATACATATATATATATATATATATATATATATATATATATATATATATATATATATTATATATATATATATATTCATGTTCATTGTATCCATTCCATAAAACAGAAGTTTGACTTCTGCAACTTTATTTAAAGTGTTCATATTGCACATCCCTCTCTCACTTTGTCATGTGATTCAAGAGCTCTTTTTTCATTTCAATTTTAATAATGATAAATTGTTCATTCCAATTTTTAAAATGGAGGGAAAGAGAAGAAAAAACATGGATGGTTTAACAAGAGAGTAAAGTCACCAAATTAAAATTTTGTTATTTTCAATAAATTCCAACTATAAAGAAAGAGTGTATTGAAAAGACTGCATTATTATCGTTTAAAATAAAAACTTTAGAAATAAAGTATATGTTGTTTGATAATTTTCATTAGTTTTAAAGTTTTTTTAAGCTAAAAGTTTCGTGGTAAGAAATAAATTGAAATCTTATTCGAAGCCATTTTTTTTACTTAAAGAAAATATAAGTATAAATGTAAAATATAATCCACAACCTTAATATCAAAATGAATTTCATTTATTGATATTAAAATAAATAAAATTATTAATATATATACACACACATATTTAAAAGTTTGATTTTGAATTTTTATAAAACATTTTAATTGATAGAACAAATTAAATATAATTTACAAATAATGTATCATATAATATTAATTTAAGAATTCCAATATTAATTACAGAAGATAAATATATCGTCGTAATTAAAATTTTAAAACTTAACTAAAAATGTCAAAAACTTAATCCAAAATGTGTTTAACTCAAATTCAACTTTTCAAAATGCTGTATAATTTAATGAAATTATAAAATGATTGGTTAGTAAAAAGTTTAAATCATAGATATTTAAAACCTTAATAATTTTTATAAAAAATACATTTCTTCTATTTCATTTTTTTTAATGTATTGCTCTTATTTTATTACTATATGGTATTTTGTCTCAACATCTTTATCATTCTTTTACATTGCCTTCGGAACCAATTATTTCAAGTTTAAGAAAATAGCGTTTAATTAAATGAAAAATGAAAATAATTTTTGAAAACAAATATTTGGAACATCCAATTATTTAAAAGGTTGATTTCTCTATAATTTTAAATAGTTAACATTCGTTCTAAGATTTTGGACTCATCATCCATTGTTTTCACAGCATGAATATCGATATATTCTGGCAAAAATTATTAATTTTGAATATTCGTTAACTAGTTGGTAGCTATTAGATAATAAATTTTATTAATAATATAAATTATTTTAGATATCAATAAATCTTTTAATTTTTAAAATAATATTATTTAATAATTAATTATTTTATTTTAAAATTAATTTTTATTTAATAATTTTTTAAGTATGCACTATTCGTCCTATATAGTAAATCTTAAAATATTTTTAATCAAATTTCAAATATTGTACTTTGACTAAATGAAGCAATGAAATTGTTAAGAAATAATATAATCTAGATAAATGTCATCAATCAATATAAATATAAAATTAAGATTTTGTAATGAGTGATTATGTAGGGTCAAATCAAATTCACTTTCCGAAAATGCTGAATTATAGTGGTTATGGTTCCTTCCTGTTGGAAATTTTTTGTTAATCTGAAAAATGAGTTATTTCAACAAACTTCTAATAGAATCTTACAAAAATCTATATCTGATTTGTTCAGCAGTCAAATCCAACAGGGTTCATAATTATGTTTCTAAAAATTTTCAGCCAAAAAATAGTGCTAATCTAGAAAATAGGTTGTGTAAAGAAACTCTCGAAAAATTTCAGAGAAAGAGAGAGAGAGAGAAAAAAAAATATAAGTAGGAGATTTAGTCATGATTTATAGCTATAATCATTTGAAGGAAGCACAAGGGAAAAAAAAAAGTTAGATAGAACAATTCTTTGGATGAATAGTTTTACTTTTGAAGAAAAATTGAAAGCTGAAAAAGGAGTGTTATGCTTTGATTGGATTCGAAGGAATACTATATTTAGTTCGATAGTATATTATTTAAATATCAAGATAGAAAAGTAATGATCTGTGAAAAGGAATAAAAGGATACAAGAAAAGTTAAGAAAATTAAGAAAAATTTACATATTATTGTCAAAAAGTTAAAATTATTCTAATTTGTTTACACATAAAATAATACTTTATATATATTACAATAAAAAAAATATATTTATATTATAAATAATTAATTACAAATTTTATAACATAATAAATTACGTGATATGTAGTATGTTTTAAATGTTATAGATAATGTGTTTATATAATAATAGTAAAAGAAAATAAATTAGTAATATAAATATAAAAACTATGAAAGCAATAAAAATAAAATTATGTTTTTTACATCAAAATTTATTTAAAGTTAAAATAAAAGTTTTTAAAATTTATTACATCCTTAACTTTATAACTAAAATTTTTATTTTGATGATAAGTTTTCATATGTTAAGTAATTTGTAATTTGTTTGAAAATAATTATTCAATGATGTTTTGAATAAAATTTATAAATTTTTAATTAACTCAAATTTATATAAAAATATCTCGTATTTTATCATTCAAATATTTTTAAAAATAAGGATAAATTTGTAAACTTACATTTTATATATTTAAAAAAAATAAAAAAATTCTTACAATCATCACATCACTCACAAATTTAAATAATTTTTTTTTACAAATTCATTTTAACATACTATAATCTAAACAATTTTACTTTTTTTACATTTTTCTCTTGAATTATTACAAATTTATTTTCTCAAATTCTCTCTTAAATCCAAACACAACCTTACTTGATAGAGATGATTTGCATGGAAAGAAACGAGAAATGAAAAAAATAAATACTAATTTAAGTGTAAAAGTTTACGTGTAGAATTTTGACATATAGGTTCAATTTTTAGTATAATATTATATGAAAAATTATAAGGATTTGATCATCTTTAACTGATTTATATTTATTTATTTTTTTACTGTAGATTAAAAAAAATATTACATTAAATTTAGCAGCATGAAGGGGTATGCTGTGGTCCTAACTCATTATGACAAATTTGTTAATTGGTTAGGGTAGTCGTCATAATTAATGATGAATTGGAAAATTTATAAAAAATAAAAAAGCATTGGTTGAACATTGTTAGATGATATGGTGTAGAAGTGCATGATATGGTGTAGAAGTGCATGATATGGTGGTTGTTTGGGATTGCATATATGTGGCTGTGTGCATGGATCTCAGGTACACTGAAAATGAATGTGTATAAAAGGAAGGGTAATAATTGATTAGGCTTCACTCCATAATCAATTAAATTCTCATAATGTAATTGATAAGGCTATTTCTATAAACACAATTTATCCAAGTCTATAATAATTTAAAATTTTGTTTATTTAATAAATTTGAAAAAAAATCACACCAGTTTTGTTAAAAAATAGTGAGAGAACATTAAATTTGAATTCATATTTGAGAAGAGATTATGGAAAGAGATAATTGTATTTAAATATGGGAAAGTAGAAAACATGGTTGCAATAATGACAAACAAAAAAGTTGAATCTATATATACAATGGAAAGATCTAAAATAGAGGAATGATTTGATGAAAACTAAGCATTTAGATGAATTTTTGTTCTTCATCAAAAATGGTTTACTTTTAGTCTGCTTTATTGAAATAACAATTTCACAAACAAGGGATTAAAATTAAAAGAAAACGAATTATTTTTTGCACACTTACTCTAATTCAAGATTTTTTTTTTTTTTTTTTTGCATATTTAGGGATCATTTTCTTTAAAATTGATCGAAAATATGTAAATTTTAAATAAATAATAAAGTATTATTAACTCATATTTTAAAACATATACTGGCTTCCTAATATTTTATTTTATTTAAAAAAAAGAAAAATCGTATTATAAAAATTTGATCTTAAAGAAAAATTAAACAATGACGCGCCCTTTTATTTCACCAAGAAACCATTGCATCTGTCTTCATGAACCCTTTCATTTATGAGAAAAAACATAAATTGAGTCAATTAATTCACTTTGTCTCTTATCTCAATCCCTCACAAAAGTGAACTTATTAGCAATTTAAAAGGTCCTAACGAAAATATCAAAATTTTAAGCTTATAAATATTTAATAATTTTATTATTATTTTTTATTTTCTATATTTGATTCTTCCTAATATATATATTTTCTATATTGACATGATAAATCACCTTATAAAACCTATATCATGATAAAAAAAGATAAGAAACCAAAAGAGAAGTTTTAAAAGTATTTTAAGGATCACTCAAAAATAAAAAGATAATGGTAATTGAAACAAAATACAAATAAACGTTTCTTTTACATATCGATAGCCAAAAGTTAAGAAAAAAATTTATTAGATACTAAATAAAATTTTCAAGAATTAATTTTTTTTTTAAAATGTAGATGTTAACTTAAGTAATGAACTTCAATTAACAAAAAGGTTTAAATTATGTTTTAAAACACTGCTTCTACTATTATTTTTAAAAGTAATTAAACAACACAGTTCGAATTAAACTATAACTTCTTAATGAAGATTAAAACACAATATCCTAACTGAACAAATTGCCCTTTCAGACCCTCATTCCACCAATTCATGCAATCTTACAAACAAAGTATTCATTGCAGTTGGGCAATCTCGGCTAAATAAACACACTAAATATGACAAAACTCCACGATTTGGGCCAAAGTCCATAACTATTGTGGTAGTAGGTTTTGCTATTTCTAGCTCAATGCACATTAATTAGATGGATCCACCCTCCAGTTTTCTTCCCTTCTACTCAAACGTGAATGAAAATGGAAGCAAAAGCTCCATTTATTCCAACTCTGAAAAATCCCTTCCTCCTAATAAGTTACACACTCGCTTTCCATTCCTTTCACTCCACATTACAGCCTGTCTAGAATCCTCTTCCTGCATGCAACATCTCTATATAGTATCTCTGACTTGGTGCTAACCAAACACGCCACACTGCAAAACATTATTCAAGACAAAAGAAAGAGACAAAGATGAGCCCAACATGGGTTTTTGTGCTGAGTGTTGCGGCTATGTTGGTGGTTGGGAATGGACAATCATCAGTGAAGCCAGTGGTGAAGACAGTGAAGGGGAAGAAGGTGTGTGACAAAGGGTGGGAGTGCAAGGGTTGGTCTGCTTATTGCTGCAATGATACCATCTCTGACTACTTCCAGACCTACCAGTTTGAGAACCTCTTTGCAAAGCGCAATTCGCCAGTGGCACATGCCGTTGGATTCTGGGACTACCGTTCTTTTATCACTGCTGCAGCACTGTATCAGCCTCTTGGCTTTGGCACCACCGGAGGAACCACCAGTGGCCAGAAGGAGGTTGCAGCTTTCCTTGGCCATGTTGGCAGCAAAACCTCTTGTGAGTCACTTTTCTTTCACATATGAATCATGATACCACATGTGATATGAATATATATGATCATTCTTGGGGATGCCCTTATTCTTATACAATTATGTTTTTCAATTTGTTGAATTCATGATCTCGATATTTCAAGTGAGGGGCCGTTGTATAGACATATGATCATATCATAACAATTTGATTCTTTCATCGTAATTTGTTTAAGACCATGAAATTGTATGGTAACCATTGTTGGAATAATGTTTCAGGTGGTTATGGGGTGGCTACTGGGGGACCCTTAGCCTGGGGTTTATGCTACAACAAGGAATTGAGTCCTGATAAACTCTACTGCGACGAATACTACAAATTGACCTACCCTTGCTCTCCAGGTGCAGCATACCATGGTCGTGGTGCCATCCCACTTTACTGGTACTCACATATTAAGATTTCTTCAATATCCTTTCATTTCATCACTCTACATTTGAAGAAATTATAGCATGATCTAAAATTATGCGGTTTCCATCATTTTATATATGTTACACGTTTGTCAAAAGAATTTCATAAACTGATTAATGTATGTGTTATATACATATTGATCAGAACCTCATAATCTCGTAACATAAAATAATTTCCGGTGGATCTCATCCACCATTGGGAGTATTTATTACATCTGTTTGCTTATTTTTATAACATCTGCATAAACATTAGACTTCTTAGGTAGTGTTAACTTCATAAGCAGGAAACAAACAATGCCTTATATAAGTTAGTTGTATAAGTGGTTAGTCAGAAGCATTTTATGCAAAAAATTTACCAAATTTTGAGCAATATTTATGATCAAACTCCTTGTGTTTTCTTCCTTGTTTGATAACAGGAACTACAACTATGGAAAAGCTGGGGAAGCCTTGAAGGTGGATCTGTTGAACCATCCAGAATACATAGAACAAAATGCCACCCTAGCCTTCCAGGCTGCAATGTGGCAGTGGATGACCCCACCTGAGAAGCACCTACCATCACCCCATGATGTCTTTGTTGGAAAATGGAAACCCACCAAGAATGACACATTGTCCAAAAGGGTACCTGGATTTGGTGCCACAATAAATTTGCTCTACGGGGACCAAACTTGTGGGCAGGGATCTGATAATGAGGCCATGAACAACATCATTTCTCACTATCTTTATTACCTTGATCTCATGGGTGTTGGCAGAGAAGAGGCAGGGACTAATGAAGTTCTCTCCTGTGCTGAACAAAAGGCTTTTAAGCCCTCTGGTGCACCATCTTCTTCCTCAAATTGATCTTTCCTTGGCTGAGATTCTTGGCCGGTCCATTCTTGAATCCTGCTAAAAATTCTTAATAAAGGAGGCAAGTAGACAAGATATTTCAACTACTTTGGCCTTCACATGATGAGAGTGAAACAAGTTTGGAGTGGACACTCATAGTTAATTTGTGTATAGATTATTACTTTGCATACATATATATCTTGGCTTTTGATGTATCCTTTCTCTTGTATAATTTGAATATATTTTGGTATAATGTATACAATTGAATATTTGATCATTAAAGACTGTAACAATTTTGTTATATTTGTATATTGTGCAATGATACCAAGTTTCACAATAATCTGATTTCCATTTACTATTGCTGTTTCATGTTGTGCATTTCACTAATCTAATGATACAAAGTTTCGATTGTATAATCAGTATCCCATTGCGTGCCCATGCATTTTTTTTGTCTAAACTGCGTATTGGGGTTTTCCTTTTAAATTTATTCAGAGTTTGATCTATTTTATCCATGTAAAAAATACTCCTTTTTCCTTCATCGAATGATTTTTCACAGACATTCAATGGAGGAGGTAAAAAGATCAAAATACTCATAAGAAAAAATAATAAAAGTAACGTAACTCCTTCTCAACAACTTCGTAAGAAGTCCTCATCGATACTCTTTCTGCCACTGCCATTGACAGTTGCTTTATTTCACATATTTGACATATTTAACTTGATAATCATATTCTTCAACAATATAACATAATATAACAATGTATATTTTGATACAAGAAAGACTATTTCAGATTATATAATTCATAATACAATAACATTATAAAATCCAGTTTTCTATTTGAAATTGTACAAAATACAAAAATTATATTCTAAAATATATATTTTAAAATATAAGATATAAAATACATTTGGATTTAGATTATATAATCCATAATAAAAAGTAAGACATCAAACAGTTAAAGAAGATGAGTTGTTTTTTTCCTGTACCATCATAGTTTCTCCTGGCACCTCCATAGGATAAAAAAAAAATCATTTTATCTTTAAAAAAATATAAAAATATCTTATAGATTTTACAATACATAATTTATTTTTTCTATTTACATATTAGATTGTAAAATCTAGAAATACCTTTTCTAAACCCTATTTACAATCCAAAATGTTTTTTAAAATGAAAATATACTTTAGATTATAAAATCCAAATACATTATGTATTTTATAATTCAAAATATATTTTCTTTTTAATTTACATATCCTATTCATAATACCTTCTGAATTTTATAATCAAAAGTTTTTCTGTATCACATATTCTAAAATAAAAAACATCAATAAAATAAAAGATATTTTTGATATTTTAAGAAATATGGGTGTCATGGAGGTGCAGGAAGAAAGAGGCTTGAAGAAGTTGTGTTCTTAAAGCACAATATGCTTGCTTATTGGGTCCCAAAATCAGTTCCGCAAGGGCCTTTCAAATTTTGTAAAAGACAATTGTCTTAAATCAAAATATAGAAAGCAACACGAAGAAAAAAAAGTATTATATTTTCTTAACACCTGAACCAATAAAGTAATATACTAACCATGAACATTAATTTAACTAATTTTTTTCTTCCTTAAATTAATACTCAAATATGTATTAGAAAGCTCTCCTGTAACAATTTAATTGTTAATTATCTAGCCATGTAATCATTCAACGTTTTATTACATCTATTAGAAAAGTTATATATGTTTTTAATATTTATAAAATTTATCAATTTTTTTTTTAATATTTAGAATGAATGAGAATCATGTGAAGGAGGTTGCTAACAAATCTGGACAATTTAATGTGCTTCATAATCAGGTTCTTCATTGTGTTTGTTAAAAAAATGAAATCAATTGCTTTTAACAAAGTTGTAATTATTGTTGAAAAGTATTGAAATCAAAACAACTAAAATTTCAGACATTAAAGCATATTAAAGTGTTTTTCAATCGTCTATAAAAGATATAAAATTATCCATGGTTCAAAAGCAATGAATAAAAAAAAAATCTGCATAAGAAATCCATTGGTTAAAAAATATTATCTGTTCAACTTTAGAAGGACACAGTCAAATTGTTCAAAATTTAAAAGCATGCATATTTATAACTGTAATACAGCATTTGCAGAATGATTCCCAGATAAAGATTAAGAAAACGATAAAGTTTTAAGATAAAATATAACTTAAACCTTGAATAAAGGAAATAGAAAAAAAAAAAAGGAGGATTTTTAAAGAAGAAAAACATTAATATTTTACTCACTTTATTAGTGCTTTATTTATTTATTCAATATGACTATAAATAAACCATTTTAATAAATTTTTATGTTTTAATACAAACAAAAATGAAAAGGTTACCAGTACTTAACATATTTTTCTAATGTTTATTAGTTCATTATACAAAAAAAATTTCTTTTCTTTTTTACAATAAAAACACATCTTTCAATCATTAAATCTACAAATATAATTTTTTTTTTCAATAAAAAATTAAATAAATAAAAAATAACACTTTAAAAATATCTCAATCCATATACAAATATAAAAAAAAAAATTATTATGATAAAAAAAATTTATAAAAAAATTCACCTAAAAACTTTGAAAGAGACAATAACAAAAAATCTAAAGAACCAAAGGATTCCATTAACCTTTTGTCATGAAGATTCTTTTACCAAAAACCAAAAATTCAAGCTTTGGATTCTTCAAGATAGAAACTAATCCCACCAAGATCTCTAAAGCTACCATTTTAACCTAGTAGAATAACTACGGGAAAAAAAAGTAGAGAGGAAGAAATTGGGAGAGAAAAGGAAGGAGAAGATAATACTCACCTTGTGAAGGAAATGAAGAGAAAGTGGAAAGCTTGAACTATGTAGTTGAAGTTAATTAGATGGAGTAGAGTTGAAGAAAAGTGGTGCTTATGAGTGGTAGAATACTTGGTAAGAGAGAAAAAAAAAAAGAGGAAAGAGTTTCATTATTATTGTGTATGTGGGTGTTAACATGATTTATAAAGTTTGTATTTTTAAGTTAGAGCTTTTAAGGTATTAACTCAATTTTGAAATAGTCATAAAAAATGTTTAAATCAATTTAAGTTCTTTTTCTTTCTTCATTTTGGATGGTCAAACACTTCAATTTTGGTTCAAAACATAAAAAAAAAGAAAAAAAAGGAGTTGAAGAAAGTTCGAAAAGACTCAAGTGGTTTTTTTTTTTTGTCAAAGACAAGAAAAATGTGATTTAAGAATAGAAGAGATAAATTACATTTTTTTTTAAATGAAAAGAAAGAAGCAAAAATTACCCACTTAATGTCGTACATATTTAACATTTATATTTTTTTATAATAAAAATAATATTAAAGTAATAGATAAATTTTTTTTATTAGTAATAAATAAATAAATTTATTTTATTATTTTCACTTAATTTAAATTATCTCATTTTTTACTTATTTTTTCTTAAAACTTCTCAATTTTCCACCTCTCGATCCCAACAAACATAAAGGAAATTTATCCAAAGAGATTAAAGTTTTATTGAAGTATGTTTAAGGCATTGACCAAGTTTAAGAAAAATTATTTAACCATTTTGATAACCAAGTTTAATCTCTTACTATCCTCCAAGGTTACATGCGACAAATGCAAAGTAAAAATAATAATTTAGTGAGTGTAAAGAGTAGTATTAGATGTATCTTTGGCCCAAATTAAATTATTCCTTATGGAGCATGTATTTACTATCAATTAAGCAATAATAGTTTATTTTAGAGTTTCAAAATTTTAAATAAAGTTATCCAAGGTTGATAATTATCTTCGTGAAATGTTTAATTATACAGTCGAAAGAAATTAGAAGAATCTTTTACTATGTCATAACATTTTTAGTTTCATGTTAATCAAATTAACCCCTGAAATTCACATAACTTTATAATTCCTTAGACTTTACAATCTAATTAATACTTTTAAATAATGTTAATTAAGTTAAAAAAGGAATAGTAAAAATTAGGTGCTATACTTTTGCAATTAAAGTTTTCTTCTAACACCTCAATGAAATCATATTCCAATGTTCCAAATTAGGATTATCCTATTGAGAAACAAAAAATAACTAGTTATTAGATTGACTAAATTAGATACTATTTTAGAGACTAAAATGATTATTGGTATCTAAATTAAGTTCTATTATTAATAAATAATTTTTAAATTAATATCTAATTAATTACCAATGTTTTAACTATCAATTATTTAAATTCTTGATAGTTATAAATACCAATTTAAAAATTATTTATCAATAATAGAAACTAATAATTTTTTTAATCTATAGAATAATATATAATTTAGTCAATATAACACCTAATTATTTTTTATCTCTAAAATAGATTTTTATTTGTTTTAAGTATATAAATCTTAAATTATAAAATAAAATAAAAACTCTTATTTTTAAGAAAACAAATTTTGTAAATTACTACAGTAACCACATCTCGTCTAAGAATTTGTGAAAAAAAAAACAATACTCCTGTTTAAGATAAGAACATGTACAAAAGACATGTTTCAGTCTACTCTAAAATATTAAAACTTATTATATATGAGACCTCTTCTTACATGTTACCATAATTTTATTATTGCATAAATACTTTACTCATTATTATTGTTGGATGTACAATTTTTATAATTTTAAACTTAAATTTACCAAACAAGTAAGATGCTAAAAAATACAAAATTCTAGGAGCAAGTGACTTCCCTAAAGCATGGCTCATGAAGAGACAAATTTGTATCATTTTCTCATCTTTTCATCAATTATTTTGAGTTTTATACATGACTAGTAATTATAATATATAAATAGATAAGATATAAACAAAAACATATAAAATTCAGAAAATAAAAATAAAGATAAACATTAAAAAGAGAGACAGAGAAATATGATAGTCATACGTAACGTAACTTCAAAAAAAAAACTAAAAAAAGTTATGTTGTTGGTCTGCCACTACCTCTTCAGGATTTATTCTCACAACAAATTCTCAATTTCTACATATAAATCTTTATCATCTCCAAAGACAACTACCAATAATACCAATAATAGATATTGCTCTTGTTGTCTCACTGTTGCATGTCTTTTTAAGTGTTTCAAATGTTTCAAGATATTTATATTTAAAAAATTAATTGCTTATTTAATTCCTATAATTATGCAAGCATACATGCTATTTTAATACTTTTAAATCTTTATATATATATATATATTTTTTAGTTTTTACGGAGATTAAATAGTTAAATTTGTAGAGACCAAAATGAATAATTTAACCTTTAGAAAAGAAAAACTATTGATCATTTTAAATAATATCCTAATGCAAATAATTAAGCTCACACTTATATTTCAATTTTTTTTTAAAAATTTTCATGTTAAACATCTCAACAAAACTGATGTCTCAAGTAATAATATATAAAAAAAAAATTGTATAATTGACTATGTAGCTGAATATTTTTAAAAAATGAAGTGGAATAATGGAATAAAATTAAACTATATATCTGGATGATGCAAAGGTTCTTTCTAATCTGGTTATTCATATGATTTGAATCTCTTATAACTACCATGATTTGATTGATCCATTATATCTCATCAACATGTTACTTGCAATATTCTCAAACTCATGTTCCCATTTTCCATCAAGAAGGACCCACAATGCATTATTCCATTGGGATAATATATTTATATATATAGTAAAATGAAGCCAATAATTAATTCATCAACCTTTAGCTGCAGTTTATAGACGAAATTGAAAATAGAGCATTGAACAGAGAACAAAAAAAGTGGTTAAATTGGGTAGAGTTTGACAATTAGGTAAGTAGAAGTTTTGAAAAGTGAACTCAAAAGTTTGGAAGTAAAGAAAAGTGGTGGTGAATGATGATAGTTGATAACTCAAATCATGTAACAATGGATAAACTATTGTTCCTTAAAATTTGAACAAAAGTTAAGTTGATCTTGCAAGAAAAGTTTGAATTGGTTAACCTGTTTTTGGATGAAAAGCAAAATCTTCACGTCTCCTTGCATAGATTAAAGGATAAGAAGGTATACCAGATGATTGAGCAACCATGTTTGTTGTTTGTAGAGTGTTCATCGAGACTATGGAAGAAGCAATTTTGTGATGATGGTTGATGAGTTTTGGCTTCAATGGTGCACACACATGGCTAATCTTTGTTCTAATCCAAAAATATTTGTCAAAATCCACACACTCAATGGATAGGATTTGTGGGCCCTTTTTATTTATGATCCAGTTGAGTCTGGTTAGGCCCATTTCCTTTTCCACCTCAACAATTTATCCATTCTCACCTCTCGCTTTCACTGTCTTTCTCATTGCATGAAAGTTGTACGCAAATCTCCATAATAGGATGGACATATGATGTTGGAAGCCACCACAAGAATTTTTATATTTGCATTTTCTTATAATAAAATATGAAAGAATTATAATATATATATATATATATATATATCAGTATAATAAAGTTATTAAATAAAAATTAATTTTAAAAAATAGTCATTATATTAATTAAATTAAATATTATTTTAGATGTAAAAAAATTATTAATATCTAAATTTTTATTGGTAATAAATATAAATTAATATCTAACTAATTACCAAGACTTTAACTATTAATTATTTAGATTCTAAAGTTGTTAATTGAAATTTTATTACCTAATTAAATATTAATTTAAAAAATATTTTAAATATCAATAATTTTGTTAGTCTTTAAAATAAAATAAAATAACTAATTATTTTTTGTCTCTAAAATTAATTTTTATTTAATGATTTTTTTGTAGTGTATATAAATATAAATTTTATTTTTTTAAAATTAAATTAAATTTAAAAGTTTATTTTTTAGTTTATATATTAGATTTTCTGTTTATAATATTTATCGACTCTATCATGTCTTTATTATTAAAGTGTAATAAATTATTTAGTTTCATACTTCCAATATTTCATATATACATGAAAACATATATTAAAAATCTTATATTAATTAGAAATATAATTAAATTATAATATATAAATAAATATAAACTTTGTATTAATAAATTTTATGAGTTCTAATATTATAAAATATATACTAATTATATGATGAAATTAAATTATACACCCATGTATAGAAGCACGCCACATAAATATTTTAAAATGAATTGAATTATGTAAATATTTGTTAGAAAGCAGAGAGGAAAAGTTTGGTTTCATTTATTAAATTTGGTTCGACGGATGATTGATTACTTATTAAAATATAAATAAAAGCAAGGCACATATTATGGACACAAACTTTAAATTTTTTTATTATTTATTCTTTCATGTTTGGTCAAAATTGCTTACTAAGTTGGCAAACTGATTTTCCTTCAGCCACACTGATTAGATACTTTAATTTTATCCGATTCCTTCCTTTAAAACCACATAAAACTAAAGAGATTTTAAACACGACAACAATTTAATTCAGATGATAAAAAACTAAATTATAAATTAACACCTGAGATTAATATATAATTATCTAAATAATAATTTTTTTTACGTGTTTAGATGGTTAGATGTATTTTCATATCTATTAAATATGAATATATCATTACAATTGGTCTAAATAAAATTCTATAAAATATAATAATATAAATAGATAAGGATTTCAAATTATACAATATTCACTATTATATTTATTATAAGTTTCTATTTAATTTAAGGGCATGGAGGCTTTAGTACAACAAGATAGTAATAAGTGGTTGGATAATTTTAAGTAGATATTGTTAAAATAAATTTTAAATAACTTTAATATATAAATAAATTATGTTTGATATAAATTAACTTGTAAGATTAATATTGTATCTATTTATATATTATAATTTTATTTTATTTTTAGTTGACCTAACTCTCTTGATATCATGTTAAGAAATAATTTTATATCTAATTTAAACTTACAAAATTTGTAAAGTGAAATTTACACCACACTTATATATTATAAGACTCAATTATATATATTATGAGAACATACTTTTAATTGTTACGAAATATAGAAAAAATAATCTTAATTTTTATAAAAATATTATTTACAGAATAATTTATTTATTTTTCAACTTATATATTATATATTATGATGAAAATATATTTTTAATTTATATAAGATATTTTATATATATGATGATAGGATGTTAATATTTTATTTTATTTTTATTTAAAAATATTTTTATATTATTATAATTGTTTGTTAAATATATATATATATATTTTTTTTTACGGTAGATGGTGTTAAAGAAACTTTTCTCATAATGACAACATATCTTTACTTGATATGAGATATATAAGGAGATGAACTCATTTTTTACAAAAACACTATTTATAGATAATTTCTGCATGTTCAAATATTTGAGGAGTAAAAGACAGTTAATATTGGAAAAGAATTGGATATTTTGTATTGTTCCTTCATGGTTTTCAAATGAAAGCAACTTAGAAAAAAAAAAAAAAAAGTGGGGAATTGTGTCCCTTAGTGCCATCTAATCAAATGGTTGCATGGTCTGTAAATTCTGTTAAACAATATGGTCCCACCATGCATAACGTAACTTCAGGTGACTCAAGAGTTTTCATTTTTTGAGTAATTCAGAAGGAAACAGATAGAAAATACACATTTATTGTCTTTTCTTTATTTTGAAAATTCATTATTTGTATCTATAAGCTTATCACCAAATTCTTAAGTTAGTTAAAGATTCTATCGAACTGGCCTAATGAAGATTGCATTCTCAAGCAACTATTAGATTTTCTTTTATTGATAAATAATAAATAAATTAATATAAAATATTTGAGGAGTATTCGAATAAAAAAAACAAAATAATTCAGGTGTGAAAAGATTCGAGATTTCTTTTATAAAATAAGGTAAAAATTAGTTTTGTAACTTAGAACAACCCTAGCACGAGTGTTCGGATTGTGCAATACTTGATGTAGAATGACTATGTTTAGATGAGGTGAAATGTTAAAAAAGCTTAGACTTAATATATGTTAGGTGGTGAGATTTTCTTAATTCTTGTATAAGGGTTGAAACAGTCCTAAAGTATTTTTTTTTAATTTATTTATTCATTGTTGATAAAAAAAAACTTTCAACCAAACCTACAAGATTCAAGAGAATTATATATCATTTTGTTTCAAAACTAATATCATGAGAAATTTGAATGGTATTTGATTATAAGAAAAAAATTGAAAAAGAGTAGGTCATTTTTAAATACAAATTTTAGAAAAAAGTTATAAAAAGTTGGTTCCAAGGCTTAAAATTTACTTAAGAGTACATTCAACAAATGTAAAATAAAACTTCTAAACTTGTTTTTTCATTCTTGTCTAAAGCTCTGTTTTTGAGAAAATCCAACAACTTAGGTATCTAGTAAAATTGATATCCTTTAGGAAATGAATAATACTATATTTGCATTTGCTTATTTTATAAACGCTGAAGCAAGGTAGTAAAACAATAAAAAATCAGACTTTCATGTGAACAAACTTACTATAATTCATATCTCTGAAGAAGATAGGAAAGAAAGAACCAAAACAATGCAAAATGGCAAACAACTAAAAGGATGTCTTGTGTTAACAAAAACATCTTTACTAAAGGAAAAATTTATCCTATGCTAAAGAAGTATATTGTCTATAATATATTCTTAATAATATATATATATATATATACATATATATATAAAGTTTTTTAAAGATAGAAGTATTAAAGTGAATCAAGTGAATTAAAAAAAAATACAAATATTTTAAAACTCTCTTACACATTTTTTTTGATATATTTTAAGAGTCCTATAACATAAATGAAATCGTCTAATTTGATTGTATAATTATTTTTACTTGCACATAATTATTCTTTCTACATAACATTTCTCTCCTTTCTCTTTTTACTCCATAGATATTACTTGTACATAATTTCTTTTTCTACATATAATTTCTCTCCATACTCCTCTCTTTACTCCATAGACATGACTATGTATATTGTACCGTTCGAATTTCGACTTCTCAATATTAGTCTTCATACTCTTAAAAACTTGAAAAACTTTAACATAATACTATTTTTCGATCTTTTTGACAACCTCTTGAGTAGTGAGATAAAGAGCAACATCAACAATTTCAAGTGAGCTTGCAACGTCTTCCACCCACTCTTTCGGAATAGATGGAATACTTTGCACTGACCTCGACCCCGAATTGGCGTTCGATAAAAACACAACTCCTACATCAAAATCTGGATTCCTCTCACTCGAAAACCCCAAAAACTCCCTGAAAATGAAAATAGAGTTAGAGGAAGGCATTGTTATTGCAAGAAGGACAAAGAAAACTTTTCAGCAACTCGAAAGATCAAGGTCAAGTGATTGTGGATCTAACATTCCCACTTACTATTAATAGTCGTGAACCATCAACCGTTAGATTCTTTGGCATCTTACTGTTTAGACGATGTGCGCTTGAAGTACCTCTATACTCTTGACATTTATTGCACACACTACCTGAGAAAGATACAACTCTTTGTAAACAACACAACCTCTCATTGCTCAAGTCAGGGGGCACATGGGTATACCCGATACCCAAAACTGAGAGGACCTCGACCAGCCAACGATAATGAAAGATATGGATTTTTCTTTCAAAAAAGTTTACATCTCTTCTCAGTGGTCGGTGTATCGTCCCGCATCTCAGCCTCTTGATATTAGTCCCCATACTAATAATTCGAGAAGCCTTAACATGATATGATTTCTCAGTCTCTTAGTCATATTGGCTTGAAAGACAATTATTAATCCTCATCCACGGTCTTAAACCAAATCAACTATTCACATGAATTTTCTAAGCAACAGACCACCGAAGTGAGAACTTAATCAAAGACCTTAATTAATGATCAAATTGTTAAACAAGTTGTAAACTTGAATTAACAAGAGAATTGAGCTTAAGCGAGACGCTTAAATTTAAATGCCTATAAAAAATAGTATAAATAAGTGACCAATAAATAAGTAAAAGTTAAGTTCAATAATATTTATGATTCATTAATACATTATACTAACTTAAACGGCATAGTACCATTACAGATATCCATTTTTAAACATATTAATACTTAAAAATAGATCGAGAGGAGAAATCAAGAAAAGACCTTGACCAACAAAGAGTACCCATCAAGGTTGTGAAGTACTTAGACTCATTTCACTCTTATTAAAACACATTATATTATTATTATTATTATAAATTTGAAAATGTCAAAATAGGAAAATACCGTTATACTATAATTTTCCCATCATCAAGTTCACATTTATAGCTTTTAATAATGGTCTGTCGTAGCCTTTTTTGGTTGATGAGTGTTAACACAACATGCATGATGATAACTCTAACTAAAAACTATAGTCCCGACAAAAGTTAAACTACATAAAGGAGTTTACCATAATTGCCTTTGGTATGCTTCAAAATTAAGCTTTGCCTTCTAAACTTATGGTGATCCATTCATCATTTGTTCAACTTTATGGTCCTCATCATTACCCACTCATGAATACAATAATTTCTTCATACTTTAGACAATTCCTTTTGTGTTGTAATGGAAAGAGAACTATTACCTAATGGGAAACAAAAACTAATATTGCTCTCACATAATTAATAACAAAAAATCCACAAAATAATTACCTATATTAAAATATTTTGTTCACTATAACAACCTCGAAAATTCAAGTTCATAGAAGATGTCGCATTCATGATTTTATATTGGTCTTCCCAACACCAAATTATTCAAAATTTTGTATTTTTTTTCTTGAAAAACAGATCATATGTGCTCTTAATTAAGATTTAAGTAAAAGATGAGACGAAAAATCTGTTCCATGAAATTTTAAAGAATAAAAGTTGAATTGGAGTGACACCTATTTCTAATTAATGGACTATCTGTTGTCATTGTAATAGTATCTGTTTCTATTATTTTAATTGTAGGTTGGTATGGGCTGCATGAAGAGTTTGGTAGTTACGTTCTATATTTTTCACTAATAAAGAAATTGAACATTAGTGATCGTTTTGTTTAAAAGATACTTTTATATTAAAATCATGTTTGTATGAATAATTATAAAAACTCAAGGCACCCCATTTCGGAGAGGGTGAAAATTTTACACTCTTCACTATTTTAATTAACTCTTTTTTTACATTCTTTTCCTTTTTCTTTTGCATTTTGTGATTTTTTTTAAAGATTTTATATACTTTTTCAAGTTTAAATTATTATTTTACTAAATATACTATATGTTATCTTAAACACAGATATAAATTAAAGTATAGTTTGGTGGGAATACCTTTGTTTTAGTAAAAAAAATCATATTTTGTTGAGAATCATAATGCTTGCCATTTTTTAATTCAAATTAAATTATATCAATTATTTTTATTATGAATATGTAATTATTTTCTCTAATTTATTTTATGTTCAGGAAAATATTATCGTCATTAGCATATCATTGTTATAATTACACTATTTTCTTCAAATTTGATACCAAGGAAGATTCCAAGGATAGAAACAATATATATGATAAAAAAAACTATAATTTAAATTATTAAATATCTGTATAAAAATATTTATCCTATGCATTTGTAACAACTAAAATTCTAATCAGAAAAAAGCCTCGAAAAAAATATTTAAATTATTTTATCACAATTGTTTTAAAACATTTAAAGCAATCAATTTTAATCAAATAACTATTTTTAAATGCTTAAAGAGAAAGTTCTGTCATTAGTTAGTTATTCTATTCTATTCCTTTTGCTATAAATATTTATTGCAGAATACATGCAATCTTAACTAAAAAAGTGCTCTATTTTTTTAAGTTTAAAACAGACAATTTGATTTTGTTATAAGACGTAAAGCAAGAAAAAATAATATATATGTCTATCGTGTATGGCTATTTGTTTGGACATAAAAGGGTTTAACCTAATTTACTATGCAGAAGAAGACCAAACCATTACGTACACTCATTATGTTTTTCCTGATTTTTTCCCCTTTAAATGGTTATTTGTTTTCATATTCAAGCACGAACTAAGGATTCTCTAATTAATACACCTGATTTTCGATCCAATCTGATATATAGAATATTATGTTTGAGCAAATTAAATGTTCAACTAGGATGTTCATAATCTTTTTCAAAAATCAAAATTTAAGCACAAGAAATTGCATTCCATGCTTCACTGAATATTTGTTATTGTATTGAAACAGTGGTGGCATGTGGAACTTGGAATCTTCCTTGAGAACCTCACATGCCTTACTCTCAAGACAGTTGGTAGTCTATTACATAATTCACAAAAAATGAAACCAAATGGGACGTGATGTTCGCAGATAATTTCAAATTATTTCTCTGGTCAATGCTGTCAAATTTTATATTTCGAACGTTTTTTCTGAAACTCTTAGAACCCTACAATTCTCTTGCACTTGAAAAAAGATATACATATACACTGTTAAATGGATATCATTTCCTTATCCAATCACTCGTGGGACCCTTACAAGTTGGCATAGAATTTCATTTACATGCATATATCAATAATCATATTCTATTACAATTTTCTGGGGTCAGTGTAAGGACTCACCTACCTGTGTAGAATAATCAGAGCTGTTAAAAAAGAGCCATAGAAAAAGTGTAGCATTCTTCGTATATACATGCATAAGGGAGGTGGAAACAGAGGTAAAAACACATATTTTCTTCAAATGGTGTCACGGGCTTTGATATTCTTTTTATGGTGCTTTAGTCAATTGCAGAAACATCACGGGGGTGAAAGTGAAAGCGTTTACTCACAATAGGTTTTCAATTTGAAGGGTCTTCAAGACAGGTCACTGTAACTGGTGCGTGCAGAGCAGAAACTTGGCAAACCATATAACATACTTTGATCAAGATTCTTTAGAGCCAAAGGGTTTGATACACATTACGAGTGATTAACAAAAATGAATGGCTATTTTGAGCTAAGAATAAAGTAAGAAAAGAAAAGTGAGAGATTGTATAGCTCTCTGTGTTTTTTTGTTTAGATTATTGGGTTGTTTTTTCTTACTTTATAAGCATCCATGTTTGAAGTTATGGCATGTAATGTATTTTAATGAATGCATTTTAGCATCTACTAGCACACTAGTAGTAAATGGGACCAACCCAGCCACCACCCACCGAGCCTAACTACGTGTTAAACTCACTCACTCTCTCTTCTCATAACCCTCATACTTATTAAGGTTATGCAATTAATCAATCGACGTGGAAACGCAATCAACAAAGTTTTATTTTCTCTTATGCCCCCACACCGAAATCAAACCCACTGAAAGACGCAACTCCTTCTCTCTATATATATATATATATATATATATATATATATATATATATATCTCACCCACACACTATCATTCTTCATTTTCAATCCATGGCTTCTCAAAACCACACCAAATTACTAGCCATTGCGCTAGTGCTCTGTGTGGCACTGTCCTTCCCAAGGACATCCCAAGGGAGGGTGCCCTTCGCATGCGACCCTAGGAACGGACTCACCAGGGGGTTCAAGTTTTGCAACACCCGCGTCCCCATCCATGTGAGGGTGCAGGACCTCATAGCTAGACTCACATTGCCTGAAAAGATTAGGCTCGTCGTCAACAACGCCATCGCCGTGCCCAGGCTCGGAATCCAAGGCTACGAGTGGTGGTCCGAGGCACTTCACGGCGTCTCCAATGTGGGCCCCGGTACCAAGTTCGGTGGGGCATTCCCTGGCGCCACCATGTTCCCCCAAGTCATCACAACCGCTGCTTCCTTCAACCAATCTCTCTGGCGCCAAATTGGACGGGTCAGATCATTTTACCCTCTCCTTCTGCTCCTCCTTATTCTATCATATCCCTCCCACTACACCTATAACATCAACTTTTTCAATATTCATTTCCGTTGGCTAATAAATAATTAAAAGTAGATTCCTTTATTCTCCTTTTCGGCCATTCATGACAAAATTACCCATTTATCCATCACCTTTTATATCCATAATTAATACATTATATATTGCCTTTGCATGCATGCCTTTATTACAATTCCAATATAACACCACACACACACTACCCAGTTCGGTAAAAGCGCCTTCTACATATATCTATCTATCATCGTTATCTGTTTCTCTTTCCAGTGTAAGTTCAATGAAATGATTTTATCTTCTTTAAGAAGATATATAAATTCCCACATCTTCAATAATTATTGTGTAATAATTAGTATTTTTATTGTATAAAAATACATTATTATTGTACTTTCATAAGTTTTGAATTTTTGACTTTTGAGTGGACTTTTAAGTTTTGACTTGGTAGTAATAATCTAATAAGGTCCTGAGTACGGGGCTCGAGATTTTATACATTTTCTACTGTTTTTAGTTACAAAACATCTGAAGAACGACGGAAAAAGGTTGTTGTTGTACATGAAGATTAGAAAAAGTGACTGGATACTTTTGTTGGTTATTACTTTCTTTTTTGTTCTAATCCAAATAAGTTTGTTTTTTTTTTTTCTGAATGCATATGTATTATTAAGAATGTGATGCTTCCATATAGCTAGTTTACATGGTAGCTGACAAAATTGTGACCCAACTACCATGTGGCTTGCTGCATTTTAATATAAATATATGTACAATCGGACAATGAGGTCATTTTAATGGTAAAGAAAATGATGATAACTTTGAAAACTCGTCAACCTAAATTTTCAGCAACCAGAGGGTAAAAGAAGTCCATTACGCCATTGATTCATTAACTACGAAAGTAACAGTAGATGGTGGTTTTGGTTGTCCTTGTCTTCACTCCCTCTTTAATTCATCACTTAAATATTCATATCCGTCAAGATTGGAATAATAATTAATTTCACTTTTGTGGTCATTAGTAGATCCCTTTCATATTTAAATATAAGTTGATCAGTTAAACATATTTTTAAGGAGTCTAACTCAGACCTAAGTTTAGTTTCTCTAATTTCTTTTACATGTTTTCATTATTCAAACTTACATGTTAAATTACAAATCAATTATCTTAATTTGCATGTTTGAAGTTGTTTAATGAAGCATGGAGTTTGATAGTGTTTACATCTTTATTAATTATTGGTTTGGTGAATAATTGAAGAACATATAGTAGGTATTTGATGTTGCCCACACCACTCCAACACCTTGCAAAAACTTGCGTCGACTTTTCCACGACGTCTTTTTTCTTTTCATTTTCGTTTTGGTCCCATGGTTATGTATACATGGCTAATGATTTTAATGCTGAAGATAAAAGTTGCGATTGGTGTAAGAGCGAGACCAATAGCCCAGCCAATCACATTACCCAGAGTTGTTATATTAATATATTATTGGTGAAGTGAAGTTCTTCTCTTGAGATAAAGTGATGGATGAAAAGGAAAACCATTCATGTTGATTTGGATATTTACTTATTTGTCGTGACATTTAGATTCCAGAAAATGTCAAAAATGGGGTGTTTTGTTTTGTCTCTTACTCTCAAAAGCAAATTTTTATATTCCGGTTGGTAGTTTGGCTAAGACAGAGAACAAATCGAGAGATTAAGATTTTTTTTTCTCTAAATAATTGTTATTCTATTTTGGTGTTTTAATTAATACATGTACCTGATATGTAGAGGGTCTAAGGTTTTTAATATTTTAAAAATTATTAATGAATAATATCTAAAATGGTCCTTGAAAATTGATTGCGATATGAATTGATTACCTTTATGGATGGTTGATATTTAAAACATATATAGAAATTTATATTTATATTCTTAGGTACTAATTTAAGTGTTTACTAAAAGAAATGTAGGTAAGTAATGATGTATGGAGGTACTACAAAAAGAAATGTACCTAATTAATCATGGATGATGTATATGCAGGTGGTGTCTGATGAAGCGAGAGCAATGTACAACGGTGGACAGGCTGGCTTGACGTTTTGGAGTCCTAATGTCAACATTTTTCGCGACCCACGGTGGGGCCGAGGCCAAGAGACTCCCGGCGAGGACCCAACCCTAGCCGCAAAATACGCCGCCAGCTATGTCCGAGGACTCCAAGGCGACGGCGCCGGAAACCGTCTCAAGGTGGCTGCTTGTTGTAAACACTACACTGCTTATGACCTTGATAACTGGAAAGGTGTAGACAGGTTCCATTTCAATGCCAAGGTATATGCTCCCATTAGTTATTTTCATTATTAATTTCTTAACCTATTTTTACAGTTTATATGGTCTTTTATTTGTTGGCTAAATATATGTATATAAATAAATAAAGTGGATCTACCTGTCCATTTTGTCCTTTCTTTCTCAATTCTTTCATCCAAACCACTTCTTTTGTATGATGCAAGAGAAAAATAGAACCAGTTTGTTCTGAACTGGAACTGATGGAAGTTGTTGTGACAACGACTTGCGCCCACTAGCTAACGAGTTGGGCCCATCCCACTCACACTACCCGATCAATCACCACTCACACAAATGACGTCACTTTAATCACCAACTTCAAATAATAATAAAATAAAACCATGGGCCCAAATTTAAAGGCTTTTGTGGGCTATTTTGCACCTGCAGGTAAGCAAACAGGATCTGGAGGACACTTACGACGTGCCCTTTAAAGCCTGTGTGTTGGAAGGACAAGTGGCGAGTGTGATGTGTTCTTACAATCAGGTCAATGGCAAGCCCACCTGTGCTGACCCTAATCTCCTTCGCAACACTATCCGTGGCCAATGGGGCCTCAATGGGTTAGTCCAATATACTCATTGGCCTTTTCGTTTCACCATAGCATTGGGCTTTTGGTTTCACCTTTTACCAATTTTCTCACCGTTGTTTTTGTCATACACAAAAAAAAAAAGGTACATAGTCTCCGACTGTGACTCGGTTGGAGTTTTCTACGACAGCCAACACTACACGAGAACACCAGAGGAGGCAGCAGCAGAGGCCATAAAAGCGGGCCTGGACTTGGACTGCGGCCCATTCTTGGCGATCCACACCGATGCTGCCATAAAGAAGGGGCTCATTTCCGAAAACGATCTTAACCTTGCCTTGGCCAATCTTATCACGGTCCAAATGAGATTGGGCATGTTCGACGGCGAACCCTCGGCCCAAGCATACGGAAACTTGGGCCCAAGAGACGTGTGCACCCCGGCCCATCAAGAACTAGCCCTTGAAGCAGCTAGAGAGAGCATAGTACTGTTACAAAACAAGAGAAACTCGTTACCACTATCCCCTGCGCGAATCCGCACCGTAGGAGTGATTGGACCCAATTCGGACGCCACAGTTACAATGATAGGGAACTATGCTGGTTAGTTAACAACTTAACAAGCTAATAATCACTGATATCCTATATGTGATGAGAAAATGAAAAAAGCTAATATACATTGAATTGTGGTAGGTGTGGCGTGTGGCTATACGAGTCCTTTGCAAGGGATTGCGAGGTATGTGAAGACTTCACATCAAATTGGATGTAGGGATGTGGCTTGTAGGGGAAACGAACTATTTGGAGCAGCAGAGACCGTAGCTAGGCAAGTTGATGCCACCGTGTTGGTAATGGGCCTTGACCAGTCTATAGAAGCCGAAACAAGAGATAGAGTTGGGCTTCTCTTACCGGGCCTTCAACAGGAGCTTGTTGGTAGGGTGGCTAGGGCCTCAAAGGGCCCAGTCATCTTGGTGATCATGTCTGGTGGCCCAGTTGATATCACGTTTGCTGTTAATGACCCAAAGATCAGTGCCATTTTGTGGGTTGGTTATCCTGGTCAAGCGGGAGGAACCGCCATAGCTGACGTCATCTTTGGTCATACTAACCCAGGTAAACACAGTCCCACATCGTCTTTTTCTTTGGTTTATTTTACATGAAGTGTGAATATATATGTAAAGGGTAGTAGAATTTGGGGATGTGATGCAGGAGGAAGATTACCCATGACATGGTACCCAGAAGGGTATTTGTCTAAAGTGCCGATGACAAACATGGACATGCGTCCAAACTCAGCAACAGGGTACCCAGGAAGAACCTATAGATTCTACAAAGGACCTGTGGTGTTCCCATTCGGACATGGATTAAGTTACTCAAGGTTCACCCACACCTTAGCCATTGCTCCCAAACAGGTCTCAGTATCCTTAACCACTCTCCAACCCCTCACTAACTCAACCCTTTCGAGCCAAGCACTGAGGGTGAGCCACGCCAATTGTGATGACACGTTGGAGATGGAATTCCACGTGGACGTTAAAAATGAAGGCTCCATGGATGGGACCCACACCCTTCTCGTATTCTCAAAACCACCACCTGGAAAATGGTCTCAGATTAAACAACTGGTGAACTTTCAGAAAACCCATGTTCCTGCTGGCTCCAAGCAGCGGGTCATGGTTGGTGTTCATGTCTGCAAACACTTGTCCGTCGTGGACCAGTTCGGGATTCGAAGAATCCCATCTGGTCAACATGAACTCCACATTGGTGATCTCAAACATTCTATTTCTGTCCAAGCTATGCAACAGATCAAGAACTGAAACATTCATTCTGCCATCAATTAATCATTTGTCAAGCAAATTTGACAGCTCCACCCAAGTTTTGCAAATAGCAAAAACATCATATGAAGACTAAAGAATAAAGAAAAAGAAAGAAGTTACTATAGCCTGAAAAATTCAGATGTAAAATAAGGATATATAGTTCGCAACTGTAATTTGTAAAACCATGTATCATTATTATTCATACTTCATATGTGAAAAAGGGATATAAACAAAGATGACGTTATTATATATCTTCTTTCTTTTTCTTTCTTCGTTTCCTCGTTTCATCTTCTTTGATCCCATCAGCATCTCAAACAGATGAAACAAAGTTAGTAAACCATTCATTTGGTTCAATGTTTTTATTAAATAAGGGAACCAATGTGGTCAACTTCAAACCCACAAGCTAGACTAAGAAAAAATATGACTCCTTACAAATTTGAACCACGTTGAATCCACCTGTTTTCTTGGTTAGACAGTTGAATTGGACTAATAAATGTGTTTGACTACTCAAAGTAGACCAAAATCAAATTTTAAACCAATTTCTCCTCAGAAACAAAAACAACAAAAATTTAAACCTTTAGTGGTATTTTGACATTCACAAAAAAAAAAAATCATTTAAAAATTCAAAATAATAATATTTTAATAATTTAAAATTCTAATATATATTTTTATATTATTAAAGGCCACGTTATTTTTTAAGGAGAGTCTCAAAACATTATTTAGTAAATTATATGATCTAGATTTAAATTTTTAATATAAATGAGCACCAATACTTTAGTATTATTCATTTTACACCTAAATAAATGATTAACTTATTATGATATATTTTATTATAAAAAAAGTTGTAGGATATATAGATATTATTTTTGAATAGTGATGGGTATTTCCCAGTATAAAAATGAAGTTTTAGAGAATTTACAGTAACTCATACTTAACCAAATGACTAAACCCATAAAGAAACTTCATATATTAAAGTACTGTATCTGAAAACAGGTTCTTATTTGTAAAAGGCACTGTATAATTTGGTAAAAAGATCACAGTCACATATATGGTTTGTACTATGAATTTCTATAAATGTTGAGAGCTTTGCATTTGCAATTAATTAAGAACAGAGGATAAGGATAGGACAATAGGAGTAGGACAATAATTTTGTACGGATTAAATCCACCGTGCAATAATTTCACTCTTTTATACATATATATATTCTTGCCAGTGTCAATTCTCAATAGCAAAGAAAAAGTAAATTTACACAATTTTTTATTATAAAAAAAAAAAGGATAATAAGAAAAAAAAGGAAAGAAATGTGATGAGATTATGATAGTGCATGATATTTTAAAAACCATTGTACAACTTATAGTTTTTAGATGATAATGTATTAGGGTAAAACTAACAATGGTAATAGAAGGTTCAAGTAGATGCATGATATATCTTAATTAGGGTAACTGTTAATATAAATGAAAAATAAGAAAAAAAAAAGTTACTTTTACAACAGTGTTTATAAACTATTTCTAACTTACAACTATTTTTTATAATAAAACTATTTTTTCAGTTGTCAAAGTTGACAAATGAATGTAAAATTAAAAAGGGAATAACTCAAAAAATAACCGTGTTGATATCTTACAACCTTTTACTAAATTATAATTAAAAACGAATATTTTTTTTACTGAAATAAAACAATTCTAAAATTATATTTTATTATATCATAATTATAAATTGATGTTTTATGTGTAGTATTTTTTTAAAAAAATAATTGTTAGTGGTAGATCTTGTGGTATAGGTCTTAGGCTTAGCTGGTGGATCTTGTGGTGAAAATATCTCTATAAAATAGCTTGGTAGAGGTTGGTGGGGCCTTTGACAAGTGGCAATCGTACAACTTTTTTAATTTTCAGAAAACTGACACAAAATATATATATATATATATATATATATATATATAAAAGAGAGATTGTCAATTTTAATTATTCTAAATTATTTTTTTATTTTATCTTTACTTCATATTTTATTTTATTGATTTATTTAAATTATTTGAACATAATTTTATAAATTAATAAAACAATTTTTTAATTTTAAAATATTTAATATAAATAATTTTAAATTAAAAAAATAGTTTTTAATTTTTAATTTTAAATTTTTTTTTTTTTTACATGTAATATTTTTTTTAACCACTATTCTTTGTTTCTTCAATCATTCCTCGTTTCTTCAGTATTCTCCTTTAATGGAAATTATTTTTAAAAAATTACAAAAAAAAACTAAAAAAAAAAAAATAAATATGTTTGTATTTGTGTTCCAACTAATATATATAATACAATTATTAATTAAAAGTTTTTGTTCATTACATTAAATCTATATTTTCTATAAAAATTTAATATATTATATATATATGTATATATAAATTATTTAATATCTTCGTAAGACACTTGACAATATATATATATATATATATATATATATATATATATATAATTACAAAATGTGAAAATGGAACTTAAGTTCAAGATATTATGATATCATTTGATCTGTTGAATTGACTATGCAGAAAAAAGAAAAAAAATACACCAAATAATAATAGTAATAAATTATATATATATATATATATATATATATATATATATGAATTTCAATAATTCTAGCAACATTAAATTTTGTATTGAACGGTATCATAATTGATTGTGACAATCTTTATCACATTGATAGCATGTGTAGTTTAAAACTAATATTATTGTATTCAACCTGTTATCAAGTACCCTAAGTAATTAATAGTTAAATTTTGATAAAAAATTATATTATATTGTTTTAAAACGTTATTAAATAATGTATATAATAAAAATATATCTTAATATAAATAAATATACGTTGATCATTTATCGTATATTATTTAAAAACAGCTACTCCTTTTTTTTATTTTAAAAATACCATTTAAAAAAATACAATTACTTAAAAATATTAATTGTAACACTGACAACAGAATATGATTTTTTATAAGGTAATCCACCACACCAGTTAAGGAAAATCCAAATTGTAGAATAAAAATTCATATATATAATTAAGCTTTCAAACTTTTATTTTTATTTATTTAAGAAAATAAGGAATAATGCAACATGATCAGATATAAACTTAGCTAAGATAGATATGTTAATGTAATAATGGTTGAAAAAAATTCAAACCAACTAAATATTTTAACTTTCAGTCTTTGATTATGATTGGTAAAATAAAGAATAATCCAGTGCAATAACTACAAATTATATAAAATAAATTAGGTAAGACTTGGATTTGTTTTAGAGATATCATTTTTAATTAATACATTGTATCACTTTCGTGTAATTTATTGTTTGTTTTTTTATGTGAGAATGTGTAATAGTTGTGTAAGATAGTAGTACAAAAACCAAATAAAATTAGGAAGACATCTATTCTTTTATACTCCTTTATATATATATATATATATATATATATATATATATATATATATATATATATATATATATATATATATATATATATCACTAAAAAATCATTAAATAAAAATTAATTTAGAAAAAAAATTAATTACTATATTGACTAAATTACATACAATTTTAGTGATTAAGAAAATTATTAGTTTATAAATTACTTTATATTATTAATAAATAATTTATAAATTGATATCTAATTAATTATAAAAGTTTTTTTACTAAATTTAGAATTTAAATAACTAGTAATTAAAATTTTAGTTACTAATTAGATATCAATTTAAAAATTATTTATTAATAATATAAACTAATTTAAAAACTAATAATTTTTTTAGTCTTTACTGTAATATCTAATTTAGTAAATATAACAACTAATTATTTATAATATATAAACTTAATTTTTATTTAATGATTTTCTAATAATAATGAATAAACTAAAGTATCACTTATTCAATTTCCACATATTCTAACAATTATAATCACTAATACATGAATCCATTATAACTCTATTCAATTTTCACATCAATTCAATACAACATATTCTTCCAAATCATTAAACTAATTTGTTTTACTAAATCATGTTTAATTAATTAGCTCATCTAGTCATTTGTCTTCCAAAAAAAAAAAAACAAGAATTTAAAACTACTCCTAAGAACTTTAATGATCTAGAAAAATTCAGAACATGAAAGCAAAAAATTGATATTGATGAAACAACTTTCTCCACTTATAAACTTTTCAAAACCCAAAACATTCATATGAACCTAAAAAAGACTAGATAAACAATTTATAAGAAAAAATTGACTCTAAAAGAAATTATAATTCATCATAATTAATCCTCACCCGTAATCATTAAACAATCAATAAAAAATGACAATCAAGTTTAGAAAGTTACAAATAAATTATAAAAAAAGAGTATAAAATTTGTGATTTTATAAAATAAATAACTAAATAGTAAAAATTCATTTTTTATATTTAATCATAGCTTAAAATTTTAATTTTAATTTTATTTTTTCAAAATCATTCCTATTAAACAAAACAAATTGGGTCTTTAAAGATATGCAAGTGGCAAAAACATAACATAAAAAGAAAAAAAAAGTGTTTTATTATATATTTTACTTTAATTTTAATTTATTTTGTATAACGATTCTCCGTTTGTAACAAAACCAAAAATGAGATGAGCAGATAGTAATAACACAAAGCATTTGATCAAATTGTTTCTTTTTAGTATTTTATGTGTTCAAAATGCATAATAGGTCGCTGTTTTTCACTGGTAGTACATAATAGTTATTAATGATAATAAATTGATGAAAATATAAATAAGGGTTTTCTAATCTTAAAATAATAATAATGGTAATAATAATATATGTTGATTAATTAAAATAATATTAATAATTATTTGATTATTATATACTTTAAAGTAGTAAAAGTAAAATATTGATAATTATAAAAGTTTAAAGAATAATTTATTTTTTTTTAAAGGAAATAGAGTTAGAATAAGAATTTGGTAATGATAACATCCTCTTTAAACGTAGGTGTCATTATAAATGGAAAAGAACAATAGCACCTCTAATCTAATCATCACAACTATTATTTCTAATTTAGTTATCACAAATATCATGAAAAATTAGCAATAACTACCTTAAATATACTTCTAATTTTGAATATTATAAAAAAAATTTAATATTAAATTAAAATTAAAATATTCAAAGATTAGCAAATTTTAACATACAAGTATTTCCTATAAAAGGATTGCGTAATTATGATATTTTCATTACACTCAAAGATATCAAAAGCAAAGAACTATTCCTAGAACTAAAAATAGTGTTATTTAAAAAATGGTTTTTATCAAAATGAATATATTAAATAAATAATAAATTTTTATTCTAATTAGTCTTACTACTTTTAAGAGGTAATATAAATAATTATTAAAATTACTTAATTTTTTTTCCTATTTAATTAGGTAACATTTTAGGAATTACATTAGTGTGCTCATACATCCCTTGTAATCCACTTTCAGATTTAAAATTTGGTTTTACTAATAATTTTCTTTCTAAATTCTTTTATTTTTTATTTTATTTAATAAATATTAATACTGATTACATTATTTTAAACTTATGATATTTTTTGTTTTTAAATACTTTTATTAACAATCGAAATGCTTTATACCATTATATGAATGCATGCAAGGTAATAAATTAATGTGAAGTAACAATTACCTAAAAATAAAATAAAAAATATTAAAGATCAAATACAAAATTAGTAAATTTAATAAAAAACTAAAAATACATTCAAATTATTCTATTTTCATATGAGTTACTTAAACTCTGATTAAAAAAATAGCTTATATAGTTTATAATATGTAAGTTTATTTTTTTATTTCCTATTCTTTATCCTCACTAGTTTATTCAAAATTTTATTTTATTTTTATCAATTTAAAAACTTTCTTACTTACTTTAAGAAAAGGTTAAGTTTTGCATTTCACGTGTTCTACTTTCAAATCCTTTATTGGTGAAAAAAAATACGTATGGCCTTAAAATAATATATAAATATAATTTAACAGTTAAATTAATAAAATTAGATCTTAAATATATTGATTGATATAATTAGGGCTATGAATATGTGAGAGTCAACTCTGAAACAACCTAAGTCTCGCACTGATTCATGAACATGCCTTCACTGTTTATAAGTAAAATTAACGTTAAATTTAGAACATTATTAGCACTTAAGATGAAACACTATTTTAGAGTGAAAAGGTAAGTGAGAAAGTGTCGGTAATGAGGCTTAGTAGCACATGAGAAAATTGTACGTTTGGGGTATCAGATGGACCAAACGATGCTGATATTCTAACGTCTCAAACTACATCACAACATTTTCTTTCTCTTCTTCTTCTGCTTCTTCTTCTTCACCATTTTTCATTTTCAAAACCATTTCCTTAACCAAATCACACCAGCAATAATTTCCTTGGATCTGGTCTCTGCTATTTGTCTTCTACCACTTTACAAAATTATAAATCTCCTACAAAATGAAACACGTGCCAACTAGCCACTGCAAAACGCCCACGTAAACCCTTTCATAACAATGGATATTTGACATAAAAGATCCAAAATTTAGTCGTTTTTATTATTATTATTAATATTACATTTGGTGCCTTATTTTCTTAGCCTCTCTTCGTATAAATTGATGCATATTCTTATCTAACCCTCTCACTCAAACCCCTTCTACCTCATTCTCTCTACTTTCTTCTCTTTAACACTTTCTCTCACTTTCTCCTCCTTGCATCTCTACCTTCCTCTTACCACAAGGTAATTTATCAACATCATCACCCCTTTATCTATTTTCTTCTTCTTTTATAAATATAATTGAGTATTCCCCTGAACCATTTGCTTCCAACTAGTTCTTTCTTGCTCGATTGGGAGACTGCTCTGTTTCTATTCTCTGTTTTTCTTCTTCTCTTTTCACACTAATTAAAGGTTACATTTTTGTAGATGAATCATGGTCTAACTTTGAATATTAGTTTCTGGTTTGTTACTCACCAATTGGGTTTGTTGAATAGGTAAACAAAAATGTCAGGGTGTGACAAGGAAGACTATTTCACTGCCCCGGATGCTGAGGTACGTAACATGACCAAACTCCAACCAGCAATTATATATTTTTCTTCAAAAGGGTCCTTCGATTGTTTTAATATTATGATATACGACTTAGAAATACGATAAAAGCTGCGTGGTTTGATGGTGGTGAATAATGTGAATGCTATGTGTGTGGAATGACATTGCAATTTGCAAAACTGGAACAGGGCTACCACACGTAATGCAAATAACACCAAAAATTAGAGGAGAATCAGACGGAAAATCCAAGTGTCTATTTCTGATACATAACTTGACTGCACGTGTCTATTTTCCTTGGTGTACATTACGTGGTACCCATGTACTCGTTCTTCATCATCATCGTTGTACCGTGTACTTTTGTGCCGTGGATTGATTGGGTACCTGAGTGCTTTTTTCTTTCTAATTTTTCGATTGGGTTTCAGTAATATCAAACAAATTATTACGCGTGACATGTTAATTCAGAGTCAGATTTGAAATGAAGTTAAGAGATTTTAAGGTGAAGATATTTTGGTGGTGCTCCAAAATTGTCGGTTACTCTGTTCTAGTTTTAAGGAGTCCCTACCAAAAGTGATGCATACAAAACTCACTGTGCAAAACAAAACAAACCTAACTGGCTTTTTGGCTGTCAAGCAAATCATGTGAACTTCGTTTTCTCCCAAACATGACCTTCTCATGGCCATCATTGAAACAAAAAAAACAGAACATAATTAAGGTCTTCTGGAATATTCTCTTTCCCCACTCACATGAAAGGATTGAGTTTAACTCAAAACACTCTTTCAATTTTAATGATATTATTAGGTTGTAATTAGGTTACTGATAGAATTGGTCAAATGCATATTTTTATTATGTAAAAAAAAGAAGAACAATCACGTTATGGTCTTGGTTGACAAATGTGTAATTTTAACTTGTTGGGTTACTTTGCTGTGTTTTCAAGATTCAAATTAAAGAAGGGTTCAATTGCACAACATCTTTGGCTAAATAATTTTCCACTACACAAACATTGACTGGTGTACAACGACCACCTTTTCTGATATCATGATTTTTCTTATTGAGGACAATTCTATTTGGTGGTTGGTGAGATATGGCCCCAAGATTCAAAATATAACATCTGTTTACCTTTACAGTGTTTCATTTTGTTCATCAACTATCAATTTTATAATGTCACATTCTCTTCCTTTCCTTTCTTTTGGTTTGATTTAACAATTTTTAATATCAGACAACAGCTGGGGGAAAGTATGGTTCACTTGTCCCAAAGAAGAAGCCTTTGATATCGAAGGTAAGCCAATACTAGAAAAATTAACTTCATTTTTTTCATATAACATATCATTAGTTTAATTACTTTGTCTCTGATTAAACTTTATGCTTCTTTTTGGGTTTAAAAGGATAATGAAAGAGCCTTCTTTGATTCAGCAGACTGGGCATTATGCAAGGTATATTTGAATTTCACATGTTCAAACTTAGAAACCACTTCTAATAATGTTCCAAAACATTTAAACTAAATAATCAAATGTATACCAAAACCTTTTTTCCCCATAAATATAACTCTTTGTTGGTATCTAATCTCAACAGCAAGGTGCTGGAGTGAATCAACAATCTACAGCAGCAGTGGAGACATTGCGACCAAAACTACAAGTATGTTTTGGAGATTTAGTACTAATAATTAAGTTTTTGGATTTTTAGTACTAATCTTGAGTTTTGGAGTTTTAATTAACTAATTTTCCTCCATAATTTTTGTTTTGTTTTTTCAAACAGCGAACTCCACACCAGCAACTCCCTCCAAGACGACCTGCATGCACATCTGGTTGAGATAATTTCGTGAATAACTCTAATATGTAATGCTCCAACTTCAATACCTTTTTGCAGCATTGCATCATGAATGTGTATTAAATCATTTTCAGTCCATTGAAATGCAGGGAGAATAGATTTAATAAGTGGAACAAGGATTGCTCAGTCAGTTTCAGTGTTACAAAAACTAATGATGTTCCTGATCTATGTATATTACAATTTACTTCGTGTTTTCTATTAATTTGAAGTTCAATAAAAGTTTCATTTCGATTCCCTTTTGTTTCTTCCTTCCGATCTGTTGAGTGCAGTAGGAATTGGAGATACAAACAACAGGATCCATCTCAACATAACATGACATTAGGAGAAAATTGTTCACTTAATTATCCGCCAATAATACTAAGTTTAAATAAATCCTACTTAATTATTCGAAGTCATTTTAGTCCTTAAATCATGTTATTACAATCTTAACCTTTTACTGTTAGTCTAATTCATTCTATAATATGATTACACAAGTTATTCGAAACATAAGAACAAGTCCATCTACTTTAACCTAAAATTAAGACTAAAGTTTTATTGTAATGAGATCCATGCATGACAATTTCATAATATAAATACTATTGTATTGCATTTGCATAACAGCTACCTAGTGGAAAACCAACAAAAAAACAACAATTCAATCCCATTTTGACCTCTCTCTTCAACATGTTCATCCTTTTGGGCAATCTATCAGTCAAAATTTTCCATGAAAAGGCCAACAACTTAATATGGAACTCAGCAATAAATTCTCAAGAAAAACTCATTAAGGGGCTGATAGAAACATGAAAACTAGCTTGAATTTGAAGAGAACATAAGCTGATCTTAGAGTAAGGACTTGTTTGGATACTTTTTTTTATAAAACTATATAAGAAGATGAAATACATCAAATTTCTTTTACAAGCTAAAATCAATTTATGTATTTTAATTTTTCTAAGAATCTCACATCTAACTTTCCTGAAAAGTTTGGTACATTTGATAGTGAGCATGTGATATGTCCAATTTCCGTACTGATCAATCATCTGAATTTTCATCAGCAAACAGAGACTGAAGCCAATAAGTTTCCCATCAACTAGTAACTCATCTTCATACACAAGGAATCTATTCCTCAATCTCTGTTTCATCCTTAAACATTATGTGGCAGCAACACCTATGTGGGCTACACCAGCATGTTTATCTCCCAATAATTGATAACACAACCTAGGAAAGAAAAGTCTTTTAAACACTTGGACCCATAAAAAACATGTATCATTCCAAACTCTCATACTCCATTCCAAACTTTCCTAGCCACTCCTTTTTGAAACCAGTTTTGGATTTACATTTCTCACATGTTTGATACTGCATAGGTCCCTCCACCATGTTAGAGGATATTTAAGGATTCCACCTGTTATTGTCCTTCACAAACCCTAACACTCCCTGTAAGATATGTACCAAACTGCTCCTGTTTCAACAAGAACCATCCACTTTGGATCCATTTTCCTAAATGCCTTAAATTAAACATCTAACTTTTCAATTCCCTTTGGTTTGCATACTTTATATCTTCACTAACTCAACCTATTTTTTTCTCATCTTCCTACAACCTCCCCAAAGAAATGATCTTTATCCAAGATCAATCCTAACACTGTATCTATTTAGCATCAAATACAGTTCAACAAGAAATTAAAATATAGGAAAAACAAATATGAAAGAAACATAAAGAATAACACCAAAATCATAAAATGATTGATAAATTTAAAAATATATTACTTTGAATTAGTATCAAATATAAAAATCAAACTCAGAAAGAATTTCACTCAAATCATAAAATTTTATTCACAAATGAATTAGAACTATTTTTATACAAGTTAATTAACTAATGACTATTTTATATTATGGATCTAAAATTACCCTAATCATCTAACTAATTAAACTTAATGGTTCAACAAATTATTTATAAAGTTTCCTAATACATTATCTGATAACAAATCCTATTTACACAAACAAGAAACGATTATAAAAAAATTCAACAAAAGTTTAATCCAATATTAAACCATTTCTAATCGGCTATTTAACATCTGAAGTCTCTTTATTTTAGTTAATCTTTGTTAATTTTTAAGACTTTTTACGTTTGAAGATAAATAGAAATACAATGTGACGAGTTTTTCAACACAAAATTCAATATTGCAATTTGAAATGCCTACCTTTCTACGTAGCAAACCTTTTAACATAGGATCTATAATTAGTTACTAAGTAGCTAGGCTTCTTATTAGATTAGCTTTTAACCATAAACTTAAATAACTAAAAGGACTAATCCTAATTTTACATCTTTACATATAATCTTGTGTCATTACTTATATAATCTTATGTTTTAACGAATCTCCAATCATAAAAGGGGCATTCATAAAAATACATAAATTTTCACATTGTAGTCTTGTATCTTTTTAAATATATACTTTTTTTTATTGGTGATATCAAATTCATTAAAAAAAAATATTAACAAATTTAAAAATTAGTTATATTTTTTTATAAAAATACAAAAATAAATTTTAAAAAATTGAAAACTTTTAAGAAAGCAATATTTTTTTGAAGAATAATTATGAAAAATATTATTTGGATTAATTTTGATTCATTAAGTATTGATAGAATTGAAAAGAGTATTTATTGAATAAATCATTAATTATTTGTTTAAATATATTTTTTATCTTATTATAACATGAAATTGATTTTAGTATTTTATCCAAACTTTATACCAGGTGCTTATAGTATAAAAATATTGAAATAGTATTAAATGAGTGTTAGTTTTTTTCAAATACTTTTTCATCTTTAATTTAATGTGATTCAAAAAAGTTCTATCAATTTTTCTAAAGATAAAAATTCGGCTCCTTTATTTTCTTTTCTTGTATCTTGCAACAATCACTTCAAAATATTCGTTTATATTAAAAAAAAGGCAAAAGATTTAGGATTTCTCATTCTCCATAACACATGATTTCACTATTGTTTGTTATTTACATGCATTAATTTATTTTTTCAAGTGGGAAGCTATTTGAGAATCTGCTCTATACATAGTGAGTCACTGGCATTAATTCCATAAATTAGAACTCAGGGAGACATTGTTTTGGAATAAAAAAACTAGCAAAAATTGTGAAACAGAAAAGAAAAAACTTGAGGTTAATAAATAAGCAGGTGGATTTGTTTTTTGACGGCAACAAATGTTACTTAAGCTTGTAAGCAAAGTATTACAACAACAAGTAAAACAAATTTTAGGTTTGATTTATAGGATAGAAGAAGAGAAAAGTTGGTGGCTTGCAATACAACTGCTACCCTGTCCTCATATTTTTAGTCATGTCTTCCATAAATTTTAATCGTGACTGCCATTAAACCCTTTGACTACTTTTCCTCTCCAATCAAAAATTTCCTCTCATTCTACCCTATCTCATTCATATCACAAAATTATAGGATCCAATGAGGAATATCTTTTTTGAAAATCCCAATTCATTAAGTGAATATATATTTTTGTTTTTGTCAAAAATTAACTAAAAATAGTAATTTCGAGTCAAGTTCTTATATTTTTTTATTGGTCTTTCCTCCTTTCTTATATAATTCTTTCTTCTTTTCTTTCTTGAAATAAGATTTTGTTTCTAATTATATTCTGAAATTGATGTATATCCCATGTATATAGTTAATTTTTCAAATCATAATCTTTCGTCACATAATTAGTAGATTGATGTTTCACCATATAATTGGGTTCGATACATAACACAGAAGATCATAACTTCAAACATAAGTTAATGGGACAAATAAGTTTATTAAGCATTTGGTTCTGAAAAAAATTGGTCTTGAAACTAGTTATATCCTGTAAGATTCAACTTATGACTTCACAATTTTATTTAAAAAATATTTTTACTAAATTAAGTTATACTTAAAATTATCTTAATATAAAAGTCTATTCTAATAAAATTTATTCGAGATATTATATTCCCGAGTATTTCAAAACATTATAAAACTATTACAATCTCACAATTTAAATCTAACAATAGAATACTGACTCGAGGTTTTATTTATTGAGCACTTAATTATGTTGAGCCGTTTATCCAGTTGGAGGTTAAGTGTGATTAGGAAAACAAATGCAAGAGAAAGGAGTGAATGTTGATGAACAGCCTCACTTTATTAATAAAGTTGATTAAGAAAAAAGTGAATTTGAGTGGTTGGTAATGTTGT
This sequence comes from Phaseolus lunatus, assembly GCA_013389735.1. Taxonomy (NCBI): domain Eukaryota; kingdom Viridiplantae; phylum Streptophyta; class Magnoliopsida; order Fabales; family Fabaceae; genus Phaseolus; species Phaseolus lunatus. Next base: position 40,205,271 of record CM023865.1, on the reverse strand, counting down.
CAACTAATTAACTGTTTCTTGTAGTTATGTGCAAACGTCGTAACTTTGCATTGCTATATAGTGTGCTCAAATTCAATTATTTTCTAACGTCAAATTTTGGGTTGTACGTAATAAGCGTGGATGATGGCATTCGGAATCAGTCTCAAGCGTTGGATTTTAACTTTTGTTCTTCTTTACGTTTGTGTATTTGGGAAAAACTTTGGTACGCCATTAAGAAGATTAGATGAATTTTTTTTTACTTTATTTGAACTTTTTTTTGTGTGTTTCACGTATTAAGCCACAATTTGATAGGATATGCTGATGAGGACGACTCGGAGGGAGAGAATGGTGGTGAGATCGGTGGTGGGCTCGGCGGTACTGGTGGTGGGTTCGGGGGTACTGGTGGTGGGTTCGGTGGTGCTGGCGGTGGTATTGTTGGTGGTGGGGCCGGAGTTGGTGGTGGTAGTGGGTTTGGAGGCGGTGGTGGTGGGGTTGGTGACCCTTCTCAAATTTTCGCCAAAGCCTTGCTTTGTTTCAATGATAAATATGTGAGTAGTGCCTAAACTGATTTTTATGTTTAAAAATTCAATTTTTATACTCCTTTTTTATTATTTTTTTCCTCTTTTCTTATTTTACGTATTACTTTCACACCCCTTCATTTCAAAGAGTTGAAAAAATGGTTTTTATTAGAGTAGTGACAATAAAAAATGTAAGTAATTAACACACTTATGAAAAAAAAAATCCTTTATTATTAATTATAAATTATAAATTATAAATTTTTGTGAAGAGGCTCTTATTGAATGAACTTCTGATATTGGTATGCATGTTCTGAACTTGGTCCTTGTCCAAAGAAGGGTAATTCTTCTGATAGAGTATGTTATTTTGGTGGGGGTGTCAGATTTATAGCAGGTGTGAAGATTCATGCAGATTAAACGAGAAAGGAAACCTGAACGTGCCTGCAGAGAAAACTGATATATTCTGCCAAGGACCATGTCTGTCAGAGACTAACTTGGTCCTCAATTGTCTGAATAACGTTTTCAGCAACTTCATGTTCTACAACAAAGCAACCATACACGACATCAGAGACACAGTCGAAGCTGCATGTGGCTATGGCCCTCAAAGAGGTACATCTTTTGCCTCAATGATTGCCGATTAAAACAACTTCATGTTTGTAAAAGTTCATGCAATTCAGTGCTGTAAATTTTCTGTGACCTTTTGGAAATTCAGGAAACTTCAATGTGGCTGAGCATATTCAGCGTGAAGAAAACGAAGCTGCTCCAAAGGCTACCACTAGCCATGCTGTAATGGGACTTGCTGTTATTGTAATGGGACGTGCTCTGTTACCTCCAAATTTCACATAATATTTTATGTTCATAAGAATTATTATCTATGTTTCTCAGTTTTATGTGTAGTTAATCACTCATGATACGTAGTAGAATAACCTATACAAAGGGAAAATATTAGGTATATATACTCACATATGGAGTTGTATGTATTGTGTGTGTGGAACAGATTAATGATATATAATATATAAACTATTTCGTATTGGAGCATATTAAACAAAGAACTAGCTCATTTTAATTATAGTCACATACCAATTATTTCACGTATTTTGAATCATGCACACACCAGCAATCAAAGGTTTTTTCAAAAAGGAGAATATCAAATATTTTGGAGCTTCTCTCACACCCCAAGGTGACTATGATTTAGGTTGCAACCTTTTAAAACCTTGCATAACAATATCCATTTTATTGATTTAATTTTCCGCAGTCTTCTGTTAAGAAATAATTATAGTTTCAGTTTTCAGTAGAATATAAATTATTTAAATTTTATTATGATCCTAATGATGTTGAATATGACAAAAAAAAAAAAAAAACAAAAACTTAAAATTGTGGGGGCATTCCGAGAATCGAACTCGGGACCTCTCGCACCCAAAGCGAGAATCATACCACTAGACCAAATGCCCACATATGAAAACTAAATAATTTTAATTATATATACTTATAGTTTCAACTACTAATATCAAATTATTTGCAATATTAACAGTTCTGAAGTATTACTGAACACTGTTTCCCACTATTCACATTAAAAATATTACCTGACCTTTCGTGAAAATTTGATTTTTAAGTGTAAATTCAAAAATAAAATATTTGGAAATTTGTCCATAGAAATTCATATGCTTTTACAGCCAAGGTAAGGTTTGGGTAACTTATGTATCATTTTCTGGTGGCTAGCTTAGGGGAGGTCTGTACTCAGAGGGTGAATAAGTGAGAATGTTGAGTAAATTGCATTTAATTATTTTTTAAGTTTCAGAAAATTAGACAAATTATCGTATTTTTTCAACATTTATGTTAATCTCCATTACATGAGAACAATCTAATGCACATTATTTTACTCACAAGCTTAGATTCATTTTTACTTTGTGAAAACTTTTTTTTTCTCTTTTCACCATTAAATTCTATAATGTAGTTAAAATAGACTAAAACCAAGCTAGGGTGCTTAGAGGATTAGAGTTAGCTTACATATAAACCCACTTAGACTAGCCTTAACTTATTGCATGTGAGTCATAATATATCAAACATAGAAAAAGCTGCAGTTTCATCATCCAAACAACTATTAATAATAAAGACTTGATAATGCATGCTACTTCTATAAATGAATCAATACGAAGACAACATTTTATGAAGACAACATTTCATCATCAAACAGCCTCAAAATCAATCATTAAGATGTTTACAATTGCAAGATTTCAGTGACAACATCATCAACCAAAGAATTAAATATTTGGTCCACAACCTCTGATCCGAGTTCAGAAGCATCAACCTCATAATCTAGCCATCTTCCATACTGGCTGCTCATGTCCTTGTCCACAAGCTCATCCACCATTGAGTCTCCCATTCCTCTCCAACATGAGATCTCCTTGTACACATCCTCTGCCAACCATTCTTTTCTTTTCACCATTTCAAACCCTTTGGTCCACATTTTGAATCCTCCACCTACATAACGCCTGCATCTCAAGTCCAAACATTCACTCACACAATCAAATGTAACTTTCCTTCTTATCCTAGATTCGTCATCGTGCTTAAACCCTCCCTTGCGGCCTTCCAACTGTTTGAATAGATGAGAGTTTATAACCTCACTAGCTTGGCCAAGGGAAAAATCCATATATATCAACTCAACATTACACAATATATCTTTCACATAGTCCAACTCCCATGTGCTTGAGCTACCAAACCTTGTGACATTACTTGTGTGCTTCATCATGTTCCCAGCTGAGGTTGAAGATGCTGAATCGGATAACTCAGCATCAGTTTCACAAGCATAGAACTTCCTTGAAAAATTCAAGCCATGAACTTCTTGAGCTTGAACAGATGACCACAACTTGCTTCCTGAAAGTTGATAGTATTAACATTCCTTGGTCATAAATAATTAATTTCAAAATAGGTAATTAAATGCCATATTTAGCATAAAACTACCTTCTGTACTAGTAACATCTGTGCTCAATGAAGATTCACAGCTTTCAATTGAAAAAGAAGGCTCGAGAACAGAGATTGGACTTGGGTGCCTGCAATTGAGTAACTGTTGTTCCATCTCATCAATCTGTAAACAACTTGAGTTAATCACCTACTCAATATGCAGAAATCACAAGGAATATTCCATCAGTTAGTATAAGGGTGGGTGATTAATACTGATTATTCAATACAATTGGAATTGTAATTCTTACTCACATTTTATTTTATAATTACAAAATTGGTATTGCATTATAAAAGTTAGCTTTTTTGCATTATAAAAGTTAGTTGTTCATCACAAAATTTAATCACTCTCTAAGTTGGCTAAAAGAACTGACTATATTATAGAACCAGCTGCAACACAAAACTACAGAGGAGACCAAACTATCATTAAGCCATAAAATAGACAAAGAAATTGAATGTCATTCCACTTTATTCGCACATAACTGCATTTCTCAGCTACAATGTAATTTTTTTAAGTATACTGACTTCGAAGTGAAATGCCCATTTGTAGTTAGAAAAGAAAACAATTGTATAGAAAAGTAACATGTAGCATCAAAGAGTAATGAATCCGGTTTTTGAGTACTCAGATAGAAACTAACACAAATAAAAACTATGTTTACCTGTAATTCTTTACTTCCTACGAAAATTAATTTTCTTGGCAAACACACAATGAATCCATATCTTCTGTTTTCTTTTATAAGGATGTTTACAGCATGAAACAAACAAACCTAACTTATTATTTTTATTTGGCCATTTAACAAGTGACCCTATACTGTCCTAATTAACATGCTTGAACGACAAACACAACAAAAGAAAAGTAATAAGAATTAAAAAGAAATTTGTCACGTACCCATGAGTTCTGCTTGGATGATAATTCAGGAAGACCCCTGAAGGAGATGTCTGCATCATAGTTGTTGCTTAACTTGTCTGTAAATAAGACATCTTGGTCTTTTTTCTGTTGCAACCTTGGATTGAGGTTAACTACATTCAAGCCGGCTACTTGCTCATCTGATATAGTAGCAGTAATGGCAGGCTGCCTCACTTTAGAAGAGTCATGACAAGTTGTTTCCATACATGTTAATTCTCTCAATTTCTGTTCCAAAAGGACACCCAAGGCATCACCACCACCAATCAAATTGTATCCTATTGGGGGCCTTGTATTGTCTGAGTCAAGCAACACCCTTTTAATGCGTTGATCCAGGGAAAGACCATTAGTATTTTGGCCAGCTTGCCCAGATGTCTCAAAACCTGGATTGCTCCTAGTTAATGGTGTGGTGAATGTGAATGAAACTACATCCATGTCCTTTTTTTTTACATCTTCAGCCCAACAATTTTGTTTATTACTCACTGGGTTAGACTTAGCAGGCTTCTGAGTTTTTTCAATGAACAAATTGTCCACAACCCTATCATTCCAGTCCTTATCTGTAGACCTTTTCTTCCTAGGAAAATTGTTTGTGCTGGTGTATAAAACTTCCTTTTCACTACCAGTCACCTCCATTGCTGACTTTCTGGATCCAACTTTAGATTTTGCAATGGATTTATTACTGGAGCTTCTATGACGTCCGTGAGAGGAGTCCCCAGTCAGAACTTTTCTACTGTGGGAATTGGTCGCCAATGGCTTTGACGGTAATTTGTCTTTGTCAGTAGAATAATTCTGTTTTAGATTATTCTGTCTAAGAGCACCAGATGAATTCTGAGCAGAAGATTTCTTGTGCAAATTTTTCTGCACATTTGCCTTCAATGGTTGGTTGGATTTCAAGTCAGGATGCTCTTTTTGGGCCGTCATACTTTTTCCACCTGTCAAACTCAAACCTTCCCTTTTTTGAACATTCACTTTTGCTTGGATTGCAAGTGAAATGGACTTCCCCTTATTATTCTTCAAAGAAGAAACTTCTTCCTCTTGTGTAGGAGATTTGATGGGTATATCCACAGATCCATTCCAGCTTCTGTTCAAAGATTGTCCTTTGAGATACTTGGCGGCATTTGACTCGACTGATCTTTGACATGATTCAGAAAGTCTGGTTGCTCTTTGAGAAAGTTCTCTTTTCTCTTTTAGATCTCGAGTTCTAGAGATCATGGAGGGTGGTCCAAATAGAGGTCCCTTTTGTGAAGCCTCCACCTTATCTTTTAGTTCTCTCACTCTCAGTGGGGTTGATGATGCTACCAGAGGTGTCTTAGCCTTGGTATTAACATGGGAACCAGGCTCAATAATTCTTGCCGCAGCCTCCATTATATATGCAGCATTATTGGTCGGAACAAAGCTGGGACTCTTAATAGGGGACAAGAGTTTATGGTGTGTAACAGGAATTGATTTTGCTGATTTTGGAGGCAAAACTTCTGTTTGGAACTTTTCAATTGGCCTAGTAATGGCCTTTTGCTGCTTTGGCTCAATGAAGCTCCTAGATGAGCCCTCAACCTTTTCAACCAGCTTTCCAGAATATGGGGTCTGATGGTCATGCTGGTGATCAAAGTTTTTCTTGAAGTACTGAGCATCTTGAAGGGAACGGGTATCAAAATATGGGGTAGCATAAGGATCAGAAATACTTGAAGAAGGCAAGGAATCTAATCCCATAAGCCTGGCAACAACACTAGGAGCCCTTGTACCACATGTTTCATCATCTGTAACAGATGAAGCATAACTATGATCACAACTTCCTCTTAGACTTGCTCCAAATCCATTTTCATCTTCATCAACCTGTGAGAATTAAACAAAGTAACCACAAATTTCATAACATAAGTATATACATAAAAACAACAGATGAATTTGCAAGACATATAATACCAGATAGGACGACTGTGTCATTGGCATTGCCACATTGTAATCGACTCTTCTTCCCTGTTTTAAAGTCTCTGCAAATGTTTTGAAAAAAAATTACCAACAATAAAACACAAAATGACTAGACCCATAAAATTTGGTATAACTGATTCAAAAAAATTGACAACAGAAATAAAAACGCCAGTATGTTCAACGAGTACAGTAAATTTACCTGGTAAATCCGACTTGGCCGCAAATAATTTCTTACGGGACTTTGACGTCCAGTCAAACAACTGGAAAAAACCACCAACATAACCTCCTCCACTTTTCGTCCCTTCTTTTTCAACTCCCATTTTCAAAGCAGAATGCAGTACACCTTCGAGACACAACAACAAAGCCTCATCCAACTAGATCAGACCAGCTACATGGATCACACAACGTCATTTGTCTCAGTTAAAGACAGTAAACCTTAATGACACATTAGGAAAACATTGGCATGAAAGATTAACATCATTAGTCAAATGATAAAAGTATTAAAGATCTACTGCATAGTGAAATATTAAAGGAAAACAACGCATATACATATGGGAATATTAACAGGAACATCATTACCAAAACTTCAAACAAATACAATCACCAAGATTTCAATAGTATGGTTCTCTGTATCTCTAGATCTCCTTTGGAAGAAAGCAATCACATAATAGTGCTCCAAACCTAAAATCCACTGCATAGTTCATATTTTGCTTATGTAAATCTCCTTTTAGAGAACCAACCATACAATCAATAGTCAAATTTTTCTAGACAAAACAGTATCATAACTTTGTTGGTGTTGCTAAACGTGAAAGTAATCATATTAAGTTCAAATCAATAGCAAATATACATTGATAGCCTGGTTCAACTAATTAAGAAGAAAATTCTAAAGATCCAGAGCAAAAATTTGAGCTGGGATCAAATGTGGAAATAGCAATCCTAATAATTGACCATTGTCAGAAAAAGCAAAGGTTGTTTGGATCTTAAGTATTTTACCAAAGTCCAATCCTATACAGTCCTGTTGATGGATTCAAAAGTGAGAACAGAGACACACACAGACTGTGATTACACACAGACTGTGATTAAACACAAACATTACTTCTCACCCGAATGAATAAGATATAAACGTGTTTCCCATCAAATAACGGATGGAAAACCCAAAAACACCAAATTTAGCCCACTCAAAAGATAAAAACTTAAACCGAATCCAAACACTAAAAATAACACACATGATAACAATAAGAGCACCAACAAGGAGAAAATAAAGTGGCCAAATTCAAACGCAAATCAGAAAGGAAGAAGCCAACGACAAGAACCCATTAAGAGAAATGAAGAAAAGCTGCAATCTTTGGAGACTTACGTTGAAACAATGAGTTGGGTGAGCTAAGCATTTGAGTGGAGTGAAAGGGAAGAAGCAAGCACCCACCGCAAGAGCATTTTATTGTTTCACTGTTAAAGACAGGGAGGACTTAGTTGAAGCAATGAAATGGGTAATCACAGAGAAGTTCAAGCAAATGCGAAAATTTTGGGGAATCGGGAGAGAGAGTGAGAGAGAGAGAGAGAGAGAATAGAGAGAGACAGACACAGTTTGAAGTGTTAATAAATGGAGACAGAGAAGAGAATTCTATTGCATGAAGTAGTAAGTTTAAAACATTGCATCAAAATTTAAAAAATGCTTATTTTGAAATACGTTTGGATTATTATAAATAAATAAATAAATATAAAAGAGGAGAGTTTATAACGTCTCTCTAGAGAGGGATGGGATTTCAAATTCCAAACGGGGAAAAGGGTGGTCCAAGGGAGCTTGATAACGTCACTCAACCAATGGATTTCGACGATTTCTTCACCTATTGTCACATGACACGTGTACCATTCTCCTCTTCGAACGTGTCCTTCAAATATAAGGGAAAATGGTTGGTGCGTTCACATCGATCTTAACACCTCAAGAAACACAGTCCTAAACCAATAATATTCACAAAATAAATAAAAATTGTGATCTTAATTTATAGATAATTTTAGGGTATTTGCGTGATTAATTAAAGATAGATTTATAGATGTTATTTTAGCCACACAAAAAAAATAATAGAATTTTTTATTTAAGTTTAAATTTAACTTTATTAAGATATGATGACAATATAAGATAAAAATAAAGTTAATTTATTTGTTGACATGTTATTTATATATTAATAAGAAAGAGGCACTTTGCACTTTTATATTTTTTAATAAAAGAAAAATTCTCTAAAACTATTTAATTAAATTTAATTAATCAATTAAATTAAAAAATATCTATATGTACTGTTAAATGTGTGTGTGTATATTAAAAAATAAAAAATAAAAAATAAAAGGATTTAAAAAATATAACGAGTTAAATTTGTCTTCGTCTTTTGATGAGACAGGTCAAGGCTCCACCTCAAATATAAAAAGTCAACTCATATGAATAAGTCTTTAATGAACCACCAACTAAAAGAATCAAAATGAGTATATTTTAAAACTTGAAGAAGCATGATTCTAAATGCAACCAACAATATTCGTAAAATCAAAAAGAAAAAAATATGATCCTAATTTATAAATAACCTTAGGTCGATTATGTGATTAAATTAAGATAGATTTATAGATGTTATTTTATCCAAAAATTTTGATAGAACTTTTTTATTTAAGTTTAAATTTGATTTTCTTAAAATATGATGGTAATATAAGATAAAAATTAAAATAATTTATTTATTGACATATTATATACATATATATTAATGATAAAGAGACACTTTTTTTTAATATAAATAATAATAATAATATATACCAATTTAGAAATCTTCTAACTAATTAGATACTAAATTAAAAATTATTTATTAAAAAATTAATTTAAAAATTAATAATTTTTTTATCTTTAAAATAATATATAATTTAATCAATATAATAATTTAATTTGTAAAATTAATTTTTATTTAATGATTTTTTTAGTGATATAATTATTACTAATTTTTTTAACACATTCTTTTGATAAATTGTTTATTTGAGATAAGTATAAGTAAATTACCACTTTTAAGCTAAGTCCAAATGTTTTTGGACTAAATAAAAACGTAGCTAATTATTTAAACCTAGTTAGTTAGTCTAATTTTATCGAGCAAAAATTTTAAAAAATAACTTTAAAATTGTATATTAATATCTTCAATTTTTGTTTTAGAAAATTTCTATAAAAAATAATTGAGATTCTAGTCAATAGATAAAGTTTTGTCAGTAGAGCTGAATTTATAACCGTTATGTGCGTTCTTTAATTAAATTAGCAACAAAGTGTTTTTCTTTATCAAATATTAAGTTATTTTTCAATTTTATTAAGAATGTTAGATTTATAAAAAAATATTTGATTGTTTACTAATATTGATTCCAATTAAAAAAAAAAGTGACTTCAAATTTAATAAAAACATGAATGAATAGAAAGATCATTAAAAAAATTAAGAAAAATCACCAAAAAATAAAAAATAAAAAGGAACCTAGCCTAACCAGTTTTGTCTATAGTATATGGGATTGGTGAGTTAGATATATCGGACTAATATGAATTAATAGATTCAAAATATTGACTTATCCGTCTAAATGATGAGTTGCTGTTAGATTGAATCCACTTTGTCTTCTTTAATAAGTTGACTAATATAAAATATATGTTGATATTTAAAAGATTACAAACTCTAATAAAACTTTATCGTTTGACCATAAATCTTTAAAATATTTATAAATACAAGTTTCACAATAAAAAATAACAAATACTTTTTAATATATAGAATCATATCATAATATTTTACATAAACTAAAGTGTTAAGTCTTTAGATAATTTAACTGAGAAACTTCAGAGAGTTTACTATCTTTATAAATTTTTCACTTTTATGAATTTTTAACAAGAAAAAAGTGATTATTTAAAGAATTATCCTTATAATATGAAATAACATATAAATTTTTTTTATCATGATAACCATATTATAAATAAAATACTTATAAAAGTTGGTTTTGACTATTATGATAAATAATACATATATTTTTTTATGTCAGAAGAAGATAAAGAAGATAATCTCTGTACTCATCAAATTAAAAATGATAGTGAAAAATATTTATATAATAGTAGAACCTTTTAAAAAAAATAAAAAAGTAAGTATAACTCATTTCAAGTAAACCATTATAAAAACACAAGTTTTCCATTACCTTAATGAGTTATTCTTTTACCACGAAAATATTTCAAAAACAGTTTTTTAAACTAGTTGGACATTTCCTCTAAATCATCTATTCACAACAACTTTCAAAAGTTTTTCTAAAGTATTTTTAGTTTTATTTAACTTCCTTCCAAAACTAATATATTCTCTCCATCATGAACATTAAAGTGAAATTGTAAAACATATAAAACTAACGTTTTAAACATAATCATCAAAATTATTAGTTTTTCAATTATACAATTTTCATTCATTTATGTAATGTAGATGTTATCGCAAATGCATAATTTTAATTGTTTCATCATTTTAAATAAAATTTAATGTAGTTAATTTATTTATCTTGTATTATTACAAAAGTATTTTTCAAAATAATGGTACATAAATATCTTAATTTTTATACTTTATTTATTTTATAAATAAAGTAATTATAACATAATAAGTATATTATTGATAAAATGTAAATGTTAATTATTTTTACTAGACCTTAATAACTAATACAAATGCTTAGATCGGAAAAAAAAGTAAGGTGTATAAACTCAATTAGATATCCAAAATTATAATATCAGGTTTTATGAAGTTGATTTACTATTTTTCTTATTTTTAAAAATAAGAAAAGTTTTTTGTATTAACCAGCAAAAAAAAAGTGCTTTTATTGCTATTTTTTCAGATTTCTTGGATACCTTCTCCAGTGGCATTCTCTCTTAAATGAATATTGACATTACAGTGGTACTACAACCATAACTATATTAATTCCCTCTGTCACATTTATTAACAATATTCAACAGTTTCAACGTCTATGTTGACCTCTTTATTTTTCTTTTTTCCACAGGCTTCTTCTTATTTTATAAACAAAGTTAAATGATTATAAAGAAAAAGCAATAAAATTAAATCAAACTTTAATATTTTAATAAAAGAAGGTTTAATGTCTAACAAAATAATGTAAACATCAACAATACTTTAATGAATCAAATGATCTATAAAGAAATTGATGTAAATGTACTGACCAGTCCTCGGACATCAGCTGGGTCCCACAGCATGAGTCAAAGCCACGTGGAATAGACCCCACAGGGGGTATGGAACAAAGAGGGGTGATGAGTCATCAGCCTATAGAGAGGAGTGACGAGTCATCAGCCTACAGAGAGGGGTGATGAGTCATCAGCCTATAGAGAGGGGTGACGAGTCATCAGCCTACAGAGAGGGGTGACGAGTCATCAGCCTACAGAGAGGGGTGACGAGTCGTCAGCCTATAGAGACGGGTGAGTAGTCGTCAACACCAGGATGGGCGGAGGTGTCATCGTCACTCAGCAGGTCGAGGAGTCCTCGGCAACAGAGTATGGCGAGGTGACATCGGCCTTGGGTGATTTGAACAACATAAACAGAACAGTTAAGATTGGTTCCCAGAGGGGGCCAATGACCAGTTAAATACCCAGAGGTAGGGAGAGGCCTGAATCACGAAGTGCCTATGCGGGTAGCAGGGAGAGCACAGTTGGGTGTAGAGTCCTGAGGGGACGAGTACTCACCAGAGCTAGGGTTTTCCCAGTAAAGCTACATGCATGGCACGTGAACAGTGAAGGCACTCCCAGAACAGGTGGCCCCAGAGACTAGGTGCACAAGGAGGCATCCAGGTGGTCACCCTGTTAAAGTTTGCACTCCAGAGAAGGAAACCTTATGTGCTAGATTACCCTAAGATTGGGTGATAGCGGCACAAGGGTATTCCAGTAAACCCTAAATATGGCTAGTAGCGCAGCGAACCCTAATTAGGGCTAGCGGCGCAGTAAACCCTAGACTATATAAGGGACAGTAAGATACTTCACAAAGGTACGCAGTTTCTAGACCTAAACACACAGAGAGAAACATATACACTTGGTGTCCTTGCCCTATACTGACTTGAGTGTCGGAGTGCAAACGGCCTCTAGGGCGCCCTCTTTCTCTTTTGCAGGTGCAGATTGCTTCGAAAGAACCAAGCACGTATCAACGTGAGGAAGGAGGCGTGTAAGTGTCGTGAGTCAACCGACAGGCGAGTCAACCGGCAAGAACAGTAAATAAAATTGTAGTAAAACATTGAGCACCATTCATTTTAATTTCAAAAGCATGAGATTCCTCTTTAAAAGTGACAAAAATAAAGAAGGACAGACTGGCCCGCCCTGTCCCACCTCTAACCCGCTGGGTTGGCGAGCTCAAAAAGCTAAGGTAGATTCTTCCTGCACCAGATCATTTTAGACTACACCCAATATACGCAAAGAAAAAGACTAAAATACCCTTAATAAAATGAAAATTAAGATTTAGGTAAAATGTTCACCCAACCTAGCAACCTTGCTATTCCTTCTCCGATGGCTTTGTCTCCTTCTCCGGTGACTTCATTTGCTGTTGTCGCGGTGCCTCAACGTTGCTTTCGAATTTCGTTGCTGCAACAGTCACGACAAGAATAAGAATGGAGGTGCTTGGGTTGCTCTTTGTTTAAGTTTCCAAGCTTCCGCGCACTGCCTCACATGATCACAGAAAAATGAAGGGTGCAATGTCTCTGGGTTAGGTGTGGGTTGGGTGCACATTTTACCGAAACCCTAATTTTCATTTCATTAAAAGTAGTTTGGTCTTTTTCTTTGCATATATTGGGTGTAGTCCAAAATGATTTGGTGCAGGAAGAATCTGCCAAAAACTAACTCGCCCAGCCTAAATGAGGGTGGGCCGACCCCATCCCTGTTGTTGCAATAGTGATACCAAGTTTACAATCTAGTTTGACATTAGGAATCTATTTGCTTTGAGACAATAGATATATCTTTATGAATTGTTCAGATAACACGGTTGAAACATCCTTTAAATATTCAAATTAATTTATTTTTTGTTGTTGATTAAAAAAATAAATCCTCGTAGCACTATTCTTAAAATTATATATGTTAACAAAAATTAAAATTTTTTTCTTTATTGAAATGAAATAATTATAAAATATTCTATTTTATAATATGTTTGCAAACTATGTTGGTAGCATATAGCCTTTATGATTTTCCTATTTTAAAATGTGTCCCCACTTTGTGGGATAAGATCATCTCTCAAAAGGTGACACTACTTTTAGATCATCATAACATTTCTACTTTCCAATAATAAGGACAGAAAAATAAAATAAAAAGGGTTATTTGAGCAATGAGCACCTCCATAAAAGCACTAAGAAGCAAATCTAGATCCTCATGTGGGGGACGACTCCTCAAAGTGTCTACATATCATCATATAATAAAGCTACTCAATTGCCAACGTATAATGAAGTTTGGAGGGTTGTGATGGAAAAAAAAAATATTAAGATTATTTAAAATATTAACTGAAACAAAAATGTAGTCTAAAATGTAATTTAAATAAAATATTAATATAAATAATTTATGTACATTTTTTTATTTAATTTGATCCATTTTAATTAGTTTTTTTTTATAACATATAGGTAAAATGTACGGATCCAATTTTTACTAATTTTTCTTTTTATATTTATTTTTTTAAGACATTATTTATTATATCCTTTTTATTTCTATTATATACTAATTCAATGAATTTATACTAAATGTGTGAATGTTCACCATTCTTCCAACTCCTAAAAAAGGTAACTGAAGGACAAAACACAGCATTTCCCATTTTCTTTTCACCCAATTCAACAAATTCATGTTAAGAATGAGTAGCTGTTAAGCATTATCTCCACTCCAAAAAGGGCAAGTGGAGGTGACTGGGGGACAAAACATTTTGGCCGAACATGAATAAGAAAATGGTACTACATAAATAAAATGCCATTTTCATCCTTTTCTTTCTTTCTTTCACTTATAACATTATTTCTAAATGAGGTTAATACTCACTACTAAAAAATTATTTTAAAAAAATTAAAAATAAAAGAATATTAGTATTTAAATTAGTTTCTATATTATTGAGAAATATTTTTAGATAGATATCTAAATAAGTTTCTATTATTGAAAAATATTTCTAGATAGATATCTAATTAGGTACCAATTATTTAAATTATGAAGTTATAGATTATGAAATTATAGTTAAAATTTTAGTAGCTAATTAGATACTAATTTAGATATTAATAATTTTTGGTTAATATTTAATTTAGTTAATATTATAATTAATTATTTATGTTTTTAAAATTAATTTTTATTTAATAATTTTCTTGTATTGATAAATGAAAATAAAACAAATATATCAAAGTCTAATATCATTTTATAAATTAAATGAAAATAATTTTTTTATTAAAAATAATTTAGCTTAAAATATTAGATTTTAAAGCATAAAAAAGTTAGACTTAATAAACACAATTACAATTATCTGTACCAATTAATCAACATGTTACGTGATAATCCTTTTTATCTCCTTAAATTATATTAGTGTTTTATAGATATATTGGGAACTTTATATCCTAATAAATTTTTCTGGTTGTAAGTTTGAAAAAAGATTTTGCTGGGAGTTTTTTAATAAGGATTTAGACATTTCTGAAATATTTTTTTTAATTTAATTAATTTTTTATTAATAAAAAAAATCTCTTTAAATTATGTATGATGAAGACAACCTCCAATTTCTCTTTCTCCATAGAAAAACAAAACATATCTCCTTATTTTCAATATCAAAATAAATAACATAAAGTGTTTTGTAATTTAAATTTAAAATTATATATATATATATATATATATATATATATATCATCTCTATTTTTATTTTAAAAAATAAATATTATTTATACTTATACTTTTATTTTTTTAATAAAAGCTTTCATAGATATTTATACTTATATTTAATCCAAATGATCTCAAACTATTAAAGAGTAATAAATTATTTTATCTCCATGCTCACAAATTAAATTTCTTGATTTTCTATATTAACTCAACTAATAGATCTAAATTAACTCGATAAAAATTGAAATATTTCTGAAATATTTCAATTATTTATTATTTTTTACTAATAAAAAATCAACTTCCATTATAAACATACATATTATTATACTATCGTCTTTTATACAGGTGATAAAAGAAAATTCTCATTGATCTTAAATCTTTTCTCAAGCTAATTGATTTTTCAATTCGCCTTGAATTTACTAAAATTAAAAACTATTTTATATGTTTCCTTCATTTTGCATTAAACTCATAGGCTTCATGATGAAAACTATCCCAACTTACCCAATTATAAGTTTTGAAATAAAAAAATCAACCTTAAAAAACATTAAATCTTCTATTGACTTTCTTTTTTATCATCCAATAACATACATGAAAAAACATTAAATTCATTTTATTTTTTAGAGAACAAGTGATACAAATCCACAAGAAGATGACCAAGAATGCCAACTATAAAGGGTTATCTCAACAAGTAAAGGAAGACTTCTTCAATAGGAGGAAGGGACAAGAGAGCACTTGAAGTTCTTCCTATTAGTCTTCTTAAATATTTAGAAAAATGTTGTAAATAAATTGGTCTCAAATAAGGGATCCAAACAATAGAAATAAGGTAGAATAAAGTGCTTATAGCATAGTAGGGGGTGTGGGTAGCATTATTGCTTGTTCCTAGCCCATTTGAAGGCATTTTGACCTAATTTCTAGAAGGATAAGCCAAGAATACAGGATTGACTTAGTTAAACCCTATGGCTGCCCACTTTTATCCCTTTTCTCATTCTACCCTTTAAGCTTGTTTTCCAAGGCTTCTAAATCTATAAATAGAGAGGCCTACCTTATGTATTCAAAAGTTGAAAATTAGAGTAAAGAAACTATACACAAATTTTGTGTGATTTGTGAGTGAGTGAAATTCTCTTCTCTTGGTCTTATCTTGTGAGTTTTGAGAACTCTCAAGTGGCGGCCTCCTTCACTTATCTTGGAGTCATTTCACCATCCAAGTGGCGTGCAACCATTCTCAATTCCATTTCTTATAAGCTTCATTTTCCTTCATCTTTTCCTTCCATTATCATTCCATCTATTCATAAACATGTTTTTATTTTGCTTCATTATGTCTATTCGGTTTTTATATGTTGCTCTTGTTTTCCTTATGTAATTCCACACCATAATTTGTCATCATCATCACCTTATAATTATGTTTTCCTTTTGCCTTTGTGAAATGAATATTCACATCTACTTAACCACCTGGTTAAATTAATGTCCAGTGGAGATTTTCCTTAGGTTCTCACCATACTTGTCTCAAAATCCAATCCTAAATAAAGTGTCACCATAAAAATGAACAATCATAAAATCAACTTACATCAACAAGATCCACACCTTTTAAAAGCACTTTTTATGTGCAGTGCTTAAAATAACAACATTATTTTAGTTTTTTTTTTCAAAAACAGTTGTCTTTAAGCTTTTCTAAATTATTTTTTTTAATATTACTATAATTAAAAATAATAACACAATACAATTTATATTAAAAGGGACACAAAAATAATTAAAAAGTTAGAATTATATTTTTTCTTCATCTATATTCTAAAATCTTAAAAGACTATATATTGTTATAAAAAAAAAAATTATCAGTAAAAGAAAAAAATTTAGAATATTTTAGGATGTTCCAATCTTATTATAGTGATGATAATTCCAAAAAATCATACAGCTGTCTTTAAGATTTAATTAATTTCCTTAACATCTAGGGGCAAATAGAATTTCCTAAACAAAATTACACCTAGCAGCAAATAGAGTTTCCTAAACAAAAAAATACAATTTGTTGATCAATCACTACAAGAAAATCATTAAACAGAAACTAATTTTAAAGATAAAAAATAATTAATTATTATATTTATACTATTTTAAAGATTAAAAAATTATTGATATTAAAAATAGTTTCTATTATTAATAAAATTTATAAACTAGTTTCTGAATTGATATTTAATTAACTAATAAACTTTAGATACCAATACTTTCTTTCTCTAAATTAATATAATAATTAATTATTTTTTATTTATAAAATTAACTTTTATTTAATAATTTTCTTATAATGAATCCAATGCAAACGATAATCTCCTAAAAAAGATTTGGAAGGTCTCTTTGAAAAGAGGTATATCTAATAAAAAAAATAGATGTATATTCCTACTTTCCATGTATTATTATTTTTTTGGCAATATCACCAAAAAAAAAAGAAAAACTAACTATTGAATCTTTCCCATATACTATTTAAATGAAATTTGTCAAAAAATAATGCAACAAAACACTTAGGTGGTAGCCAATTACCATGTTCCTCTTCACCCACCTTTGTGTTGAAGACTGGTATAATGGTATTACACTGTACGGTATTCCTGGTTTCAATTAAGGTTGCAAAGTAAATGGTCTAATGGAAGTTGAAAATTTGACTAATGACAGTTTGAAATCATCTTTAGGTTGAAGATTTGTGTAAGTTGAAGTACGGATCTAGATTAAGAATGCCTTGAAACGATTGGTAGTTATAACTTGACAAAACACAACTAAGAGATAGTAGGGGACGACCACCATGGAATTAGGGTTCCATGCTTCATGTTGGATTAGACCACTTTCATATATATTAAGAATTTAAATTAAGGATAATATAAATAATTTTTTAAATTCTAAAAATAAAAATACACTATTTTAATCAAAATAAACAGTACTTTAAATGCAATAGTACTAATGATTATATAAAATTGCACAACTTATAAGAATTAACTCTATATATAATCATATATATTTTTAAGTAAATTTTTAATGTATGCACTTAACTAAAAGTTGCTAATAGAGTGGTGGAGTTGGTCTTTGAACTTTCCATTGTTTTTAGTTGATTTTGACGAAATAGACAGTTGATGGTTTTTTGTGTTTTTGTTTTTGTAAGGGAAGAGATGTATTTACCTCTTCTGTTCTGTATAAGAGTTGGATCACTTATAGAATGAGTTATATTTATTTATTTTTTTCTTGTCAATAAAAAAATCCTATATATTTTTAAGTAAATTTTTAATTGAGATTAAATTGAACTATTAATTATTTACATGTTTAATAATTTAAAATTAATTCTATTATAAGTAATTTTATTACATTTTAAAACAAGACAATATATAAACACTCCTTGTTTTGTCTACTTGTTTTGTCTAGACACAATTTACGCCTTTTTTTTTAATAAGAGCATAACTTTTTTTTTTTTTATTTCTGAAATGAGACCAACTAAAAAAATAACATCTTTTGGTTATTTAATGAAATAATGAGAAAAATTGTAGAATAATATAAGAAGATTTCGCTAATATTATGCTGGTGTCTCATTGAAATTGAGTGATCATTTAAAAAAAATTATTAAATTCAAATATTATGAATAAAAAAAATAATGAAAAAATATTTCATCAATTATAGATAACATATTAACATTCATAGTTATAAATTTAATTTTCCTCTTAAACATTATAAATTTTTTTGGATTTATCTTTATTTTTCTACTTTTTTAAACCTTTCTTTCATTAAAATAAAAATATTCTTTCAAAATTGATAACTATATAAGTTAAAAAGTAAATAGTATAGAGAGTTAAAAACTTTTACATTATATTACTACTATATTTTATTATATGATTTTATTGTATAGGGATCGGAGTACTTCCAAGTATTCTCTCATTAATTTCATTGTTAATAAAGAAAATATTTTAAAAATTATATAAATAATAATTCTATAGTATATAAAATTTTACATCTTAGATTGATTTATATGGATGAATTTTCTTGCAAAAAGTGTGCATAGAATAAATATCTGAGGCATATACCCTATATGGAGTGCACAACATTGTATGGTGTAAATTATTTTTTTTATTGGCAAATGTGTGGTGTAAATTAAAGCACCCCACTACATATAAAGAGAAAATACAGTAGCAAATAATGGAAGAAGATGAAGAAGAAAAGTTGGGAACATAACACACACAATGGGGCCAATTTTTCCTCAACCAATTCAATGATCGGCTTTCAAGTACCATGAAACATCCATGAAAAGATATTATGTTGCTCATGCTCATTCCAATTACATCTCTATCAAAAACCTTTTTAGATATAGGCCCTTATTTTATTCACTAAGAGACAAAAACCTTTAATAACATTTTTATAAAAAAAAAATTCAAAATTAAGTAATATTATGTTCCATTTGATGATACTTGAGTCTAATAACAATGTGATTAATTGTTACACAAAGTTAATAACCCGATAAAATTCAAGATTTCTTAAAATGAACATTAATATTTAGGTTTTAAAATTTTTAAATAATTCTAATTCAAATTCATTTAGCTTGGTTTAATTTCTATGATAGTTCCATTTATGGCTTTAGTTTGGTGTCTAGAATATGACTGTGGTAGCGAATGCAGGGCAAGTTCTGAAAAGGCAATAAAAATTGTAACATCTTCTTTGTTTACTCTTGTTTCCACTTTTCCTAGTTGTTGCTTTGTCCCACCAACGAGAGAACATGATAGTTTCGACACGATTTTGGGTTTTCCTCCTCGTTATCGTACTACATGTGTTTTTTTAGGTGACACCCTGTATCCACCAGGTAACATATGCAAATATTTGTTATGATTTATAGTTATCTCTGTACATGTTGATAACACTGCTGAATAGTACTATAATACGAGGGTTAGATATGGTTTGGGTTGTTGTAAAATTGCTCCACGAACTTATAGGATTCAATTTCGTTGCTGTGTATTTTCTGGTAACTTTCGTGCAACCGTTCTGATTATTTTGGAATTCTTCTCGAATATGGGATTCTCTTCTATAACTTACGATTTTTGCTAAGGCAGGTGTTCACGCATAAGACTCGAACAGACCTCCAAAATCTCATTCGTTTTTCTCGGGACGTTGCGCTGTTGGGACATGAAGTAGTATCGTCGGTGACAACTTTGGAACTCTGACAGTTTTGGAATTGGTACCTTTTTCCTACTTTAAACAAGGCTTATTGTTTTCTTTCTCCTTTTCTATCATTCATTTTTTCTCTTTTCTTGTTCTAAGTATTTTATATATCTTGGGTTCTTACTTTTTTAAAAATTGTTTGCTACTTCTATTATCTGTCTTATTTTTTGAGAAGTTGTTGTTATCTAGGAGACTTGCGTAATACACCATGAATAAGTCTTTATAGAAAGTGATCATCCACGCCTTATAAAATTAACATTATTTATGTTTTGAAGTTTGATTTACTATATGGGTTAGATGTAATATTTTCTGAATAATGAAGAAAAGTATCGTAAAGAAAAAAGCAAGAAGAATTTGTGTATCCTATGAACAAAACTTTATATATAATAAGCGTAGTTTTGTTCATTAAAAACTGTTTTTTCAGCAATATTAAACTAGAGACCCAAAAATGCATGTCGCATTGGAAGTGGCATAAACTAAGAGAAAAAGGAAAGTTGAATTGGTGAATGCAATGCGACAGCAATAATATTATGCAGCATGATAATGGAGATAGTAACACTAGCTCTGTACGAAGCAGAAGAAGAGATCAGTGGTGCAAGTGTGACAGTGACAGTGACATAGGTGCAATTAATGATTGAAGGTTAGGAATGGTTGCAATGGCCTTTCTGGTTAATTAGGACTTCACACCTTAACATGATGTTTGGTTCACTTGTACTGTTTGTTGAAACCTTTCTTTCTTGGTTAATTGTTAAAATAGTTTGGTCTTGATCATTTTGTACATAAAAGTTGAAACATTTTTGAAATATTTTATTTTATTTTATATATTTTTTTTAGATAAAAAAAATTAACACAATATTTGTATTTGGGACAAATTATAAACCTTTAGTAGTGTTTATTTAGGGTTCCTCTCAATTTATGGTAGAGAAGTGAAAGGGGGATAAAGTGGAGGCAAAAACAATACTTTTCTCTTTACTAAAGATAGTTATATTCGATGGACTAATAACATTCTATTTTTTTACTAATATTTATGTGATTTAAGTGTTTTTTTAGTGATGACCAAAATTTATTTTATGAAAATATATTATGGATTGTATAATGGATAAAATTTTACTACAATCTGATAAATTTATGGATTAAACAATATAGAAAAACAGTAAAGGAAATAAAACTTGATCGAAAGTAACTTATTGTTGGAGGACCTTCATATAAGAACAATTGTTGAAAAAATAATAAAGGAGATGAGAACAAGGTGTATGGAGTGTGTGTAGGTAGGGTTAGATAAAAGTAGATTAATTTTATATATTTGACAAATGATATTTTGATCTTTTATAGCACTTTATATATGGAAATGCAAGAAGCAACTATGAAATCCAATGAAGCAACTGCTCAAAAAGTATTTCTTTTCTGTTTAGCGTTTAGCATTGTTGATGACAATTTTTTTTTCTTTTTAATAGTAATGACAGATGATTGTTGATAATTATAATTATTGGTATGGTTGATAATGTACGGATTTTCAGTAAATTTTACTATTTTTTATTTTTAAATTTAAATTTTTAGATAGTAAAATCTATTACACAATCTAAAATGTAAATTACTAATAAATTTATATTTTATGATGATCTAAAATATAAATTTTATATCTTGAAATACAATATTTGTATTCTAAATTATATGTTCTAGAATACATATATTATAAATTGTACAATCATAATGAAATTTTACAAAATATATTTTAAAATTTACAATCCAGAAACTCTCAAATAATTTGAAAAACACAAAATGAAGTGTTCATTGAGGGTATAATGGGCATTTTACCACCCCTATACGTGCATGTTGAACACATGGGGGTGCGGGAAGAAATTTCCATGTCCCAAACCTAAGACAAACATCGTAAGCAGATGAGCCCAAACCAAGTATTTTACGAAAAACAAAAATTGAAAAACCTACATAATTGGATTTTGATCTAACGGCCAATAATCAGTCGATGCGCTCGATAACACTGTGCATTCACGGCGCATGATAAGATTTGTTAGCCTGTGAATAGTTATCGTTCTCATGGGATGCGCTTTACTCCTCAACCCTCCCCGCCACTTCTATCTTCATTTCTTTTTCTTTGATTATTTTTTTTTCCGCTCTTAAATTTTGTAGTTTGTTATTGACCGTTGAGCCAACCTCGTATTCCCAACGATTCTACCTGGTATGTTTTATGGTCATTTTAGTGTCATGTTCGATTTTCAATTTCGAAAACTGAGCCCTTTTTAAATTTGTTTTATCACCTGTCATTGATTACTGGTTTGAATTTATTTACTCGCTGTTTTTCATTGTGGATTTCTGTTTTTTGGTTTTGGGTGTGTTTCTCAGTGTCTGGAATGGTGCTGAGATTGACTGAGATTTTTGGATAAATGGCTTTGGATCTGTGAGGGTTAAGTATGAGTTCATTGTTTTGAGAATTTAATTTGTGGCATGTGGCAGTGTTTTGGGGAGACCCACATGAGAATCCTGGACATTGGTGAATGATATTTGTGTGCTAGGAAGTGGTAGTGGAGAGTGAGAATAATAGTTGGTATACTAACAACTATTAGCAGATAAGTTCAGTTTGTTAGTATGAACTCTGATTGGTGTTTGCATAGGGATTAAAATTCACTTTTACTGAATAGAATGTATCTGTAAATGAAATATGTAAAGGGTGTGTTCGTTTAAAAGTTCTGTTACTTGCCATATATGGGACCCCCTTCCCTCTGGTCCCTTCTATCGTTATTTATCCTTGTTTGGTGCTACAATTTTCCATTTGATTATCCTCTTCATTAATTGTTAATCTCAGTGCTAGCATATGAAAAATATAGCATCTAAACTTAACCGTATTATTGAGTATTTAAGCTAATTTCTTATGTTTAGAGGCATATCAGCTTAATGACTGTATATTATGCTGATATCTTCATCTGCTTGTCTCGCAGGTTTAAACATCTGCAACCCAATTGGGCTGTTAGTAATACTGACAAAAATGTCGGAAGGAACCAGTTTAGCCCTGGAATCATCTGAAAATGGCACGGATTTGTCTCAGGATGACATTGACACCATTGAGGAAACAGCAGAGGAAACAATATTGTCAAGACAAACTTCTGTCAACCTTGTTCCTTTTATTGGTCAAAGATTTGTATCTCAAGAAGCAGCTTATGAATTTTATTGCAGTTTTGCCAAACAGTGTGGCTTTTCAATTAGACGACACCGAACTCGAGGGAAAGATGGAGTTGGAAGGGGAGTTACAAGGAGGGACTTCACTTGCCATCGTGGTGGTTTTCCCCAGATTAAACCTTCTGATGATGGAAAGGTGCAAAGGAACCGCAAATCATCTCGCTGTGGTTGCCAAGCATACATGCGTATTGTGAAAAGGGCAGATTTTGATGTCCCTGAATGGCGTGTTACTGGTTTTAGGAACATACACAATCATGAGTTACTAAAATCCAATGAGGTGCGCCTTCTTCCAGCATATTGTCCGATATCTCCTGATGACAAGAGTCGTATATGCTTGTTTGCTAAAGCTGGAATGTCAGTAAGGCAGATGTTAAGACTGATGGAGCTTGAGAAAGGTGTCAAACTTGGTTGTCTTCCTTTCACAGAGATAGATGTAAGAAACCTGCTGCAGTCTTTCAGAAATGTGGACAGAGATAATGATGCCATTGATTTGATTGCCATGTGCAAGAGGTTAAAGGATGAAAACAACAACTTCAAATATGAATTCAAAATAGATAGTAATAACAGGCTTGAACATATTGCGTGGTCCTATAGTTCATCCATTCAATCATATGAGGCATTTGGCGATGCTGTAGTTTTTGATACCACCTACCGAGTAGATGCTTATGACATGCTGTTGGGATTTTGGCTTGGTGTGGACAATAATGGCATGACTTGTTTCTTTAGTTGCGCACTTCTACGGGATGAAAACATATTGTCTTTCTCATGGGCTCTAAAGGCAAGAACCTTTTGATATTCTAACTTGATAATCTTGTATTCAATTTCTCAATTGCCTGCTATGTAGTGTAGGTTTAAGTTACTGTCCCAAAACCTACAATTTGTTAGCTTTTGATAGTGTTTTTGCAAAATAAAATCTGAGAGCAAATTTTTTAACTGTATAAATATAAAATAGTAAGAGCATCTAATAAATAATAGGGTTTGGTTAACATGTGAGCGCAAGTTAAGAATTAAACTTAGCATTAATTATTGTCACTGAATTACCCTAATTACTTGAAGAATAAAGAATCAAGTGCTGTTTGTATTTTCAAGGTAAGAACCTTACAATGTGCCCTAATAACTCCTGTAAACAAACCCCGTAATGTTAAAGCAGCAAAATCCTGTACGTAGTTTTTCTTTTCATTGTCTGATTCTTTGATGGGCATATTTCTTTTTCTTGATAGTAGAATAACGATGACAATCCATTGTCTGATACTTTTGTGCAAATTTTTATGCTGCAAATTTCCTTTACATGATATTTATGTGATCTGTTTCATTTGAGTTTTTGTTTTTAACTTAATAATCACTATGCAGGCTTTCTTGGGGTTCATGAAAGGAAAGGCTCCACAAACAATATTGACAGATCACAACACTTGGCTGAAAGAAGCTATTGCAGTTGAATTGCCTGAAACTAAACATGCCTTTTGTATATGGCATATTCTTTCTAAGTTCTCTGATTGGTTTTCTTTACTTCTTGGATCACAATATGATGAGTGGAAAGCTGAGTTCCACCGGCTCTACAATTTGGAACTGGTGGAAGATTTTGAAGAAGGCTGGCGGCAAATGGTTGACAAATATGGACTCCACACAAATAAACATATTATTAGCCTGTATTCATTGAGGACATTTTGGGCTTTACCATTCTTGAGGCGCTACTTCTTTGCAGGATTGACCAGTACATGTCAGTCTGAGTCCATTAATGGTTTCATCCAACGTTTCTTGAGTGCCCAATCTCAACTAGACCGCTTTGTGGAGCAAGTCTGTGATATATAATTTGTTTCCCTTAGTCTTGTTTATTGATATGCTATGCCCTATTTAAATATCAGTTTCTGCAGGTGGCTGATATTGTTGATTTTAATGACCGAGCTGGAGTGAAACAAAAGATGCAAAGGAAACTGCAGAAAGCTTGCCTCAAAACCGGTTCACCTATTGAATCCCATGCTGCCACTGTACTTACTCCTTATGCCTTAAATAAACTTCAGGAAGAGCTAGTTTTGGCGCCACAATATGCATCCTTCCTGGTTGATGAAGGTTGTTTCCAGGTCAGACACCATTCTCAGTCAGACGGAGGGTGCAAAGTATTTTGGGTTCCTTGTCAAGAGCACATCAGCTGCAGCTGCCATCTGTTCGAGTTTTCAGGCATCTTATGTAGACATGTGCTACGTGTCCTGTCAACTAATAACTGTTTTCACGTCCCTGATCAATATTTACCCGGCCGATGGCGAGGCATTAGTTCATCTTCTCTTAACCACTTCCGGGGTAACACTAGTAGGGATCAGCCTGAAAGGATGCAACTTTTGGAATCCATGGTTTCAACATTTTTAGTGGAATCCATTGAAACTGAGGAACGTCTGGATGTTGCTTGCGAGCAAATTTCCATGGTGCTATCACGCATCAAAACTCTTCCTAGGTCTCCACATGGGGTGAATGACATTGCATTTAGTTATCCATCAGATTCATTAATCCTCCCAGAGGTAGAAGATACTGATGGAATGATTCCCGGCTTTACAATCACAAATCCCCATGATTCTATCACTACAGGAAAGCTCAAGGAAAGAAGGGCTAGAGATGGAGTCGATCTCACAAGGAAGCGCAGACAGTTTTCTGCACCATTGTGTGCTCAATATGGACATGATGCATCTGATTGCTCAATAATGGCGACTGACAATATGAGTGGAGATGCATTAGGGTACTTGTAGAGTGGGTGGAAGCAGTATTGCTGTACAAAGTAAATGCATTTTTTTGGGGGGGGAGGAGGTACATAAATGCAATTTTTTTATTTCAGATGCATGTAATACATATTTTTTATATTTTCCTCCGCTCCAGTGATACACATGTTGCCTCCTCTTTTTACATGAGTAAATGTTTCGGTGCTTCTTGCACCACTGTATGAGCATGCGAATTTTGATTTACTTAAATACATAAATCTTTTTGCTTGTACTTTTTTTGCATGTGTAGAAAGAATCGTTGTTTTTTGAATCTTCTGCCTTCAATCATGACGGCTGTGGTCACGTAGGTTTCACCTTGTTCATAAAAAGTTGTAGTTGACAATAAAGTGCTTTTTATTGGGTGTACTCGTAAAAGATGTTATTTAGCTTGATATGTTTGAGTTCATAAGCTGCATAAAAATGTTGTTTGTGTGCATATTTATAAACTGCACGATATTTCTCTTAATCTCTTTGATTACAAATATACACACGATGGGATTGACAACTATGATGGTATCAAAATTTCTATTATCGTTTATGACCATTAGAGTCTTTCTTGAATTTGAGCAAATGATATTTTTGTCTTTGGAGCCCCTTCAATAAATTGTTTCCCTAAATGATAGTAACGAAATCATTATCGGTCAATGATCAGTTGGGGTAATTTATTATTAGCTATTGTACAAAAAATTCTTTATCATTTGTACCTATCAGAGTCACTGCCACACAATTTGTTTGCAAATGAATCCTGATTATTGCTAGACATATCTAGAACTTGTATATTTACATTCCATGCTATCAATCATAAGCTAGCATTCTAGAGGCTTCCTCTCTTATTACAATATGGAATTATACATTTTGGGCAGTGCCTTACCTATCTATGACTTATTCTGCAGAATCTTCTCCCAGAGAAACTTTACTTAGCCTGCTTGGCAATGATTTAGCAGTGTTATTTGCAACTTTTCTTCTCCCATTTTTACGTTGACGAGATCTCAAGAGAGCTCTCCAGGCTAGTTCTTTTCCCATGTTGGATTTGGTGGAAGGGATTTCTTGGGACGTGTTTCCTTGGCTGTTGCCAGCATCAAAAGAGTCCTTCTCAGAAGCCATTAGGATGTTCAAGAAGGGTAGCTAGGACAGTGAGATGGTGGATATTGAAGAAGGGTGATCAAAACATGGTAGTAGCCTAGTAGGTGGCAGATTTTAAGGTGGTTTAAGGGACAATCTCCACTTATAATGCACCACATGCAAGAGAATATATGTTGGATGGCAGCAAGGTTAATGGGGTGCTCAAGGAATCACTTGCAAAAGTTCATCACTCTTGGAATAAATTAAACAAGTGTGTGCTGTCTTGTATATGAAGAAACTATTTTCAATTATAGGACGTGGCATTGGCCCTGCGGTCATTCACCTGTGCTGTAGACAATATACAGAAGATGCTCATACAGATCTTTTTCTTGTTTGGTTACAGCTTTGATCAAGATCCTTTAATTTAATCGGCCACTTCATGGTCGCAAGAATAAAAGGACTAAATCATCATAAATGGTAGCCATTTGAAGTGTCAAATTGAAGCAGCTATATGCTGATAAATTTATCATTATTTTGCATTAATTAATAGTTAGTGTAATATAGATTTAAATTTTTAAGTTAAGAGTTTGAGTGTTTTTTCACTATAGTGCTTTTCCTACTATTTTTATATTATGTGATGAGGTGTAGTTCTATCACCTTTTATAAACTCTCTTAACACTAATCTGTCTTCAAAAGAGCGTGAAATTTGGGAGAGAGAGAGAGAAATGTATTTTCAGAAGAAAAAAAAAATATTGAACAAACTATTCTATAGGAATTATAAAGGAAAAAATTTCTTTCAAGTTAAAATTAGTTAATTCATGCACAAATTTGTTTAGAAGTTTGCTTTTTAAGTTTGTCAAAACTAAACCCTTAATGTTATTATTTATGGTCACTAATATAAGGCGTTTTTAAATTAAGCAAACTAATACAGATATATAAGTTTAAATATATTTTTGTTTTTTTATTTTATTAATTAGTTTCACTTTGATCCTTTATTTTGTGTTTTTTTTTTTCAAGTTACACTTTTTTAAGTCATTATCAATCTTATTTAATTAACTAATGAAAATCCTTAACAAAAATAAAGACAAATTATGTATATGCATACTAAGCAATATAACTAAACTCTTTCACATTAAAGAAAATTGATAGCAAAATATCACTAGATATGATACGAGTTGAAAATAAAGACAAATTATGTATATGCATACTAAGCAATATAACTCAACTCTTTCACATTAAAGAAAATTGATAGCAAAATATCACTAGATATGATATGAGTTGAAAGATTGAAGATGATATGACTAAAATGCAAAAAAAAAAAAGTGTTTTTTATTAATGTAAAAAAATGTTATTATTATTATTATTATTATGAGAGTTTAATGAAAATATAACATAACATTAAGCTTTTGTGCGGATGAGGCTGAGAGTGAAAAATGAAAGAAAAGAGAAGAAAGAGAGTAAAAAGTTATGTTGTTTTGATATCGAAAAAGTAAGTAAATTTGAGTTGAAAGATTATAGATGAAATGATCGATATGACTAAAATGTAAAAAAAAAATGTGTTTTTTATTAATTAACTGAATTATCATTGTCGCAAAATTGGGAAGAATTTCAATTAAAATAAAGATAAATATTTAGATATATATATGTTTATTATATATTTATAGAATTGATTTCAAATAAAGAATAATGTTTATAATTAAAAGTATATATATATTTATGTAAATATTGTTGTTTGAAAATTGTAATTAAAGAACAAATGTAACATTGAAATATTTTCAATCAATATTTTAAAGTAAAGAGAATAATATTTGTAATCATAATGCATAAAGTGTTGATGGAAAATTAAAATACCTTACATTTGATGGAAAGTTACCATGTCATATTGAATTTTGTTAACATTTCATTTATAATCAAATTAAGAATAATGACCATTGATTATAGTAATTACAATCTAATTAATACAAACAAAGTCAATGATTAATTGATTAAGTGTCCAAGCATAATTGATGAGTACATGCCTAATCAATTACAATCAAAGAAGTAATCTGTTAAGTTGTGGGAGATAATTGATTAAGACCTCAAATGCAATCAATTGAGTGTCAAAGGACATAATTGATTACGAATACATGTCTAATCAATTACAATCAAAGACATATTTTATTTGTTGTAGAGATAATTCATTAAAAGATTAAATGTAATTGATTAAAGATTCCACACACCATAGTGTCAATTTTTCAAGAAAAAAACTAAAAATTTCGTGTACATAATAGTTTTAGCCTCATGAAAAAACAAAAGAGAAAACATTATTTAACCCACAACTTTCTTGGGATGTTTCTCCCCTTCCCCTCATTTTTCACCCAAATCGGTCCAAATACATTCAACCAAATAGCTACAATGAGCATATTTTCTCAACCCTCAAATCCTTGCAAAGAGTACAACACCCAAAACAAACATAAGTAAGAATTTTTCATCTATCCTTAAACTAAGAACAAAATGCAATTGGGTGGAGTAGTCAAATGCCTAAAACATTAGTCTAGAAAAAGATTGTGTTTGTTTACGTTGAAAACATGTTTTGCGGCAACAAACTATGTTACTAAAAGTAAGAAATGAAAAGGCTAAAACTTGTAACTTTTTTTTCGTAGTGAAAAATCACGTCCGTGATTCATTATGTACACTATTAATAATCACAAAACTACACACTAAAAAGTTCAAAACAATTACTCAATTAGGTATTAGTGTTAAGTATTTTTTCCACTGACTTTTGAATTCATATGTATTGATTATTTCAATTCTTAATTTTCTTATACAATTGAATAACTAATATTAATTTTTTATGATAATTAATTAGTGCATAAAAGGGATGGATCTTTTTAAATCTTTAAAAATATATAACACTTTTTAGACAAAGTGTCTGTGACACAGATAGCATTTTGGCATTAAAGATAAGGCTAGGAAATGGACACTACAATTATGTTGGGATAACTATGAAATGCATTTTCGTAATTAATTCTTGTGGAGAATAGGAACACAAAGATTTATTTTTTAAAATAAGAAAAGTTCTGTTTTTTCTCTTGAAAAAACCAAACCAACGTGAGGAACACTGTTACCACCGACATCACATTTCCATTTGTCAAATTGACCTATTTGGTGGCTCTTGGTGGCTATTTTTGTCCCTCTCAGCCTCAACTACAATTTCCACCTCAGAATAGCACTTTTTGGAGGTTTTTTGTTATGCTCAGCACTTAGGTTTCAACCAAGAATATCAAGTTCTGGTTAAGAATAACAGTTCATCTTTAATGCTTTACCCCAAGTCAGAAGCAGAGAATTCATTCCCTTTCTAATTAAATTAACACTTTGTGATTCCTTTTCTTTTTCTGTGGCTTTCTCACATATAAAAGACTTCTTCATCAAGAATTTGACACTTCAACATAAGGGTCAACTTTATCTTCTCCTTTCCTTTTGGTAAGAAAGAAAATATATAATCATCACAAATGGATGTAATAATCATATAACACTAAATGAAGGTTGTATTCAATATCTTTCTAAAGCCAATATTAAAGAGGTCTTTCTTTGCCAAAGGTTTAAAGGTTCAAGTTCAATGCCCCACGTCTCTCTATATGTTATGCAAGAACTATATAACATTTACTTTCTAGTATTTGAGGCAATAAAAAAACTGAATTAACTGAAAGGTACTCTGCACTTTTTTTGGAGGTGAAATGGCCATAATGTACACATTTTTTATGTGTCATGACTCATTAGCACTAACTTTGTCTTCATCAATGAATACACTTCAAACACAAACATATGGTGCTAATTTACAATTGCCTTTGTGGGACTGTTTGGTATTAAATCCCACACACAGTGGGAATCTTTGGCCTTTAAGCAACCTTTGCTCCAAGCAATTCTGAAACTCTTTCTTCCCTTTTCCCAATTCTTCCCTTCAAAACTTCAAAACTTAAAAACTTCATCTTCTCACCTTCTGTTGAATTGTATCATTTTTCTTGAGCTCCCAAAAAACGCCACCAGAGAATGGCAATCACACATGCTGACATTGAACCAGGCAGAAGTAAGACAGATTTGAGTAGCAAAACTGGTGCCTTCCTTATGGTTCTCGCAATACTAATAGGCCTCTTCTGCTTCATCCTTTGTCTCATAGCAGAAGCCACACGTTCTGAGGTACAAGTTTGATATGTTTGCAAAATTACAATTCTACCGATTGTCCCCTAAGGGAATGAACCTCTCATGAAGTTTAATGCATAATCTGGTAGATGATATGATATGATATGATTTGGTAGGTGACATGGATGAACACAAGTGGAAAAGAAAATGGAGCCAAATCAGAATGTGCTTATAGTGGTAGTGGGAAAGTGCCATTACTATGTGCTGCTTCTGCTTTTGTTGGACTTGCATTTGCCATGGTCATGCAACACACTTACATGTTGATAGCAGTGAGTAAATCATCACCTTCTTTGCTTACCTGGGACCCTGATTCTCCCTCTGCCAGGTCCCTAACATGGCAAGCAGCGTTTTTCTTCGTTACAACTTGGTAAGAGGAAGACCCTTTTGTTCTTATGTTCTTGAATATCACAGAAAATATAGCTCTTTGTTCGTGTTTTCCATTAAATTTCACACAAAACAACAATTTCCAATGGGGCAGTGGACCAAATTGCTTTGAAATTAGATAGAAATAAATTGAAATGGGGTAGAAATCAAAACTCTGGGGAAGACAGTGAAAAGAAAAGGAGGGAAGGAGAGAGGTTTGATGACACCAAAGAGAATAACAGACCTAGGCTGATTGCATGGTCCCATCATCGATCAATTATTTGAAATCTTATTTTCATATATTATTATCTTTTAGTAGACAAACTTCAGCCTTATATTATTAGGAAAGGAGCATTATCTTTCCACCTAACTATTCTTAATTTAAATTATTCAAAATCCTAATTTAATATTAATTCCTGCATATGTTAATCATGTGATGTAATTATATAGGTTCTCCCACCAACAAAGCAACAACTCTGATTATAATACCTTTGTTTAACAGTAATGGATAACTAAATGTCCAAGAGTTTAGTAACCATGTGTTTAACAGTTTAACATCTATCCACATTTTATACCATCTACTGATACAAAAAATAGTTTTCAGCATATGACAAACTTTTTATATATAACAATATAAGATTAATTATATATGAGTAACTCGTACAAAAAATATTCATCTTTTAGCAGTCAACTAAACCTGAAGTAAAAACATGTGAACTGAAGTTGTTGTATGTTGTAGGATTTGTTTTGGAGTTGCAGAGATTTTGTTGTTGGCAGCACTCGGTGTAGAGTCAGGCCATCTGAAGAATTGGTCGAAGCCAAGAACAGGTTGCTACAACATCAGAGAAGGGTTGTTCTCTGCTGCAGGGGTGTTGGCTTTAACCACAGTTTTCTTAGCTGCTGGTTTATACCTAACAGCACTACGTGCACAGAAAATGGTAGAGGAACTAGCAAGTGTTCGAAGAGAGGTTCTAGAAGCCTCTGCCTTGTATGCTTCTCCACCAAGATCACCCCAACCACAGTATATGTCAACCGTTTCAAGGGAGAACCCCACAAGCAGAGAGAACCAGAATGAGCTTCTGCTATCTGTGTTTCCAACTCCATTTGTTAAAAGTTTCGAGTTTGCATGAATCCAGAAAAAGGGTTCAAATTCATTTGATTGTGTAAATAACTTCTGAATATAATTCACTAGGGCTACCTACAACTTCTGTCTAAGTTGCAGAGTAATTCAAGAACAAAACTTGTTATTATCTCATTAATTTACTTAACTATGGAACTGAAATTTTAATTTGGATTAAAAGAAGTATAAATCTAATAGAAAGTCTAATTATCGTGTATAACAATTTTATTTTATTCAATTTAAAAATGCCTATAAGTTCTCCCTAGAGATGTTTGAAAACACTTGGGTACTAAAATAAATACTTTAGCTATTATTATCAATGTTGAAAACGCATTCAATTTTTATTTAACACAAACTGTATAAATAATTAGACGATAGGGGATTGTATATTACTAATGCTAAACAACAAGACATATATGATATTTAATCACAATTCAGATTATCAATATGGTAGTTCTGAAAATTGTAGGAGATTCAAGACTTCTTGGAAACAATCTCTATTTAAGACTTCTTGGAAACAATCTCTATCAGCTTGTTACCACATAATACTTTCATCTACTATGTGATTAGGGGTTATCAATGAAACATGAAATATCATTACATTTAAACTAAAGTCAACATTTACATTATATGTTAAACATATAGTTTTACCAATATGTGATTTATATATTATCCTTCATCTTAACATTCAATTAATTATTTATGATTTCTTATAAATTACTCTATCTGATTTCTCACTAATAGGAATGATAACAAAGTGAAGTGGGTGCGAATTTGATTATAGATGTTATTGTCCAAAAGTAAAAATTTAGGTTTAGCCTTATTTCTATCAAGTAATAGGTATACTTGTACTTACACTCTTATGTGTCTAAATATTTATTAAATAATTTTTGTGTACAACAATATCAAAATAAAGAAAACATGTTATTATCAATACTATAATGTCAAAAGGGCACAAATTTTCTTCTCTTTAATGTCAAATAAAAATTGAAAAAATTATAATTATATAAATTTTAAAATAAAGTACAAATAAACTAAGGATATTTTAAAACATTAAGCTTCATATAAAACTTCAATAAACACAACACCTTATATGAAACATTATGAACATCAAAATTTATAATACATATATTTATCAAATCTCATTTAAAAAAATAAAATAACAAATTTTATCCACACAAGTGATTGCTTAAGCAATGTATTCTCACTTGAGCAATATTCCTTTAGGAGGAAGAATTGACTCAACTTCTTCCTCTCTCTCAAATATTCAATTATTAGTCGAGCACCCAAAACTCGTTATTTGAGTGTTATCAAAACGGTTGAGCTATTAAACTCTCAATTTCTCTCTAGTTTGAGCGGTCATATGTCACTTGAGCAACCAAAACTCTCTCTCAAAGAAAATTGAGTTATCTCTCAAATTATCATTCATAAATCAATCGAGAATATCCTATTTAATCACATCACTTAAACAACATATGGTCACCTAAGCTCATGAAACAAAATTCACAAACTAAAATTTGTTATTTCAATTAAACCAAAATAAGAACTCTTCAATCTAAAATAAGTTCTCAAAATATTATTCATATATACTTGTTTTAATTCAATTGAATTCAAAATACTCAACCTATTAAACAATATAGCATTTAATATCAACTTCACCCAGATTAAAACAACATCAAAATCACATAAAATAACTCCATTTCAAACTAATACATCTCATCAAACACTAATACTTTCATGAACACAATATAATCACAAGTCACATATGCATATATACAAATTGATTTCATCACCAAAATCCACACTCAAGATTACCATAAATTAACTCTATCTAATTTCAAAAACACAAACTAAATCCACCATTATCTACCCTAGAGTTCTATCTCTTCAAGATTTCATCACCACTTTCCAAAATAGCCAAATCAAAATAGTTTCTTTTACTTCAATTATTGTGCTCTTTAATGAATTGTTCCAGAAATTTAGAAAAAAGAGAAAAGTCTTAACTTATTTCTAGAAAACTTAAATCACAAACTAAACATATCATTAAAAACCTAAATTATTATAAATTCATTTATTCTTCTCAAATCAAACATATAACTAAAATATTAAGAACATTCTCAAGTATATAAATACCTTAGTAAAAAATACAACATAATCAATTATAACAACATAGATGTAAAAAATATTAGTACACTATTTATAACATAATCAATTATATCTTCAATGTAATTTATTATATAATAAATAATTCATTATATGTTCAAACATAATAAAATATATGATTTTTTTTATGTAAACAAGAAAAGTTTAATGCACATATTTTTTTTCCCTTATTTGTTAATTTCTTTTCTTTTTCATGTTTTTTTTTTTACTTGTTCCTTGCCAATAACTTCCTTTGTCTTTATGCTAACTTGATGATACTATAACTTTATTCATTTGTGAAAATAAGGTCTTCTTGTATCTATTATTTGTGAGTCAATCACTGAATGTTTTGTTTGGTAATGAAATTATACTTTGATAATCAAAATAGTTATATATAATTATTAATGTAACAGTTTTAACAAAAAGAAATTATATTAAAAAATAAATTTATAATTGAATAATATAAAAAAAATAATTAAAATAATAGAATTGAAAGTTAGAGGACCTCTAACTAAAGAATACAAACATTTTTTTTATTCTTTTGGTGAAAACTCTCAATTGCATGCCATCTTCACACAAAAGAAAAGTCTCTTGCGAATTGTATCACTAAAATTAATTTGTCTTCTAAATGTTACCTTTCAACATGAATAAAACAACATTATATATAAAAATATATAATAAAATAAACTTATCGTAGTTTTAGAAAAAACATGATAAGACAATTCTTTTAAAATCAGATTTATAATAAAATGCTATTTAAAATTTAATAAAAAATAGTTAAATGATAGTATTACTGTGAAAAGAAAATAATAAACATTTTAAAATAACCACAATAACAAGTATCTGAAAATAGTAAAATGAAATTAGAATACTTTGAAATATTATAAAAGTAATTATTAATGAAGTCCTTACTTAATAAAATACTCATAAGTCCCTATCAATAACTTCTGTTATTTGCACAAAATAAATACTCCCAATATATTTTTTCTATAAAGATAATAGATTGAGTCAACCACCTCATGTATTCTACTGAGTCAACCATTAAATAAAGTAGGATTCTAGTGCAGCCATTGGTACTCAACACCAAATTTCAATCTTCAAGCATTTATTTAATTGTTTAATTAACCTATAACTATAATTTATTATTATTTTATCTTTATTAATGTAATACATTTTATTAATCTTATTATTTATAATAATAATTATCTTTAAATATTATATAATTATAATATTAGAGAATTAATAAAAACACTATTTATTTTGTATTTTTTTATAATATTTAATTTTTTAATTATACTTATTTACAATATTAATTAGGAGATTCTCCTTCTTAACTAGTATATATAAATTTTTATTAGTTTACCTTTTTTTACTGTCTCTTAACTTTTAATTAATTATCCACAATAATAAAATTAATTATTTTATAATTAATTACTATAAAAACATTTTTTATAAATTTAGTAATTTTTATATTTTATTATTATGCATAATACATGTGCTTTTATTGATTAAAATAAAAAAAAATATCATTTAAATTAGACATTTAATTTTATGTTTTTATTAACTATGAAAAATAAAAAAATACATGGTTGAAATTGGATATTCTTGGAGTACCCATCCAATTTCATGGAACTATCGATATGATTGAAGTGAGGGCCCATCTCTCCCTACGGACCCATAACCGGGTCGCATGATATTTGTACGATCCATTAAAAAAATTGAAACACCTTTCATTATTATTGAGGAAAAACGGGGCTGGATCCGACCCGAAACACCATATCCGAGATCCATAACCACAACCACCACTACACGCAACGCAACGCAACCCCAGACCCCACTCCATACACACCCCACCGCTATTTAAATTTCATGAGAATATTATAGAAACCGTGTCCCTCTAATTCTCAATCGAAAACCTAGGGTTTCTCCTTCATTTTCAATTCCGGTTCCTTTGATCTTTGATTGTTCTTAGGGTTAGGATTGTTGTTGTTGCAGTGAAGATGTCTTTGAGGCCAAATGCTAGAACCGAGGTTCGTCGCAACCGTTACAAGGTGGCGGTGGACGCTGACGAGGGTCGTAGGAGGAGGGAGGATAACATGGTGGAGATCCGGAAGAGTAAGCGAGAAGAGAGCCTCCAGAAGAAGCGCCGTGAAGGCCTTCAAACTCAGCAACAGTTCCCCACTCCTCTTCAAACCTCCATTGTCGAGAAGAAGGTATTGCTGTTATCGGCATCGAATAGCAGGAAATTAGAATTCCACTGTGATCTGGGAAATTTCAGATTCACGTGCTATAAATCACGTGGTTGTGATTTGATTTGTTTGAGTGCGATTGGGGATTAGTTGGTTAGTTAGGAATTAAGTTATGATGGTTGCTTTTGTCTATTTGTTGGCCGCAGTTAGAAAGCCTTCCTGCGATGGTTGCTGGAGTGTGGTCAGATGATAACAGCCAGCAGTTGGAAGCGACCACGCAGTTTCGGAAACTGCTTTCGATTGGTAATTGTGGATTGATTTTGTTTGATGTTATCGTTGAATTGTTGTGGTGCTCTGATTCTGTGTGTTAACTTTGTTTTATTCTGTGCGGTTTATTCTATTGTGTAGAGCGCAGTCCTCCTATTGAGGAAGTTATTCAAGCTGGAGTTGTGCCTCGATTTGTGGAGTTTCTTGTTAGAGAGGATTTCCCTCAACTTCAGGTTTGTTTTATCTCCTGCATTTGATGTTTTTGTGTGGTGTAGTGTAGTTTGGATGGAATTTGGTTTCTTGATTGGTTGCTTGTGAAATTTGTTTGTTTGGTTAGTTTGAGGCTGCATGGGCTCTCACGAACATAGCATCTGGAACTTCTGAGAATACCAAGGTGGTGATTGATCATGGGGCAGTTCCGATATTTGTCAAGCTGCTTAGTTCGCCCAGTGATGATGTTCGGGAGCAGGTATGTTGTTACAAGAATGTGGTAGTGCTGGCTTCTCCTTTCTTGGAATTTTTGATCTAGCTTGCTGGAATAATAGAACTCTGAAATTCCAGGCAGTGTGGGCGTTAGGAAATGTTGCTGGTGACTCCCCCAGGTGTCGTGATCTTGTTCTTGGCCATGGGGCGTTAATCCCACTGTTGGCCCAGTTGAACGAGCATGCAAAACTTTCAATGTTAAGAAATGCAACATGGACCCTGTCAAACTTCTGCAGGGGCAAACCACAGCCTCCTTTTGAGCAGGTAATTGTCTTTTTGTTTAATTGAAGTCAAACCTGTAAGAGAACCTGTGTTGGCCTATAACTATGAGAATTTTTTGTGGACAGGTCAGGGCAGCACTTCCAGCTCTTGAGCGATTGGTATTTTCCAATGATGAAGAGGTCTTAACAGATGCATGCTGGGCGCTATCATATCTTTCTGATGGAACAAATGACAAAATCCAAGCTGTTATTGAGGCTGGTGTATGTGGCAGACTTGTGCAGCTCCTTCTGTAAGTACTAAATCTAGTATACCTGGTCAACCATTGCATTATTGTTTCAATTAATTGTCTTGGCACTAAACTTGTCTGTTTGTTTTAAAGGCACCCATCCCCTTCAGTGCTGATTCCGGCTCTCCGCACAGTGGGAAATATTGTAACCGGAGATGATTTTCAGACTCAGGTAATGACTTGTAAACATTCATGAATAATTAATGGTACTGAATTTTATTCTTATTCAAGGTTTGTGAAGTAATAGAAGTTGGTGTTGCATAACTAATCTTGAAAAATTTAAATATTCAACTAACTTGACCCGAAATTGTTGATAGGTTAATTTAGCATGTTTCATGTGCCCCAGAAATCATGAAAATTTAAATATTAAAACAACTTCACCCAAAATTCTTGATTGGTTAAGTTTTCTAGTTTAAGATGATAATATGCTGCTGCTATAATATGAGTGTAATAGAAGTGTGCACTAGACAAAATGTTAGTCTTGACTTCATAACTTTGTTGGTGAATTTGTTTTGGCTGACTTGGGTGAAGTGTTACAGTTGGTCGTTCTAGTTTGGTATTGAATACAATCCTTCGAGGGTTTGGGGAGAATAGAGTGAGAGGTTGGGAAGAGTGAAGAATTTATACAATGATATTCACTGTATACATTATCCACTATCCACTGAAGAATTCAATTTTGCATGTCTCTTTTGGCTTTTAGCACTTTGACTTGCCACTGTGACACGACCACTACTCACCATGAATATAGGTTTTGCTTTCCCATAGCATCATTGCTGAGGGTTTCCTGATTTTGGTGTAACTCTTTTCATCAGACCATCATCAATCAGGGTGCTCTCCCATGCCTGTTGAGCCTGTTGACACATAATCATAAGAAAAGCATCAAGAAAGAAGCTTGCTGGACCATATCGAACATTACAGCTGGAAACAGAGATCAGATACAGGTAAGCCAGTATAAAATTATTTTGCACTAGATGTAAATCCCCTTTTTAATCAAATAGGCTATTGACATTTTTTTTGTTGTTTATCCTTTTCTTTAGCTTGATGTTTGTTATCTCCATGCATATTAAATTGGATATTTCATTGGAAATATTGTACCTCCTAAAGTTTCAAGTCTCTTCAACCATTATTGAGTGCTATAGATGCTGTGGCTTTGTAATACGTAATATAGGAAGCTAGATGATCTTGAACATGGACTCGTGGTGCAATTAGGGATGTCAAATATATGGTTAGGATAAATTCCATTGGATAAAATAGTTCGTTAATTTATTTTGATCCATTAATAATTAATTTAAAATTTTTAATCCATCCATGACCCATTTAATAAAATCTATCCATATTTTAAGAATTAAATATGTTTATAATTATAATATTATCCCCCCTCTCTTGTCCATCACTTCCAAATGCAGCAGCATCTCTGAAAATAAATGAAAGAGTGGTCTATTTATTGATGAAAGGTGAGTGTGAGGAAAATGCGGTAAAACTATCTGAGGAAACATAATGGGATAGGATAAAATGGGCCTGAGAAAAAAGGTTGTATCATTACACAAGAAAAAGGAGAAAAAAGTTGGTTACAAAGATGAAATGCGTGATCATTGATAGATTAATAGAATAAAAGCCTTTGCACGGATTGAGTGTGCTGATTTTGTGAGATTCAGCTGTGATCTTCATGAAATAATGGAATCTCAAAATTCTTCAAAATACATTGTCAATTCAACTGAAATAATAAAATACATTGTCATTGAACAACAAGCAAAGGAAAAAAAAATTAATTTTTGACTAGTTAAAATATATAAATCTCCGAAGCATAACCTAAGCATTACAAAATAGCATGCTTATGTGCTCGACTGCTCTTTTGTTAAGGTTTTCTATTCTACATTATAAAATTGTAGTACGAAGGAAATCACGTATCACTTGTGAGCATTGGTATTTTATATTATAGGCATTATACTCTCTGTTTGGGAACCTTGAGATGTTCTATTGGCATTTGTGAAGGATTAAGAATAAGAATACAATTTTTAGGTGGCTTATTTCATCACAATAGGTACTTTGGACTTAATACAATTTATATGTGATGTAGGCTGTTATTGAAGCTGGTCTGATTGCCCCACTTGTTAATCTTCTTCAAAATGCCGAGTTTGACATTAAAAAGGAAGCGGCTTGGGCAATCTCAAATGCTACATCTGGTGGTACCCATGAGCAGATTAAGTATAACTTTCATTTTTTTTATTTTTTTAATTCCACTTCATAATGATAAGTTGGTAATTATTGGAAATTATGTATTGACTAATCATATGTGGTTGTAAGGTATTTGGTGAGCCAGGGTTGCATTAAACCTCTCTGTGATCTGCTTGTTTGCCCCGACCCAAGAATTGTCACTGTCTGTTTAGAAGGTCTTGAGAACATTCTGAAGGTTGGGGAAGCTGAGAAGAGCTTGGGTAACACTGGAGATGTCAACTTGTATGCTCAGATGATAGATGATGCAGAAGGATTGGAGAAAATCGAAAACCTGCAGAGTCATGACAACAATGAAATATATGAAAAGGCTGTTAAAATTCTTGAAACATACTGGTTGGAAGACGATGATGACACACTACCTACAGGCGATGGTGCTCAACCTGGTTTTAACTTTGGAAACGAGCTTCCAGTCCCATCTGGTGGATTCAACTTTAGTTGAAGACTGTTGTGTGGGTAAATGTGCTTTGTCTCAGTATTCTTTTTTCTATAGGGTCATCAATCGAAATTTCCTATCATTTTTTAATATAAAATTCTACAGTTCTCTAAACCAAATTGGTTTGAATAATTGTAGGAACCAGGTTGGATGGAGCAGGGTTGATGCTAGGGTAACTGTTGGAGTCGAGTCTGGGGTGGGGTTGGGGGGCAGGGGGTGAGTTCGGTCCATGCACTTCATGGTGTCTGGTTTAAGTCTGGTCTTGTGTCCGTGGTTAATGGGGTGCTGGGGAGGGTCAGTTTAACTACCATGTCCAAATAAGAAGGGTGGTGGTGGGTTCAACAGCAGCATAATGACCTTGTTAGCAGTTTATGTTGTGTTAAAATTATAAATATACATATATATATATATATATATATATATATATATATATATATATATATATATATATATATATATGTGCTGTGGGCATAACTATTGGAAGGTTTATGTTGCAGTAGCAGGGACCGTATTATATGGCAGTGGATGGGTTTTCTCGAATGCGGCTTTTGAGTCCTATTTTTTATTGAGTCGTGTAGTTGTATTGGTAATTTATTCATACAGAGTCAGTATTTGATTTGAGTGGATACACAGTATTCAGAAACCGTGGTTGTATTCAAATGAAAGAATTAGCATATTTTTGTGCCTGCATTTCTCCTTTGGGCTATTCTGAAGCCTTTTCTCTCGCACAATTCACATCAGGAATGCATAGTGTCAATAAGAAGCGAAGCCTAAATCGAGATTGCTGCCTGAAGCACTAAACTCTCATTAGGAAAGCTGCAATGTGTATGCCCCCAATGGGAAGAATGTGTATCAAGAAGTGTAGTCAATTTGTCAAAAAGTATGTTATAACGATTTGTTATTCTTGTGAAGTATGTCTTTTTGCTTAAAGTCCGTGCGATTTCTTGACAACTGTTCTTTTTGCTCTGATTTGAGTTTTAAAGAAAGATGCGGATATTCAGTAAGTGTTCAATTTAAGATGTATTCGGTTGTCGAGGGTTCCAGAATGGCAAATACTAAACTTTCATAATTGCCCGAACAGAAGGATCTAACGCTTAACCTCTTTAGTTTCTCATGTTAATAGCACTCTCTAATATTGAAGATACTAAAATAGATAACTTCTAAAGTGGTTTCTTTCATCGGTGCGCATGCAAATACCCTTGAGGTGCTCTGGTGCTGTGCGCATGGAAATACCCTTGACGTGCTCTGAAGTGCTTATGACGCATATGACGTTATAGTCAATCTCTGAGACGATATCTATGTATTTGGGTTATATCTAGTTTGGGATGTACTCACAGGTGATGAAGGAGGTATAGTTGTTATTATTGATAACTAACTATTGTACTTTGCTGACAATTTTTGTTACCAATGTTAAATTGACTTCACATTTCTCATATCATGTGCAGTATGCAGTGAGATTATCCACCAATTCAATGAGTATTGTATTCTTACATATTTACTCATGTGGATGGAAATCGATTTGTTTATACTGTTACATCGTTGTCGACATAGTTCAGATAACGGTCAAGACACGATCGATCGATGTTATAACTAAAACATGTTTACTGATGTTCTAACTAAAATATATACCTTCAGTAATTTATCTTATTTTGTATTTATAATTATTTTATTATATTTATTTTTAACAATACTTTGTTTGATACGGTTAAATAAAAAGTTACACATATTTTATTGTAAAACCAAATGTTAAGTACTAACTAAAGTTAGAGTATTTTAATTAAATAAAGTAAAAATAGTTAAAAAAATATTTAAGACAAAATTGTGTTTTTTCCTTATAAATAAGAATGCTGGAAGTAAAAAACTTAATATGAAAGTTTTAATCAAATAATTATATTTATATATTTGTGAGTGTACTGTTTGTAGC
Organism: Phaseolus lunatus; assembly: GCA_013389735.1. NCBI lineage: Eukaryota > Viridiplantae > Streptophyta > Magnoliopsida > Fabales > Fabaceae > Phaseolus > Phaseolus lunatus. Next base: position 40,162,149 of record CM023865.1, on the reverse strand, counting down.
ATCCCATTAAATTTTACAAGTAAATACTTATTTATGGATATTTTTATTTTAGTGAATATTATTTTTTAAAATTAATTATAGGATCCACATAGAAGTTTCGTACCATATCATTTAAAAAATTGTAAGAAAATTATAGAAAAGTTATTTATAAAAATGAGAGAAATTAAAATACGGAAATCAAAAGTGTAATTATATGAAATATAGTAAATGGAAGTTTGCTATGGAAAGAGAAATAAGGAAGAGAGAGATGGGTTAGATTTGGATGTGAATGTGAAGAATGAAAAGTATGAAACAGAAGGAGGCCCACTTCACTGTTCTTCATCATAATTACCTTCTAGCTACTTCCTCCCTTCACCCACATCCACAACTCTAGATATACTCTTAACTTAAACATACAAATTTAATCACAAATTATTAATTATTCTTTAGAGATTATGATTATCAAATTATAGTTTTTTTTAGAAACATTATTAGGAATGATACATTTTAAATCAAATTTTAGGAATATATATTAGAAATTAAATAAATTTGCAATAAAATAATTATTTAAGTTTATATATATATATGGAATACTCAAATTTTAGTTATAAGCTAAATTTCATTATATTATTTAGTTAGGTTAGGTTAGATATTTGACCCTAAAATTAATGAGTTATTATTTAGTTATGTTATTCAAAATTGTGGTATTTGACTCTAATTTATATTATAAGTTGTAAATTTATATATAAAATTAATGAAATGGTATTGGATTTGGGAGGAGTATCACCCGATACATTGTTCAATAATTTATATTATATGTCTTTTTTTTTATTTATTTCGGTTCCAAGTTATAATCTTGGAGTATACAATATGGTAGGTCTGACTTTCTATATCGATATTTATATAAAAATTCTCTCATTTCTACACCAATTATATATAAATTGGATTTGCAAATCTATATAAAAGATTGAAAGAAAAAAGACATATTTTGTGTCAACTTTTTGATATAAGTAGTGATGAGTTAACGAACAAGGGCAGTTTTGACTTCTTAACAATGCAAGTTGACTTTCCACGTGCTTCTTTGCATTTAACGTAAAATGTAATTCTCATAACATCCAATTTTCTCTTCAAATCCAAAAACTAATAAGAGATTAAACAATGAATCATGAACTAAATTCATATAAAAGATTTGCTACCATCTTTGGCTCAAGTTTATCATCGTTGCTTGTGAAAAGAAGTTTCAAGTTAAAACTTACGTAAAATCAAAACCACAACGGTGACTTGAGTTAGGAAAAAGAGTGTGAAAAGTAGAAAACAAAGACACTAGTAACCAATAATGCATAATGCAGTACAATGTTGATGATAATGTGTTCTCTTCATTAGTTTAATGTTATTTTTCCTTTCGTTTGCACATGATCCCTTATCAGTTACCAAACTCACCAACACTTCTTCATTGCCTACCATCATAACCTTATCTCATCAATTCTTTTTATACTACTTATACGTTTTAATTATTGTTATTCAATAAAATATTCTCATAATTTAAAAAAAATACCTTAGCCCCACTTGTTGCATAGTTAAATTATTTACTTTTATAACATTTATTCATAAAATTATATCTTTAACAGTTCCGTGGACAAAAAGAAGTTATATCTCTAATTGTAACTTCTAATCAGTGTAAACTTTTATGCTGACTATTAGATGAGATTAACGATTATCAACTGTATGAAAAAAATTATTATTAATTAGTTAGTTAATTAATAACAAAAAATCTACTAAAAGTTGTTGTGATAAAAAACATTTGAAAAAAGATAATAATATATTAACCAAGAAGTAACCATAAGAAAGTAAATAAATGGAAACTAATAGAACCTTCTTCAATTTATGATTTTCTCATGGTAATCAAAATCAAAAGCTAAATACAGTTACAAATAAAATTGCTGATGAAGCTACATTACATTATAAGAAGTGATACCATAGAAATTGAAACAAGTTCATGCTACTCCAGGGGCAAAATGGGAAATAAGCGCACTGTCTTTGCAGTGCAGTCACCTCACTTCCACTTTCCCAAGATCTGCTAATTTCTGCACTTAATCCCACAATTTTCCTTTTTTTCATTCTTTCTTTCTACCGAAGCAACGCAACAAGAAAAGGTAACAACGAGGTTGCCCAGACCAACGAGCTTTTCACCGGCGGAGGAGCCGCCGTGGACGGCGGCGGAGGGGTGTGGTAGTAAAACGGAAAATAAGGGACAATTGGGTTCGGCGGTGGCGGCGTTGGGTAGTACTTATTTGGCGGCGGGTAATACACGCCGCCGCCGGATGATGCCGGCGGCGGCGGAGAGGAGTAGATGTATTGAGAGGGTGGCGGCGGAGAGGAGTAATAGTAAGTGCCACCGCCGCCGGGGCTTGAAGGAGGGGACGGCGGGGGAGGGCAGTAGGTGGTGGTGGGAGATGGCGGCGGCGGAGAGGGTGGAGGCGGTGAGGGAACCTGGCCGCAGGGGGTGCATTTGATGTCATCCTTGGACGAAGTTTGAAGGTTGTGATCTGCTGCCATTGTTGTTGAAAGAGCCGTGAGAGACAGAAACATGATGAAACAACAGCACAACACTCTGGTTCCCATGTTGTGAGGATCCGAGGAATGAGGTTGTTTTTTGCTTAGGAAAGAAGGGATGAGAGAGTGGAAAGAAAGTGTGTAGAGAGAAAGAAAGAAAAGTGAAGGAAAGGGTGTTGTGTTGCTATTTGTGGTGTAGTGTTGTGGTGTGGTAGGAACAGTGTCCTCTTCTTTTCAACTTCTGCTGAGCCTTTCTGTTTATTTGTATTATAAATAAAATGATAGAATAAAAAAAGAAAGTGAAAAGGGAATAATAATTAAAAATGGTGGACACCGACACGTTTTTACTTTAACAGAAAGCAGCCATGTTTGAAGTTTGAACATGGTTAAGAAACAAGAAACGAGGTTAATTTAACTGTCGAAAATATATACATTAGTTCTTTGTTTCACATTACCATATTGAGTGGTGTGTTTTGGTTTAGGTTTAGGTTTATGTTAGGTTAGGTTAAATTAGGTTAAAAAATGGTATGTGGATGTAATAGTTGGAGGTAAATAGTAAGAAAGTGTGGGATGGTCCTAATGAGGAGACGTAAAGGAAACGCAAGAAGAGATTGAGGGGTGCCTTGGATTCATCTCATTCTTTATTTCTTTAGATCTGTGTTATACAAATTGCTTCTTCTTCTTCTTCTTCTGTCCCTATGTGCCATATAACTTCTTTATTGCACTGTTGTTGATGAAGCTACACCAAATTCACTAATCCCAAAGTTTGGTAGCTTGTGCTAAAACCATGAACCATTTGTCAACGCCAAAGGGTGTTAGAAAGCCAATTTTTCCATCACAAATGCCTCCTCCTTGCTTCCTTTCCAGCCTGGTTAGCCTTAAATAAATAACCCATCACTCATTCATCCACCCATAGGCTCCACCACCCAACAATGCTTTCTCTTTTAACATTCTTTTTCTTCTAGGCAATCATACTTCTTTTCGTTTAGCACCTACACTTTTATATAACATATGTAAAAAAAATAAATTATGATGGTACAAGTACAAATTTGAGCAAAATTTACAACCAAATTCTAGAAGATTATTTCTCATTTTGATTTGTTTTTAAATCCCATCACATGTTTTCAAATGTTAAGTTAAGTGTATCAAGTTAACCAAACTAGATGTAAGGTATTTTTGCACATTACTATGACAAACCATTTTTATTCACGAATGCAATAATATCACTTTGGAAGTTTGTTAAGGGTTTTTTGGTAGTCATTTGAGTTGTTAGCAGATCTTTTGTATTAATGCGTTTTAGGGACTATGTTTAGAGAAATCTAATTAACCTTATGTACGAAAGGAAATAAATGTATTTTTTTGAAAAGAGTGTGTTTTCTATCTTTGACTCAATGTGCCTAATTTTCACACATACCCTTACTGTTTCATTTTATTTATTGTCGATAGAAAAAGAAAAAAATGCCAACTTCAGAATTCACTTAAAAAATGATACATTCATAATTCAATTGAATATCCATCTCATTCGGATTCAAAAAATGAACTTTTTATTACGCATATATGGGGTACTAGTTTAGCATTAGTGAACAAAAAATGACATGATTCAAAAAGCAAAGAAAATGAACAACACACATTTATATTGTCTATGATATCATAAGCGTTAACCCACATAATAAGGCTTATGTTGTTTATATCATATCAGTTATCAGTTAACTTCATCCAACATAATAACTGTTAAACTTATTATAACATATGTGGATTAGACGCATAACAATATATTATTATTATTATTGAATTTTACTATTATATATGATAGTAAAGTCAGATTTTTATATGTGATAGTAAAGTTCTATCATGTTGTGATTCATACAGTACATATATTTTTTTACTTATATTTCTTTCTATCACTGTCACAATTGACACCTTTTTTCTTTTCTTTTAATCAGTCTCTTCTTTCCATCAAAAAATAAAATCATATATTCCTAAATCTTAGCCAGCATGAACAAGCAATGCATTCTTCAAACTTTCAGTAGCTTTTATGCTTTTTCAATGGCTGTTCTTGTCCAAGGGAATTTCTACCTTTTTTCATATATAATAATGATAATGTGTACATGTTTTTGCTTTTCGAGCTTTAATCTTTCATGAAATTGATCATCTACCAAAGATTGCCAACGATGTCGAACCCTCAAATTTTGGGGCAGTTTAGTTTGTATTCTTGAAGATAACATAAACATGCAATAAAAAGTTCCTATCTTGTGCATGCATCAAGATCATAAGTTAAAGATGATGATGTGGGTGAAATTTAAGACATTGGGTCTTGAATAAAACTCTGGATTATAATTTCATCAAGAATTTGCTCATAAAAATAAAAAAATTCATTAAGAATCATTTAGATAATGATAGGTATATGATGATTTAATCTTCATTGTATGTATATAAGAGAGATATCATGTAATTTTGTGAGATTATGCTGGATCATGTCCACCTACCAATAACGAAAAAAATGTTTTTTTATCATTAAATTATGTCAAAAATGAGCTTAAGGAGTGATTAAGTAACATGAATTTGGAAAAACACAAGAGGATGGGCCACGAGCACTGGCCCCATTGGGCCCTTACAAACCAACCAGCCCAATTAAGTTCCTTTCCCAAATTATTCGTGGGGGTCCCTCATATTATTTTGTTCCTCAATGAATTTTGCAGGGCACGTGTATTTTTCCCATGTGACATTCGTTACTGATCTTTCATGTCATACTATATAAGTATTATTTTAATTTATGTAATTCCTTAATGTTGCATCATTTTCAAAATCTAATTATAATTTTTTAATATAAGAATATTATATAAGTTTTATAATTTAATAGTTTTTTATTTATATTTTTTAATTTTTTATTCTTATAGTTTATCTTCTTACAAAGATCTTTTTATGTTTCATCTTACTAATTGTTAATGTTATTCTAATTGATAATGTTGTAAGATCTTTAAAAGTATAAGAGTCCGGTAATTACAAAAGATATTTTGATGTTTAACTTAATATTCAACATGAAATATGTAAAAATAATAAATATTCTTCGTATCTTTGTTTTGATTAATATATATTTATAGGATCGTGGTAAATCTTTGATATTAGACTTAGATTAGGACAAATTATTGGATTAACATCGGAGTTAAGGTAACATTTCATATTATAATTATGTTAATCATGTTATGTTAAAGGATATTTATTGGATTTATGAAAATTATGTCGATCATGTTATTCAAAGGATATTCGATCAATAATCTTATCGGAAACTCTCTATATTGTATATTGTATAGTATAGTTTATAATTTTATTTTAAAAATATGATGTTAAATATTATATTACATTATAAAATTTATATCTTGAACTTATGAATTGGTTTATGAAATTTTTTATTGAAAATGTGATCAGCTTCATACATCACGCCTAGATAAATTATTTAAAATGAAAATATAAATGTGAAAAATAGAGAAATATTACATATGGGATATGTTTACGACATATGTTAGTTATTGTACATCTATATTTTTTTTTAAACACATTATTAAATTATAACTAAAAACTAACTGAATTTACCTTTGATGTAACTTGTTAAAGTAGTTCAACTAAAAACCTCAACAAAGCTCTTGTATAGAGAGATAACAGGGAATAAGGTTATTTCTAATGTTTTGACACTCCATAAAAAATAGTAACCTTTTGTGAAGTTTTAATAATGTTTTTTTATGTTTAGACATGATTTGCGTTTATCATATAGAACATTTTATTTTTTTTCTTTAAACATTTTTCATTTAATATTGTTCCAAGTATAATTACTGGATTCACATAACATAATTTCTAATTATTTAAAATAAAGAAATAATTTAGCAAAGATATTAAAAGCAAGAAAGAGAATGAAATTGAGGGTGAATATTAAATAACACCATATTTAAAAAGACTAAAATTATGGTGTATATTTTATACAAATTTGAAAATATTTATAGAGTAGAGTTTAATAGGTGTGTGTGAAAGAGTGATGGGTGAATTGAACCTGGTATTTTTTTATATGGTGTTCAAGTTGGCATGTGCAGAAGATAATAACATCACAATGTATCATTCATGCAATGGTTGGTCCAAGTACTTAAATACAAAGATTTACTAACCTTTTACACGTTTTAAAAATGCACAATAATATGGAGCCAAGTTCATACCTACACACTGCACTTTATAATTTCAACTATTATATAGTTTCTGAAATTCTTAAATTAAATGGGATGTAGCAAGAGGTCAAAATCTATCTAGTGTTGTATAGGATATTATTAAATAAAATTTAATTTTAAAAATAAAAATAATTAGTTGTTATATTGATTAAATTAAATATTTTTTAAAAAATATTAACAAAATTATTAGTATTTAAATTAATTTTTATTATTGATAAATAATTTTTAATTAATTATTAATTATTTAAATTAATGGTTAATTAGATAATAATTTAAAAAGTATTTATCAATAATAGAAACTAATTTATATACCAATATTTTTTTTAAATTTCTAAAATATTATCTAATTTAGTTAATATAATAGTTAATTAATTTTTCTTTTAAAATTACTTTTTTATTTATTAATTTTCTTGTATTAGGACTCCTTTAACTAGAATTCCAAGGTAGATGGATAGGTTTCAAAATCAAGAGTCCTCCTTATTGATTTTTTTTAAAAAAATTATTTTAAAAGAAGTGGACCAAAATTTGTTGCATTAGAATTTCAAAGGACTAAAGAATAAACCATACTTAAAATCCTAAATGTGGTACTAATTAACTGATGAAAATAATTTTTATGATTAATTTAAGGCTTAATTGTGTTTCCTATTTTTATGTTTAGTTCAATTTTATACAATATGTTATAAGAGTTTATTTTAAACGATTTAAGGTAAATGATAACATTGTTACATTTAAAAAAAATAATGGAACCAAATTATCTTTTTAAATTTTTTAAAGTAAATCGAACTAAACATAGAAATAGTTAAATAAAATAAACTATTAACTTTTAATTTGAAAAGACTAAATTAATTATTTTCAAGATTTTCTGTAACTTTAACATGGAGTTTTATTACCATACCATCAAATTCATGAAATATGAACACACTAGATACACAACCACAAGTCAATGAAAAGATATGAAAAAAGAATCATCTTCATTGTATATTGAAATTTACAAGAGGAAGGAGTTCACTCTTCCTGAAGTTAACGTTTGACCAACAACAAAACTTAGTCTAGTGTTAGGTTAAAAAAAGTTTGTCGATGATGGTTGGGTTATGAAGGGCAATGTTGTTGGAGTTTTGTTCAAAATTTAAAAAGTTTTCTCCATCAATGCCTTTTTGTTTTTTAGAGTGTTTAATGACTGGCCTTGCTTACTAAAAGTGTATTATTGGGTTTGGATAAAAATGTGCTTATTATATAATATATGTTATTCGCAACTTACTTTTCCCTTCTTAGCATGCTACTTTAGGTGAATTAAGAATGTTTTATTTGAGTGATCTGTAGTTTATTATGACCAATATTTTTAAGATTTATTTATGCATTTTAATAGCATTTGTATTTGGTGATTATAATATCAAAATATTGAAAATATTATATACATTTGAGATAGTTGAGTCAAACTATCTCCTTAGTTTTTTTTAGTGGTATTCTGGTGAGTTTCGAGAAGGATTCAATTTTTGTATAAAAATAATGGAGGCGATGATTTTTGCTCCTTTGACGATTTCAATCACAACATTGAATTATGCACAATTCAAGAATGCCTCTTTGTATGTCGTGGATCTTGACACCAATGTGTTTCAGAGTCAGTTGTTTGATGTGTTCAATCAAATGACTCAAGTAATTCCGATTAGGCTTTGCAAGGATGAGACTAAACACTCTTCAACTGTGCATATGTTAATTTTGTCAATGCTCAAGATGTGGCTATTGCCATGAAACATTTGAACTTCACTCCCCTTAATGGAAAACTCATTTGTATTATGTTTTCTCATTGTGATCCAAGCATTAGGAAAAGTGGATATGCAAATGTGTTCATTAAGAATCTAGACGCATTAGTAGATGACAAGGCACTGCATGACACTCTTGCTGCCTTTGAAATTGTGTTATCTAGTAAGGTAACAACTGATCACAATGGTCAATCTAAAGGATATGAATTTGTGTAGTTTGACGATGACAAGTATGATCAAAATGCTATCAAAATATCAAATGACATCTTAATCAATGATAAGAAGGTATATTTTGGACTTTTTGTTCGGAGTTAGGAAAGGACTCCAATTAATGGATCACCAAAGTTCATGTGTACGTGAAAATCCTTTTTGAAACATACATTAAGGAAGACCTTAAACAACTCTTCAATACATATGGTACTATAACAAGTGTTGTGGTCATGAAAGAAGTCTATGGAAAATCTAAATGTTTTGGTTTTGTGAATTTTGAAAGTCTAGATTCAGCGGCTACTATAATTGAAAGACATTTTTCTTGTAAGGTAATGTTGATGCTCTTAGATGTAACAGAGGTTGTGGTGGTTTTGTTTCTTTCTCTACTCCTAAAAAGGTGGTGGTTTTGTTGCTTTCTCTACTCCTGAATAAATCAATAAACTATTGAATGAAATGAATGGAAAAATAATTGGACAAAAGTTGTAGTAGCACAACGAAAAGAAAAAGGGAAGGCTAATCTACCAACTCAGTTTTTTCATATGCAAAACTAGAATGTCTAGATATCATTTAACTGGATCACTTCATCCTCATCTGTATTTTGGTCCAAGAACATCTAGTTTTATTTATGGTTTCTATGTAGTTCAAACTAAAATAAATAACAATATAAATTAAAATAACCAATATTTGATTAATGATGTTATGTGAAAATTACACATAATAAAAGTAATAAAAAAATTCAATGTTATAGCATTTTAAATTAAGAAATAAGTAAAAATTATAAAAAAAAAATACAAATTCAATTTAATTAATATTCATTCGATCAACTTATTTAAATAAAATGATTTTTTAAAGTAAAAAGATTTATACAAATTTTACGAAATAAATAAAAGTACTACAAATTTTAATGAAAAATTAATGATTTAAAAATTTTAAAATTATAATTACATAATAATATATTATTGTCTAAAAAACACAAATTTTATCTATATAATAAAATCTATGTAATTATATCAATTTATGTCATTTTAAATTTATCAAGTAACTTATAAAATATTTTTAATCTAATAAACTAATTTATAAGCTCAAAACTTATAAATTAAGAGTTTATCAACTATTTTTACCACATAATTATTTTGACAATTAAGTTAATCATGGATAAAATGATAATTTCAGCTAGATTTTAGTTTCTATAAAAAAAAATTGGTCATATTTAATCAGATATTAATTTTAGGAAATAAAATAAGTTAATTACAAGTTTTTTAGGCAAAATTTATTGCTTGTAGATAACACTTTAAGATCACCACAATTATAATTTTTTTTTATCAGCACCACAATTATAATTATCACAATCATAATTACTTATGCAAGTTAAACATTAAGGAAAAAATGATTTTATACCCAATGTTAGTTCATTACGATTATTATAGTCAATTTAATAAAACAAGTGACAAAATTATCTAAATTGAGGGATATTAAAGAAATGTTGCATATTGAAAACTAATTCAAGATTAATATTTAGAATTTAATTAATATTTCTAAATGAAACCATAGTAGAGTTCTTATAAACACATTTTAACAATTTTATAAATTATTTAGAGATGTATATATTTTTATAATCATAACATATGTTTTATAATTATTATAACACAGTAAATACTATGAGGCTCCCCAAATTTAGAAGGTTTACAAAAAAAAAAATATATTCCACCAAAAAAAATGTAATAACCGGGCCATATAAAAGGTACACGATTTTGGGCTTCGTTATTCTCACTCCTTTTTTGTTAAGTTCACGCTAAACTTTTATTTTTGTCTAAATATATGAGGAAAATATGTTTCTATGTTACACCCCCGTAAATCTTGTAAATACACAACAAAAAAACGTGGTTGAGGTATAAAAAGAGAACAGTATGTTTAATTAAAATTAAATTAATTATAAAAAAAAATATCCTTTTAGTAGTAATTAAATGAATTAGATGAGAATAAAAGAAGAAACAGTGAAAATTTCGCACATAATAAAAACTTGAATTGAATGTTGATGGGTTGAAATGCTGCAATAGATTTAGAATTTTTTTTTTTTGAATGGAAAAAATCTGAAATGTTTCTTTCACACTTAAAAAGAAAACAACATACATTTAACAAGCAATTATAATAATATTTAAAATTAAAAAATAAAATAAATATAATTAAAATAATAATTTATTGATTTGTGAAGTGAATACGTTTTACTCAAGTAATCTGTTTGGTGAATTGTTCATGAAATGTGAACACAGCATGAATAGCAGACTACAAATACCTCTTCTCCCTTTCACCTTTCACTTGGTCATCCCTTAAGAATCAGCAAAGAACAAATAGGAGTAGATGTTAATGGTAATATTAATATATATGTACTTTCTTCTTTTATAATTTATTAATAAATCTTGTAATAAGAAATTTTCCTAAACAAATAAGTGTTCATTGGCTGTTCATGATTGCGATGAATATTAAAATCCCAAATTCCAATTCCAAACTACTCTCAAATACCATTTCAACTTAGTAAGCCATTTGGCCAAACAATCCTTGTCCTTGACCATGTCTATATCCAAACAATACCATCACCAAACATAAACGCCCAAAACCAAAACCCTGTCACATTTTACCAATCAAAAACTATATAACAAAACTTTGATAAAGTAACACAACGCGCTAGGTCCCTTGAATCAATCAACTCAAAGACCATAACAACCTTAAACATTAGTATTCGTACATTCATACCATGATGTTGTAACATCTAACACCGACTCCACGCTCGCATATACACCGTTTTTCTTGTCACTCACTTTGTTCAGAGTTCTTAGCCATGTCCATGCATGTCCACGTCTTCTTCTTCTTAACGGTTGCCATCTTTTCGGCAACTTCGTCCATGTCTCAGTCGCAAACCGCAGCTTCCTGCAATGGAATATTCGTGTCCTACGTCTACACTGGCGGCGAGAGGCTGCCGCCGAACGTTTCCGACACGGCGGAGCAGCCATACCGGTTCGAGTCGACGCTGACAGTGCTGAACAACGGGTTGGAGGAGCTGAAGTCTTGGAAGGTGTTCGTGGGGTTTCAGCACAGCGAGTGGTTGGTGTCGGCGTCGAACGCGGTGCTCGCGGACGGTACGAGTCTTCCCGCTGCGGTTGGGAACGGCACCGTGTTGAGTGGGTCGACGGTGAGGGATCTGAAGACGGCTGTGGCTACCGCCGGCGATTTGACCCAGATGCAGGTTCAGGTGGAGTTGTTGGGGAGCTTGCTTGGGGTGGCGCCACCTTCTGTGCCGATGCCTCGGTCGTTAACTTTGGCTAACGATGGATTTTTGTGTGGTCAACCCTCTGGTGAAGGTAGTTTTTATTTGTTTATTTTCGGAAGAGGGAAAAAAAGTGTGACTGTGAGATGTTGATTCATAGTTTGAATGTTTGAATTGATGTTCAGGGAGCAATGAAACTCATGTCTGTTGCACAAGGGATCCCAGTTTCAAAACAAACATCAGCACAGATGAAGAGTTCTTACCCCGTGAGAAGGGTGACCTTAGCATCACGTACGACATCATCAGAACCTACGATTCCAATTACTGGGCAGAGGTTACAATCGCAAACCACAACTCTTTAGGCCGTCTTGACAACTGGAGACTAAGCTGGGACTGGCAAAACGACGAGTTCATCTACACAACAAAGGGTGCATTTCCATTAAAAGTGGATTCCTCTGACTGCGTTTTCGGTTCTCAAGGTAATTTCTACAAGGAACTTGACTTTGCTAACGTGTTGAACTGTGAAAGAAGGCCAACCATTGTGGATCTTCCTCCCTCAAGGTTCAATGATTCAGAACTTGGTCAAATCCCATTCTGCTGCAGGAATGGCACCATCTTGCCACCAACGATGGACCCCAGCATGTCAGCTTCAAGGTTCCAAATGCAAGTGTTCAAAATGCCACCCAACCTTAACCGCTCCACGCTCACAGCTCCTCGTAACTGGGAGATAAAGGGTACCTTTAACCCTCACTATGAATGTGGCCACCCGATAAGGGTTAGTCCAAGTGAATCCCCCGACCCTACTCACTCTCCGTCAAACAAATCATCAATTGCAAGTTGGCAAGTGGTGTGCAACATCACAAACACAAAACGTGAAACACGCCAGTGCTGTGTTTCCTTCTCAGCTTATTACAATGAATCCGTTATCCCATGCAAGACGTGTGCATGTGGATGTCCAAGTAATCCGGAGAGAACATGCAGCGCAACTTCACAAGCCATGTTGCTTCCACCAGAGGCACTTCTTGTCCCTTTTCAGAACCGAACTAAGAAGGCCGTTTCTTGGGCTGAGATAAAGAGTTTACCTGTGCCTAATCCCATGCCTTGTGGTGATAACTGTGGTGTGAGCATAAACTGGCACGTGGCTACAGATTACCGAAAAGGTTGGAGCGCGAGGGTGACACTTTTCAACTGGGGTGAGACTAGTTTTGCTGACTGGTTTGCTGCAGTGCAAATGGACAAAGCTGCGAAGGGGTTTGAGGAAGTGTACTCGTTCAATGGAAGCCTTTTGGAGAGTGTGGAGAACACGATATTCATGCAAGGGAAAGAGGGGTTGAATTTTCTTGTGGCGGAAACGGATGGATCTAACCCTCGAAAAGATCCTAGGGTGCCGGGGAAACAGCAATCAGTGATCTCGTTTACAAAGAAGGAGACTCCTGGAATCAATGTGGTTGGTGGTGATGGGTTTCCAAGTAAAATGTTCTTCAATGGTGAGGAATGCTCCCTTCCTTCGGTGTTACCAAGCAGTGTTGCGAGACCGGAGGTTTCATTGGCTACTATGATGTTCTTAGTGATGTTGTTGTCGATCATCTTCATGTCGCAATAGTAGCACGTTTGATTGGCTGTTGTTCTGGAACATAGTTTATGTAGTCACATCATCGAGCATCATGTGTTGTATATCCGTTTTTCCACGATTATTTACAGGGTATTAATTGTAGAATTGTGTTAGATTCTAGAGATATACTTTTTCTAATCTTTGGAAAGTTCGTTATTTTTCTTTTTCTAGAGTTAACATTTATGAATTATTCATAGTTTTGGACATAAAATCCCATACGAACCTAGTCAGTTTATGGGCAAGGTGTGCATATCATAATGAAAAAAATGAGGAGATCGTCTACAGCAAAAACATAATTGCACAAGTACTATCGAGGTCAAGAAAAAAGCACGAAAGATTGGGCAGACTGAATGTCTTGGGCAACCAAATGGAATATTTACATACTTACAGCAGTCCTTCGATCAATTTGAAAAACAAAAGTAAGAAAAGAAGGAGCAGAGGAAAAAATATTTCATAAGGGTGTTATTAAAGTTAAAAATGCTCCTACGAGTCTGCAGTTGTGTCAAAACCTTGCTTCTGCAGTTCTGCCCTAAATCAATGTCTTCATGTACACTTCAACAATGGAAGCTTGCTAGGACTTTTGCAATCAAAAGCAGCCAAAAACTTGCAAATATGCCTTCTGCATACATGCATTTAATGTTTGTTATTATTCATCTTGATGGATCACTTAACTGATCTTGAGCATCCAGACTAAATCATAATAGCATACTACTCCCTGATGCCTGAATTTTTTACACAAACTAAATTATATCTGTTGAAAAATTTAAACTAAGGAACAAACTAACTAATTGCAGAATGATTTGGTTCATATAGAACGCCAACTAATTTACTTTGGCGTCTGCAATTAGAAAGAGATCTGGCGGGATCTGTTCTAAACCGGAATGTTGTCTAAGGAATATCCATCAAAGTCTAACTCATTATCAGATGGTCCTACACCTTCTTGCTGCCAGAAAAACAGAAGAAAATGATTAGCTTATAAAGGAAAACTATGTGAAAAGATATGTATACAGAAACGGAAGGAAGGAAAGGACCGACCTGTTTCAGAAATGCAGTGACAAGATCCTCCTGACCATACTGATCAGAGAAGAGGTTATTAATCTGGGAGCTTGGATCATGAAATGTTTCAGCCTTAACCCTTACTGAATTGCCAACAAGGTTATTGAGGTGTTGACCAACATTTTGGTGATTACCTGGATGTATGCCTTCCCCTGTGGAGAACAGAGGTTTTCCAATTGAAGTGGCATCTCTAGTTTGTACAGACTGTTGCATACAGGGAAAACCCTGATGGACCAAAACTGATGGTGAGACATCAACATTGCCTTGTAAAGGATTTGCATGCTGAGAAGAATCATATGTTATGCCTGTGTTTGTTAAGTCCCAATCATGGGACTTCTGATGGTGGAGTTCATTAAACATGTCATAACTTGGAACAAATCCACCAGGTCCTTTAATGCCTGAGGTACCTTGTTCATGAAAAATACCTTTAGTTGGGATACTAGTTATACCTGGAGGGCTTCTAAGAGGAAAACTATCGACAGACATTTCATTGGTTTGGCTCATGGGAAAACTCAACAATGAAGAGTTTTGTGGAACTGTATTATAAGCAGTAGTTAGGTTGCTTGTGCCAGTAATCCTATTTCCCAAAACACCATTAGAAATACCATTTTGTACTGTAGGCTGAACCAAAGATGATGGAAACCTGGCTACATGAGAATCAGCATTTTCACTTAGCATCTGACCTCTTGGTTGAGACTGAGCCATCTGCATCAACAAGGGGTTGTTCTGCGCAGCAGGAGCATTGACTCGCATGTTCAAGTTACCAAGGGTTTGGGTAGATTGGTGCAAATTGACAAGTTGTTTTGGCTCCATGTTGGTAGGAATTCCATGAAGCAAGTTTATTGGTTTACTGTTGCTTAAATGATGCAGTGACCCTTCTGCAAATCTTAATCTTGGGTTCTCAAAACTGAAAATGTTCTTTTGATCAGATAGAGGCATAGACACACCAGCTTTAGCGGTTGTCCTGCCAAGTGCTGCGGCTTGAAGCTTGGCTAGACTTTGTGCTGGAAGCTGACCAGCAACTGCAAGAGTTTGAAGATCAATTCCATTGATTGAGGTTGCCCCAAATGTTGCATCTTGTGAGCTGATGAAGGAGTTGTTCAAGTTACCCTGCTGCTGTGAAACTCCACTCAGTCTTCGAAGATACAAACGGTATTTCTGTACCAAAAAATAGGTGGAAAAAGAGATAACTCTTTCAAATCAACTAATACTAATCCCGTAAATCACCACAACAAAAGTTTAAAGCATGGTTAACATCAATTCCTGAATTTCTCCCAAAGTATATGTTCCATTAAGCATAATAGTATCAAACCTGGAGGTGGCTAGCAACATTTTCTCTAGTAAGCCCAGGAACATTCATCAACTCCAAAATCTTTTTAGGAACTGCCTCTGTATATGCATACCATATTTAAAACATCAGATGAGGCATTTATATTTCAATAAAACTATAATGAACCAGGCAAGTAGATATCACCTAAACTCTTCATATATTAGATATTCAGGAATTTGTGGGGGTGAAAAAGAAACTAATTCAGACATAAAAATAATTTTCTAAAGGAAAGGCCACTCTAGGATCTTGAATGTGTATTAATATTTGTTGAATATGGTTAAAACATGATATAGAGTTAGAAAACTGATTTGCCTATTTGTGAACAGTCATGAAAGGCTAGAAGGGGTCATCCCAAATTAGTGCAATCTGATATGGAAGATGCAAGTAGTAAATGTGTGGATTTGATGCTTTCACGATTCTTAACCAATTCAAGATTAGACATAAAGAATCCAAAAGATCAAAAGTAGTGGGAGGCATTGTTTGCTGCGTCAGATAAGACAGCATGGAAAAGCAACAGAACATTTTTGCAAGGAGGTGATTGAGGGACACATACTATCAATTCCAAGTTGATTCACAGCAGCCATAAACTGCTGATGAAGCTCAACAGACCAAACAACTCGTGGCTTCTTCAACGTGGAGGAATCATCCCTCTCATCTCCTTCCTCCTCCTCATCCCTCCTCTTCTTTGAGCCTCTGCCTTCATTCACTGAAGATGAGTAATCTCCATCATCACATCCTTTTAGAAGCCGATCTCCTTCTTCCACGCTACCCGATTGCTCCACATCTTTCAACCCATTCTTTCTCTTCCGAATCACATGCTGCCATATGTTCTTCAAAGCCTCAATTCGCACAGGTTTAATTAGGTAATCACAGGCACCATGTGTCACCCCTTTCATCACAACACTTTTTCCATCATCAGCTGACATCACTGTAGAAATCATTCACACACAGTTTGTTAGTTCATATCAATGCAGTGTCTCTCAACAGCCACAAACCAATCAAAACGATGCTTACTAATAACCGGAAGGTCCATCTCCAACCCAATATGCTCCAAAAGCTTGAATCCATCCATATCTGGCATATGCACATCGCTCAAAACAATATCAAACCCGTTTTTGTTCTCTCTCAGAAGCGACAATGCAACCTCAGCCCGCTTGCATTTCGTCACTGAAATGAAATAAACCCAACAAGCAAACGAATCAAATCACAAATCACAAATCAAAATTCAAAAAAGGAAAGTAAAAAAAGAGACACAATTCCAACTTTACTTTAGAACCAATTCCAAAGGTTTGAAAAAACAATTAACAAATAAATCTGTCATCACAAGGTGAAAACTAACACCATCAATCACTTCATGCCATGCTATTTAACCATACCAAAAAAAGCATAAGCTAGACGGCTGCAAGAATCCAAAATTACAGTAAATACCGTATCAAACAACATGCTTGGAGCAAAAACTCCATAACAAGACACAGCTGGAGGTGATTGACAAGTAAAAGTACTATCCATGACCACATAAACATTGAAAAAAAGGCAAATTGCATTTCTTTTTTGTACCCAAAAGAGAGAAAGAAAGTGATTAAGCACCTTCATATAGACAAACACTCAGCATCCTCTCAAGTATCCTCAGGCAAGTGGAATCATCATCCACCACCATGACCCTGAGGCCAGCCGGAAACTGGTCGGAGACGGCGTCCCCAGTTTTCAGAGGAGAACTGGAAGTTGATCCCTTGCCGCTGCTGAGATTCATGTTTGCGAAGATCCAAAACAGTTGACAACAACAAACACGGACTCAAACAGCTTCACATGGTTGAAACTGGCATCATCATGAGAGTGTTAAATATAATAACACAAGAGTGAGTTGTTTAAGAGTTCAGGCGAAGAAACAGAGAAAAGGGTAATGGAATTTCTTTTGGTTGCAGATAATATAGCATATAAATAATGGAAATGATTGAGGCTCTGATTCTGAAAGAGTTTTTTTTTTTCTGTTTCAAACTGATGCTTAGTTTCTGGCATATTTTATTACTTTCCATAAAATAATTGTCAAAATAATAATATTATTATTAAAATGTTGGTGTTTGTGTAATTATTTTGACATTTTGCAATCTTAATATTATCATATTTTAAGGTTACTCAAAGAGTGGATCCAGCTCATTGGTTGGATTGGATTAACTAACCCTCCACCTCGGATCTCTAAACCACTTCCAACGCTGTCACAAACTCACAACACTTCTAAACTCTGCTGTCTCAAAATCTTCTTACTTTTTTTTTTTTCAATAAAATTTATTTACCATTTTTTATAAATAAAATATTATATTATATTATAATAAAATAATATTTTTTATTTTATGTTAAATGAATATAATGAGTGTTCAAGGTATCAGTGTTTTCTTTCTCTGTTTAGCGGTAAACTAACTAATATTTAAAAGGGGTTGAAAAATTTACTTATTTTTGTAGGTAAGAAATTTACAAGGTATAAAATTAAGTAATTGATGAATCTTCAAATGGATTATTCTATATTAATAAATAGATATTTTAGTTAATGCTTCGGGTTACATCATCTAAATGTTTCATTAAATATTTTCATTTTTTTTTATAAGAGAACAAGATTTAAATTTTTTCTACATTTTCACCTTATAATACTTTTATTGTTTATCATTTATTTTCTTCACTGGTATGAATATTTGATCCTTTAATTTTTTTTTAAATTATACAATTATTTTAATTTATACAGAAATGTTCAATTAAATATTTTAGTATAACTAGAATTTTTTTCCACAATAAATATTTATTGTATTTTAAATTTACCATAATCAAGTTATAATTTAAATTTCTAGTGAATACTTTAAATTATGACATGATTTCATTTTAATTATTTACAATTTCTTTAAAAAATTTATCTAAATTCAATTTAGAAATGAAAATTAACTTAGTTGTAAATAGTTTTTATAAGTATGTATATAGAGTTTATTGTCATCCTAAAATACAAACCATAAGTTTAGAAAAATATTCCAATTCCTCAATTTTTTTCTTTCCAAGTTTTTCCTCGAGGTAAATTGATTTTTTTTTCTAAGTTTTTTCCTCAGGGTAATGTTTAAATTTTATTGTGAAACGTGCTTAATTTGAGGTAGAATATAAAAGCATAAAGTGATTAATATATAAAATGAATATTTTATTATTAATAAAAAACATATATAATCAGCTAATGCATTAAGTGTATATTAATTAAAATATGTTTATTAGAAGAGGTATTTACATTTAATATTCAAAGGTATTCAAGTCGAGTTACTTCCAAAAATAATGCGTGTAGAAAATAAAGCAATTTATACATCATAAGGTATTTTAGTTTTTAAAAGAAAAATTAAATAATTTTATAATTTGACCTAATAATGTTTTCGTTAATCTTTTCTGTTTTTATTTTTCTAATCAGTATGAATATTTGAAATTTTAAATTATAAAGAAATACACGAGTTTAATTGAGATAAGATTGTTTAATTATATTTTTATACACGTTAAATGTCGAACACCATATTTAAAATAATATGTAAAGTTACAAAAATTGAAGGTTCATCATTTATTTAAAGAATTAACCATGAAATAATACCAAAATTCATATATATCCAATTGATTGCAAATCCTTAGGTGATTAGATTAAAAAGTGAGTTTAATTTTGTTTTAATTATATCTTTCTATTTTGACCAATATTTTTTGTTGACAAATTTTAATGGGCCGTGTTTGCTGGTTATTAACATGTTCTTGACCTTTAGCCCTATCTTATCTTCACATACATTGTGAGTGTTGACTTTCCATTCTTAACCTTATTAATTGAGGTCTCTTTATTTTTTACAATTTTAAGTATCTGATTTATTTTTTTCTTTTTAATCCAAAATATTATTACATTTATGGGGTTTTTATATTTTCAGCATATTTGTGTATTTTTTAGACTTATTTGCTATGTTAGATGGTCAACATGAATATTAGTTCTAATTAAAGGATTAATAATTTAAATATGTGACTTGGGTCCTATTTTTCTCTTACTAAACACATATATGTTAATTGATTAACTAAGTTTTGTAAATGAAATATCTTTTAAATTTTTAACCAACATCTATTTATAATTATCTAACTAATTATCTTTTAAATTTTTAACCAATACCTAATGTACCAGTTGGTACAAGACGAGTCAGTCTTTGTGACCGACCACTTGAGTCAAATAACATATAACATACATACTGGATACAATAAATAACAATTATCGTTAGCGTTGAATAAGTCAATACACACCCTAAAATATCAAAAAAATATCTTCAATATAACGAATAAAATAGATTAAACCGAATATACACCTCTCTGATATTAAGAAACCAATACACATCAGTTAACAACTGATATCCAACCCATAAAGGTCAAAAGTCCACAAAACAATACTATAAATAAAGCTTTTGAGAAAGGAGTAAGGTAAATTTTTCACATTTTACAATAATACACCGAAAATAGTACCTCGATCGCTCGAACATCAATGAAGGAAGGAATTTTGAGAAAGCTTTGAGAATACCGACACATCAACAATTGTGTTATTTGTCAAACTATTACTTGGATCCCTTTCTCTCCGAAGAGGTACACCTAATTCACCAAAATATGAATTCTCTATATTTTTAATTTATATAAAATTATATATATACTTATAATATAGATAGACAAAAGAATAATAGATTAAAATAATTTTCTCGTATATTTTCTTAAAAAGAAGTCTTACGTTTGTATCTACAAATATAACTTTGAATGATATAACTCGTAAATCTCCAGTATAATAATCACCACTTTTGATTTTTTTTAGTAGAATTATTCAAAACCTTTAATAGTTTGCCAGATATTAATTCAAACACATTTAAACATTACATAATATAACAAGCCAACTTTTTTTTTTTCAAGACACTTCTAGCATGTTCAGATAGGAGATTCTAAGAGTTATTATTTTTTTAAGAATTTGAATTGTTTCATAACAAAATATATTGTTTGAGTAAGAAATTAATAAATTGAAATTCTAAATTTTTAAAAGAAATTAAAATTTTATAATTTTATTAGAAAGATTTTTTAAAGAAAATTTCAACCTAAAAAATAATAATTTAAAATTTTCATTTTATCAAATTCATTTTTTTTTATACCTTTTTCTTAGCTCAGTTTTGATAGAAATGTCATTAACTTGTTTAAGATGACATATTGTCGAAATGATTATTTTTTTATTGATGTCAACTATGATTTTTTAATTTTTGTTAATAAGAATTATTTTGTAATTGAAGTTGTTAGATTTTTTTTTATATCACTATTATTTTTTATGTAATATTAGTTAGAGTTTTCTCGACCACGTTAAGATAATAATTATTATTATTATTATTTTTTAAATATGAATTATATTTTTCAATAATTATCTATCGTGATTATTTTTTTTCGATATATATAATGATTTTTTATCATCAACAAATATGTTATCTTTTATTAATTTATTAGGATTTCTTTTTTAATATTAACTGAAAAACTTTTAAATTAATATTAATTGAATATTTTTTTTATAAAAACTTTCATGTTAACCATTATTGTGATTGTTTTACTATTATCATTGACATAACTATATTATTATTGTCCAAAGAAATAATCTTAAATTCATTTCACAAAATAGAAAATTATAAAAAAATTGAAACTAACAAAATAAAAATAATTTGTAAAAAATTCCGACAATAAAAGCCGCTCTAAACCATATACACAAACTCAAGTTATTTCTTCCATTTCTTTTTAAATAATATATTTTTTAAAGACTTTTTTATTTTATTTAACTATTATCCATAAAATTAAAGATAATGTTAATTACAATTAGTTAGTTGTTTACATACATGTATTCATCATAACATAGGAATAAAAAAAGGTAAATAATTTTTTTATTAAAATAAAAATTATGGAATTTATTACATTTTTCAAAAAACCTTAATCAATACTTCAAAAGAATAAAAAGGGTATTTTTTTTTTTATTTGGACATTGGTCATATACCTACTGTTTTTATACGGGAATACACATGTACCAAAAAAGAAAACGTCTTTTATATGGTAAATGAGTAAGATCAGTATAGAAAATCACTAAATAAAGATTAATTTTAAAAATAAAAAAATAATTAATTACCATATTAATTAAATTAGATATTAAATAATTAGTAATTAAAATTTTGATAAATAATTATATATTAATTTAAACATTATTTATCAATAATAGAAAATAATTATAATATCAATATTTTTTAAAGTCTCTAAAATAATATTTAATTTAGTTAATATAAAAATTAATATTTTTTTATTTTCAAATTTATTTTTTTAATAATTTTATAGTAGTAATTATTTTATAAAAATAATTTGATTAGTTAAAACATTTTTATAAAGTGCATCAATTTGGTTGAATTAAATTTAAAAAATATACATAAATATTGCACAAGCTAGCCCCAATTGTGAAGTAAAGTATAAGTTATAAGTATAGCATGATGGAGGCAGCAAGCATATACTAAAGTGAAGAAAGAAGAATTGATTTGGTCCAATTTATAAGCAGCTTAAAGTGCAGATGGTGTTCCCTAGCATATATTTGTGAAGAGAAGTGAAAATTGACATGCATTGTACTATTTGTTCTCAATGTTCCACCTCTTTGGAACAATACTTATCCTTTCTTAGGTTTACATCTTCCTTTCTTTTCTTCTCCACCTTCACTAACACTAATCATAACATCAATAATATCATTTCATAGCCTACAATTAAACCAACTCAATCAAAATAATTCAATGGAATGGTGTCATGTAAGGAAACTAGTTATGTCCAATTTTGTGTGGCCAAAAAAGGAAAAACATCACAACTTCATCTCTCATCTCTCACACCATTGGTTTGGACCCATTATAATACTAAGCCAAATTCTCATTTTGATGAAAATGTCTATGTGAAATTATGAAAATATCATTAAATGAAAGGAGGGTATAGATAAAAAAAACTTCCAAAATTCTTTTTTTAATATATTTCTTCAGAAATTCTTTTTTAGAATGCATTTTCAAATTTTGTGTCCTGAATTTTCTTTTTTTGGGAATGTATTTTTTTATTATTTTTGGATTTTCTTTTCTGAAACAAAATTTTGATTTTTGAATTTTAAATTTTTAAATTCAGAATAAAGAATAATTTTAAAAAATTTAAAAGATGATAGAGTACAGGTTGAAATTGATATGATGTGCCTAATAGTAATCCTCCAAATGGGCTTTAAACAGAAACCCACCACAAACATGGACAATGATAAACTGGGCATTGCATTCTGCACCTCTGTATATTGATGTTGCATGCACTTTCATAAAAAATAAAATTTCAATTCTAACCATAAAAATATGTATTTTGGTTGTGCATTTAATTTAAGCAAATAAATAACATAGAGTAACAAAATATTTATATGGTTTAGAATAGAGTGTTGGTGGGATCTTTATGTTTTACATAAGGAGAGCTTTTACCAATGGAGGGATGATAAACAAATATGAAAGCCCTTTGTTTAAATAGATAATGAAAATTGTTTAAACACATAAAAAAGTGTATTGAAAACTGAATAACATAACAAAATATAAAAGAACATAAATTTGTTTCATTAATTATGTTTTATCTTAAGTAGTTTGGTTCTTCCAAATTTTAACACTGAATATTAGTTAACTTCATTTACTCTACAACATACGATAAATAGTAAATGAATAAAATATTTAAAATTTTTATATAATCTATTTAGTTTAAATGTTGATAATTCATAATTTCCAAAAAATTGAACTTGTTTAATTTAGGGATGATACAAATCAGACTTTAAAATGTTTAAAAAAGAAAACTAAAACTAAAATCTCATACAATAGATCATACAAATAATGTATGGACTTAAACCCAAAAACCACTTCTAGTGCCCATGTCTTGAAGCTTAATAATAATAATAACAATAATAACAACAACAACAACAATAATAATAATAATAATAATAATAATAATAATAATAATAATAATAATAAAAAATATAGAAGAGTCTTCTCTCCCACTGTAGATTCAGCAGTGAGGCGCTAACCACCAAGCACAGTTCAATTCGAAGAGAAAAACGTAAAAAGATTCAACCTTTTCACCTTCTTTGAGGTCTGAATTTCCTCATCTTCATCCCCTTTTCGCCACGCGGTTGAAGGATGGCGAATGCCGCGGAAGATTTATCCCAATTCGGGATTTCAAAGGAGGTGAAGGGCTTTTTTCCTTTCTTTTCATCACCTAGTCTTAAAATGCACGCTTTTTGGGAATTAGGGCTCTCTAATATATGAATTGTTTTTCAGGAAAAGGATAAGCTAGTTGGGGAAGTGATTAGGTTTATGCTTTTCAAAACCTATCATAATTCAGGGTGTCCTATTAAGAGAGAGGAACTCACTCAACTCGTTACGAAGAACTATCATCAACGTAACCTTCCTACCTTTATTATCAATGAGGCTAAGGACAAGCTTTCCATGGTATTTGGGTATGAAATGAAGGAGCTTCAAAGGGCTCACCCTTCATCCAAAGCCCAGACTCGGTTATCTCAACAAAGTGAGCATTTCGCCTTTTCTTCTTCTCTTTTCAACCTATTTATGGTTCTGTTAGGATATAGCTTCTCCATCACTACTTATGTAAGAAAATGAATACACTTCCTCTTGTAAGCTGAAACTTATTATGAGTATGCTAAAAGAGAAATGTAATGTATGGATGCTTAAATAAGTTACTTATCTGAAATTTGTAGGTGTTGTATTGTTACATAAATTCAGGAACTTTATACAGAAGTTAACTGTTAAAACTGCTTAAGTGAGTGCTTGACTTAAATCATGTGAAATTCTGTGGATACAAATGTTATCTTTGTTTGGTAGAGGTAGAAGAATTAGATAGATGAAAAAAGTAAAGAAGGGAAATAAGTTTGAAATAAATGTGTTTGGTTGAAAAAAAATAAAAAAGGAAAAATTTTAAATAAAAAATGATATTTATCAAATAATTATACAATAGATTATATATATATTGGGATTCTCCATTTACACATTTCATATTCCTATTTACCCTTATTTAACCTTTCTGAAGGTACAAGGTCCTATTTATAGAGCAAATACCGTTATAGCTTACACACGTGAAACACGCCTAGACTAAGGAGGAAGACACCTGAACCGTGCTTCTCATAACAAAACATACTAGTCACTAGATGGTTCCACCAGACAGTCCAGGGCTCAGTAGACGCTAAGAGACTAGACAGTCTAGTGAGACCATTTGCTGCATATTAACACTGGAGAGTCTAACATTGGTAGACATTTGATCAAGATTTTTTTACTAAACCAATTCTTCACATATATAGTTATTTTCCTTCATTGATCCTTTAGTATTGGTATTTTATTAAGATTCAAACTGTTTGTAGAAATTAAATGAATTGATTAGTATACTACTTAATACCTTTATAATCGTCCTACTCTCTAGTAGTATATTGAATGAACTGATAATTGATGATTGATCGGCCTTTGCAGTTGCTGTGGCTATATGATGTAAAGTATCGTTTGGACTTTGATGATTTGTGTCCTGAGAATACTTTTACCTAGTAATCGATAGAGACTACTCAGACTAGAGAATGCTTTGGTTTCATTTGGCATTGTTTTCTTCTATCTTTAAAAACTGTAGATACATTTTGAGGAAATGAGTAAATTTAGACTGAATTGATTTTACTTGTTCAAAGCTGGTTGTGTTTCCAGGAGTTTCCAACAATATTTTAGTTGTTGCCAACGTCTTTTTCTTCTAATGGTTTTATTATGTTTATTCTTTCAGGTGGTGCAGATTCAAAATCATATACTCTCACAAGTCAACTTCCTCCTAA
Organism: Phaseolus lunatus; assembly: GCA_013389735.1. NCBI lineage: Eukaryota > Viridiplantae > Streptophyta > Magnoliopsida > Fabales > Fabaceae > Phaseolus > Phaseolus lunatus. The sequence continues at coordinate 40,136,272 of CM023865.1, read as the reverse complement.
TGTATATGAAAAATATGTGGTGGATGAGAAAACCGCGCATCTATCTGGATTCACTTTTGTCATAATTAGTATTGTACATCTTGCTGGTGGCAAAATTCCAGAAGGTATGGTATTGTTAATTTAGTGTCACAATGCTAAAATTATACATGTGTATAAGCATATGCAGCTTGTAAACTTATGGAAGTCAATGATACTACATTGATGTCTCAAGACAAATGTTATAAATATAAAGGTTCTGCTTTCTTTTTCATTTTTCTTGTTATTGGCCTAAAACTTTGGTGAAAGTTTCAAGGGCAATTTTGATGCTGTCTTTTTAACAATGGAATTCCTGGTGAGGGTACTGCAGAAAATCTATGGAGCCAATTAAGGAGGATGGGTTTGGGTGAAAATGAAGGAAGTCATCCAGTCCTTGGAAATGTTAAGCAAGCATTGGAACTTCTTGTTCAGCAAAGGTGAAATTTGTTTAATTGATGGATTTATACTACAAGATTTGTCGCATTTTGTGACACTTTTGATTTCTAGTGACAAGCAATGTTGCAGTTATTTATTCATCCTTTACTTTGTAGGTATTTACAGAAAGACAAAGTTAATGGTCCTGAAGGCAATACTGTATATTATGAGCTAGCTGAGAGAGCTTTAGATGCACCCATGAGTGACAGGTTGAAGGAACACATCTCTCAGGTAGTGTTTTGGAAAAGTAAATTATATAAGTTTGTCAGTTCTTTGTTTAAAAAAAAACATTTAACTCAATTTAATGTTGGGTAATAATGGCAGATTGAAGATACAGTTTCATGAAGGGTTTATTCATTAAGCTCTTAGCACACAAAGGATGCCTTAAATTTGACCGGGGAACTTTTTGCAATAAGTTTTTTTTTTTTAAATTTTAATAGAACTTATTTTGATAAGCTGCACGAAAAACTTATTGAAACTACTAATGATTTTAGGGTAGATATAAGCTATTTTTTAAGTTCAAACAAACTCTTCATAGGTCTTCCAATTTCCAAATGCTACGTGAATGTCTGATGAACTTCTTTTTCTGGGAGCTTTAGTTGCTGATGCATGTTGCTATCTATAGTATTTATTTGTTCCTGAACACGGTAGTAAGCAGCTGAGGCAAATTGAACATTGTGTGGAGCATTGTTCAAATATGTTTCATTGCAAGACCAAGGTGGTCTTAAAATTTTTGGCCTTTCTTGAAGCATTGCAGTGGATCCTAGGCAAACAGAGAACAAGTGATAACTCAAATATAGTTTAGTGTATGTTTCAAGTTGTGTAAAACTTACTGCTTCTGATGAAACCATTGATCTTGATCGATGTAAATATCATATACTATTTTTAGTTTTGAATAATCCTATTATTTTACTTGTGCCTATCTGAAACATGGTTTCTCTTGAAGATTGTGCAGGATAATACTTCAGTGGGTGCCGCCTAAGAGTTGCTAGCTCTTTGTTGACTCAATTGAGATGTAATTATGCTGATAAAAGAATAGGGAAATTGAGATACGAACATGGTTCCAATTGATTACTAACTTTAAGACCTAAACTCCTCAACAATCTCTATCCATATCATTCTTCTGCAAAATTTGCTGATGTTAAGATTTAGGTTCAGATTTGTCAATGATTAAAGTTATGTAAATTTGAAGCTGATTGTGTATATAACAGAAGTTAAGCTTGATCTTATTTTATATATTTAGTGTGTTTGGTTTCCTTTTTTTTTTTATATAATTTTAAATAGCTTTTATTTTATATTTTTAAATTTTATAGTTGAGCAAGGTATTTAAATGAATATTTGTATTGGTTTGGGACCAACTTTTGACCTGTTAAGGCCCGATGAGTCCATTCTAACCTATGAGTGACAGAATGACATGGATATACAGATCTATTAGAAAAATATTTTTTTATCCCCACTCATCATTGGGATTAAAAAAATCACACATGTGAGTAAAATCTGTCATGGGAGAGGAATTTGTCATGTGAGCCTCTAAGTTTGTAGTATCTATTTATAAGTAAGATAAAAGTTAAAGATTGATTAAGATATTAAAATTAAAATGTGTATTTATAAAAGAAGTAAAGCTTCTCAATGATTTACATAAGAAACTAAAGAAAAAATAAAGCTTTAAGACAACCATAATCACTCCTCATATATCACCAAAAGTTATTTATTCATTATAGTTTACGGATTCTTATAGTTTTACAACATTATCATATATGAATGCCAACAACACAGACAACTCGTACATAATCTCACACTTTTCAATCAAATAAAGTGATGGAAACGACACAGTGACTGAAGAACACAGAAGCACCACAATCCACACACCAAAAACTAAAGGGGTGGTCAGTTTTAGTTGTAATCAGGATTAGCCAAAAGATAATCATCAACAGCCTTGGCAAACACTGCAGACATCTCCTTAGTAGACTTCAGGAACTCTTCTGTGAGTTCAGCATCTCCTTTTGTGTAGTATTTGCGTGTGGTCTTCACAATGCATCCTCCATCAGGGTTTGCCACCAATTTGTACTCATTAGACACCTTCTCCAATGGCTCTGTGAGAAGATTGCCTTCAACTATTGAGTAGTGATAGACATAGTTATCTTCATCGACCAAATCCACCTTTTGCTTCACATACCCTAATCATATATTTATACATAAGAAATGGATTAGTTATAGCACAACATTGATCATCAAATATATAAACACATGCTGCATCAAATAAGGAAATATAATCCATTAAGAGCAAATCATCATAAAAATTCACAATGTTTAATCATATGTAAATTCATGACTAGATGATGCAATATTGCTAGTGAAATGCAATGACAAGAACATAAGGAACTTAATATAAAGTTTATTTCAAAGATAAACTCAATTAACCTTCAGGAAGACTGAATTTCTTAATGGTTCCTGGCCCTCCATCTCCTTCAATGATTTCAACACTTTTAACAAAGTTTGGTAAAGCTTTGGGAAAAAAATTGCCAGAATCAAAGACAATGGCTTTGTATAGTCTTGCAGGTGCCACTGCAGAAACTAGATCGCTTTCAGTAGTGACAATTCCCATGTTTTTTTGACAAAGGATTAGAGCAAGAAATTATATGAAGAAGAATTTGATTTTGTGAGAGTGAGTTTGTTGATTGTGGATATGGCATTTTATATGGACATGGGAAGTGGGAAGTTCCCCTAATACGCAAACGAATTAATGTTCAAATTAGTTTGAATATCTATAAATTAACTTGCATAAATGATAAATTAATTAATGAAAGAGTCAAATTTAAACTTTAGAAGGAGCCAGCTCCGTGTGGAAGACTTTAGCAGAGAATATAAAAATTTATGGAGGATATTGGTGAATTAGTCTATGGAATAGCTTGATCACTATGGATTAATTTATATATAAGCTGATGTACGCATAAATTATTTAAAGTATAAAGCAAATTAAGTTCTATTTAGTTTGAACTTAAAAAAAAATAAAAATTTATCTACTGGTTTACTATCCACATTGATTTTCTAAGAAGAAAATGCTACCTGTACAAATCAGGTCACTTTGAAATGTTTTTATGATAAATAAATGGATCCTTTTCGATATTGTTTGAATATGAAGTGATATTGATAGAAAGAATTAGAACTGACTTAATATGAATAAGATTAATATTATTTGTTTTTTTTAGATTGAATTTACTGAACGGGAGATGAAGATGAATAAGTATATATTTATCTCTTTTCTATCCATATACTCACTTTTGCTATAAATTATTAATTTATTTGGTAATTTATTTATAAGCTATATAGAGTGTAGTGTTTTTAAAGTTCAATTCATAAAATCACGCTGATAATAAATTTTGTGACCATTATAATTTTAAATATTCGTTATTATAAATCTATAATAGACGTGTAGTGATTTTAGAGTTCAATTCAGAAAATTACATAATCATATTTTGCCAATTTGCTTGTTAAAAAAACTCAATTTTTAAAGATGAAGCTTGACTTAAATTATATTATGTTTTACTTTTTACATCTTTCTTGTATTCTTTATTCCTTTCTTGATTCTTGAAGTTAATTTTATCCATTGCCTATCTTTCTCTTCAGTTCTTTATTCCTTTCTTAATTCTTGAAATCGATTTTGTCCACTCCCCAACCTTCCCTTTCTTTCTTCTTTATTTCTGTGGGTCACTTGTCTAATAAGGAAGAGGGTTCATCTTTTTTATCGTTTTCGATACATTTCTTATAAAATTATTATCCTAGGAAAACAGCTTAGTTATAAATAGATATTGTTTAAGATATTGTTAAAAAAAAAAACATCTTTTGAAGATATTGTTTAAGAAAATATTTTACAAATATCTCTCATAATATCATTAAGTTTAATTGTAATCGATGTTTAAATTCAAATTAAGTTTAAAAACAAAATACTTAAAAAAAAGCGTGAACAAGATCTGAATCAATTAAGGAAGAAGATATCTAGTTAATAAAACATGAAAGACAAAGAAAATAATTGATAATTGTAAAAGCTAAATCTAAGTTTGATTGTCTTTCTATGTTATTTCTCTGATACATTGATTAATGAGGTAAAGGGGTGCCTGATTCATATACAAAATCAAATTCTGCTATAAAGTTGTGATAGAGTATTTACATTTAACCAAAAACTTAATTTGAAAATAACAAAATCAATAATTAAACTATATTATTTAGTATCTCTCTTAAAAAAATACATTATTTGTGTATGACAAAACTGACCAAAGTGCTGCAAATCAAATAATCTATAGTAGTTTTTTTTGCAGCTAGCCAGCAGTGTATGGCAAAGATTTTAGACAAAAATAAACCTATTATTCATTGTAGTATTAGTTGTACAATGTGATGTATTGTTCCCACTGAAATCAAGTATTAATTGAAGCAACATGCATCACTACCAAAGGGTTGCTCTTTTTTAGTTGTAATCAAGATTAGCCAAAATATAATCTTCAACGGTCTTAGATTTTTTTTTATAAATAAATTATTTGAAATATTTAAGAGATATTTCAATCATATACATATAAAATATGATTATATACCTACAAAATATACAATGTAAGTGACATCATCATTTTAAAAATAAAAACATTAAGTACCTACTTCCTTCAAGAATCACGTGATTATCAAAAGTATCTTAATATCCAAAACAATAACATAAAACATAAAAAGATATTCATAATCAGATAAATTATCTTCTCTTTATCAGAGTCAAATCTATCTTATTCTTCACATATATAAATCACAGTGCAAAATACATGATTATTAAACTCAAGAAAGATGTATATTGCAAGTATTCATGTCAACTAAAAATTCTTACATAACTTACCATTAGAAAGAATTTTTTTCTTGATGGATCCAAACCCTCATGATTTCAGCTCTTAACTAAGTTTGATATGTATTCTTATAAGGTCGAGTTTCTCTTAGAGTGACTCATTCCGTCTTTGTCTTTCTGTCTTTACGACTTCTAGGCGTGGTGGTCTACGGTTAATCTTTTCTTTCTTCGAGATGAGTGGAGAGAACTTGTAAAGGTACTCCAACGATCAAGTTAATCCGGGTATAATATGCAGGTGATTTGAGAATGAAAAATTACCTTTAATTATATGTTTCTTATGATATTTATACTTTTTGGGTGGACCATAGCTATTATGAGTTTGCTTTTAAGTCTAGATGATGATCCAATTGTGCTTTAATCATAATTTATAATTAAAGTAATTTAATTATAATTAATCATGGATTTACTGTCTTTAATAGGGTCATTCGGTCTTGTGGGCTATTGTGGTAGTACAGTATGGCTTTTGGAAAAACATTGCTAAAATCAAAGGCCATGTCTTTGAATAAACTTGGAGGAGCCACAGCACAAACTTTAATTATTTTTCATAACTACTTAGGTACTTTGATTATGTAATCAAATAATAAACTTAAATTAAGAGTCGTGGTGTATAGTTTTTATATATAATCAATATTTATAAATGAATTGGAGCATCTCAACTGCTCCCATATATATATATATATATATATATATATATATATATATATATAATTTTTGTTGTCAATTTTTATATATTATTTTTAGTTAATAAAAAAAGGTGTAGTTTTTGTGGCGAACAACATGGTATATGTTTATTCTTATATGCACGTAATAAAGAAGGGAGTTTTACACGTTTTTTACCTGCTCTTCAATCACTTCTCTCGTTTTGTTTTCTTTTTATAAAATTGTCGGTACAATAGTCTTGCATTCATAATTTTTTGTTGTATTTTATATTATTTGGTGGTTAGGAGTGTGGAAAGTGGATAATTGATTTGTAATGATCAAAAGAAAAAGTGAATGAAAAGGTAGTTTGGTTTAATAAAACAATAATAGATTTGACTAGAAAATTTATTAATGTAGGTGATTGAATTAGTGAAAGTTGATAGATAACTTAATTATAATGACAAATTGCCTTTAAGTTTATTTTTTAAAATGTAAACATTTTTTGGGATAAAAAATTAGTTAAGAACATGAAAATAAATCATTTTTAAAAATATTATTTATTAATTTCCAATAATATTTATCAAAATATTAAAAAATCGAATAAATAGAATTATTTTAAAAAACCAATATTTAATATAATTGTAAATCATTAATTTATAAAATAATTTTTAGAAATCAACCCTTTTTTTCTCATCTCAGACTCATTCTTTTTTTCAAAATTTTCTCAACATATCCTTACAAATCAACTAAATCAAATATACACTATATCCTCACAAAGCACTTCAAATCAATCCCCACAAATTCACATAAATAATATTCTTTTGTTCAATGACACAAATAATAAATCACTGCTATGAAACAAAACATTAATCACCAGAACTATAGACTTAATATATATATATATATATATATATATATATATATATATATATAGGTGTCTTGCACAGTTTAGGAACAGCTTTAGCTAGGTAATTGAAAGCATGAATAGAAAATGCAATAGTATAAGATTCCTTTGCATTATAATATATATTTATTGCAGAATACAGATGGAAATGGACATGAACACCAACAAGACACGTAGATTTTCGATCACAGTAGAGTACTCAACCAAATTCACGAACATCATTGCAACACTTAAAAATGTTACATAAAACAAACTCACAAGGAAACGAAATCAAAGCAGACCAAACCCAAACAAGGCACTTGAGACAAATTTGAACAAGCATATGGATCTAGTATTCTGCAGGGTTTGCCAAAACGTAACTCTCAACAGCATTGAAAAAACCAGTTCCTCTTGCCTTTGATTCTGCAAGCACTGCCTCTGAGAGAGGTGCATCTCCTTTGGTGTGGTATTTGACAGCGACCTTGGAGATGGAGCCACCATCAGGACCAGCCACCACCTTTGTCTGAATTGTGATTTTCTCCAAACTTTCATGCAACCCTGGTCCTCCCACTATGCTGTAGTCGAATCCCAGGTTAGCTTCGTCCACTGCATCGATTCTCTGCAGCACAAAACTCGTTCCGCTACCTGCAACAATCATAATTTTGTTTAGAAGCTAGCTTGAAAAGAAAAACTTAATTTTTGAATTCAACTAAAGGTTTAGAATTAAATTTACTTTGATTTTTTGTGACATAAGAAACATGTAAATGTGCAGTGAAGAAGAGTTAACTTTGATCATATTATAATAATGTAAATATGAGGAAAAAAGTATGTATGCACTGACCTTCAATAGCTGTTAGCTTCTTGATGGTTCCAGGTCCACCATTTCCTTCAATAGTTTCAATGCTCTGGATGACAGGAATAACCTTTGGGATGATTCTGTCTGAATCTTTTGTCAGAGCTTTGTACAATATGGCTGGAGCCAATGTAGAGGAATTCTCATCATCGTGAGCAAAAACACCCATGATCGATAATTAACAAAGATTAACACAAGATACTGGTTTAATTGGATGCTAAGTTTGTGTTATGGAATAGGGCACAGGGAGAGATGGTATTTATAGCCTCACACCAGATACAATTCTTAGTCATAAATGCTACTTAATTATCTTAACAACTTCACACTCTGCTTGGTGCTCATCACGATGTTCATTTAATTATTGGATCATGCAGTATTATTCCATGTTTTATAATGGGATTAGGAAAATGAAGACCAAGAATTAGTCAGAAGGTGGAATAAATATGAGTATATCTTATTCTCTACACAAAGTGCTATCATTAATAATGTAGTTTTTTAATGCTTTATGAATTGATGAAGGTTTTGTCTATTGTTAATGATAAAAGTATTGAAAAGAAAATGTCAAATAGTTCATTGATGATTCTTCTCTTGCATACAGATCGATAAACCCTAACTTGCATTCAAACTTTTTCATATAAATTAATTATGAAAGTTCTAACTTTTCTTTTTAACTTATAATCGATTAGCTTTAATTTAAAAAAGTTTTACTTTTTTAAATATTTATAGTGTATCTAAACATATTTATAATACCATAAAACTTTTTCACCCAACGAGATTATAGTGTAATTCAATGAAATCAAGCACCCAAAGAGGTTTTATGACAATAATTAATGGAATTGAGAGAAATTAAATTTCTAATGAAAATATAGACGTGATTCTTTATATTCTTTTAATACTATAGTTATAATTAAAAATGAGATTTTATTTCCGTAACTCATAATAAGTTTTAATATAAATATTCATTGTGTAAATTATTGAAATAAAATATTAATTCTAAGGAAAGTATACTACTAAAACTTAAGACTAGGATTTGGATTTTAAGATTCAAAAGCCTAAATATAACAGTTAGTGGATTAATTAAAGTGAAATGTAAAATAGATTTATTCTTATTTCAATTAAAGTATCTTAAACATAAACATTTATTTATTCCAGAGATATAAAATTCATGTGAATTCGAAGACGGCTTTATTGTTTTTTTTTTTTTTCAAATAAAGAAATGTATTACTGATGAAATCATGAATTTAGAGACAATATACTTTGTATAGTCTGTATTAAATTCATGTTATTTTTTCCAGAAAATTATATAACGCCACTTTATTTTTTGGGTCTAAAATAATTTTTTATTTTAATAAATTGAGCTTGTGTGTTGTCTTTGCCTTGAAAGATTTAGAATTAATCTTAAGATCTATAACGATTCAGGAGGAGTGGGATTAAAAAAGTGTTGGATTATATATATATATATATATATATATATATATATATATATATAAAGTTAATTTTCTTCTCTTTTATTAAATTAATTATGAAAATTTAAGATGTGATTACCTTTAAAAAAATATGTTTAACTCAAGAAAGGTCTATAATTTTTTGTGAATTAAAATAATTGTTCATTTTATTTTACTTGTATGTTGTCTTTACTCTGATAGATATATATATAGAATTAATTTTAGTGTTCAGAATGATTCAAGAAGTTCGATGCCACCAAACCTTAAAATAATAAAAAAAGATACTGAGAAATATTCTCACTTTTTAAAAAAATAGTTGCTTTAGTCAACAAATATAAATTAATTAGATTAAACTAAATCTACTATCAACAATAGAATTTACTTAATTAAAAATTGATTAGCAAAATTAATTAGCAGCTGCATGCTCGCAACGTAATACCCCTTGATAAATATCACATTTTTAAAATAAATTTTATTTTACCATGATCTTTATAATCTAATAAAATTCAGAAGAGTTTCATTAAATAACGCAAATCCTAATAAAATTTTATTATAATTGAATAATTTTTCATAAATTTTGTATAACAATAATAGTAACAATATATCCTATTATGCAGAGCGTTCAAATTTTGTCATTAAACTTTTCGACTTAGTCCAAATTGACCAAATAATACTAACAATAAACTTGTATATTTAATTTTTAAATCAGATAAACAAATAATTTTTTTATTTTAAAATAATTAAATAACTTTTCTTTTTAAAAATAAATAATTTGTATAATTAGAATAATCGATTTTCTTCACAAATGCACGGTTTGTTACGCATAATTTTAAACATCTTTTTAAGATATTAAAATTTTAGTTTAATTATACAATGGACTAGTATATTTATTTTCTTAATTACAACTATATATAACATGAAGATAATGACAGAAAAAAGTTGGAAAGCTTGAGTGAAGCAAAGCACAAAGAGTTGATGGACGGCAAAGTTTCTAAATTCACAACCTAAATAATACGTCTCCTTTAATCTTGTTTATTTAACCTTTGTTTTGACTATTTTGTATTTTATGTTATTATGAAAGGTAATAGTTTTATATTGTTTAGTTAAAGTGTCTATATATTAATAGCTTACTTACAACTTTAAAATAGATAAAAAAATCACTAGAAATGAAAATTAGTTTAAAAAAAATTAATTATTATATTAACTAAATTAGATATTATTTTAAAAATTAAAAAATTATTGGTATCTAAATTAGTTTTTATTATTAATAAATATTTTTTTAAAATTTGTATCTAATTAGCTATCAAAGTTTTAACTACTATTTATTTAGATTCTAAAGTTGATAACTAATAATTTGGTAGCTAATTAGATACTAATTTAGAAACTATCTATCAAGAAATTAATTTAGATACTAATAATTTTTTTAGTTTTTAAAATAGTATCCAATTTAGTCAATATAACAACTAGTTATTTTTAATTTCTAAAATTAATTTTTATTTAATGATTCTTTTACAATGAACATATTTGTGTTTATAAGATTTGAGATTCTCATTTTAAACTTATTTTAAGATAAAGTTATTTTCTTCTTTGATTCTCACAACAATAAACATTCATTTCCTTCTTTGATTCTCACAACAATAAACATTCATTTCCTTCAATCCATTTTGTTCTCAATATATATTATGTAAGGTATTTCCTATACAAGTCTTGTTTCTTACATATTGTTTTTAATACGTGATTGTTAAGATTCTAATTATGAGTTTCTTCCACATTGATATACTTATACATAAACAACACTGGTTATTTACTTGTATCAGTGCTTTTATCATAATAAGATACGTTTATCTAAATCCCTTAAAAAAAAACTTTCGATATTCGAATCATCAATTTATACGATAATTTATGTGAAAAAAATATTGATATGATTCAACAAAATGAATCATAAATATTTTACCAAAACTTTAAAGTATTAAGTATGATAATCTTCTTTCTTATATATTGTTCTTGAAACATATTTTTACTCAATGTAAACAAACTCATATTTAAAATCCTAACAATTTATTTATTTGTTGTGTTAATTAAGTATAATGAACAAAAATAAAGTATCGACATATTAAATTTACTAATTTATTATTTTTTCTATTATTAATTTATATAATATTTGTTTAAACTAATTATAAGAAATATTTTTAATTATAATTATGTATTTCATTCAAATTAAGTTTAATCAACACAATACATTAACTAATCATATTGGAGCTGTCCTTTTTATTCTGTCAGTTATAATTTTTTTCCCTTTCCAAGGTATGGCCATTTTGTTTTGACTTCTAACCTCACTTTTTATTTCTTTCTGCATGAAACTATTCAAGTCCTTTTCTGTGTTCTAGTTTATCTTATATATACCTAATTTTGTAGGTTTATTACACTAGTATATTATAATCGGATTATATGTTTACCAAATGGAAAGTTCAGAAAAAATATTATTAATTTATTGGTGAGCCTGCAGATCCATGAAGGGTTTTGATGGTTTACTGCAAAAGAGGTTCAGTAATGAGGATTTGCCAAAAGATAGGTTTCAACAAGCTTCACAAGTCCTTGGATCTTGGCTTGGTTAGCCTTGAGGTCCTCCTCACTAAGAACAGCTTCACCTTTTGTGAAAAATTTGGCATTCACCTTCCTAATTGTTCCTCCATTGGAGCCTTCTATCAGTTGGCTCTGGAATGAGATCTTCTCCAATGTCTCAGGCAAACCAGTGCCATCAATTATGCTGAAGTTGTATACAAAGCTACCCTCATCAATTGCATCCACTCTGTGCAGCACATACTTCCTTTCTTCACCTGCTCCCACATTAATTTCTTTCACATTCATCAATTCTAGAATCTTTTATATGTAAGTTATTCAAATTGTCTCAGTACAAATTTAATGGATTCTTATAATTAGGGTATAGTCACTCACTGTATATCTTAGGGCTTTTTTTAGTATAATCTAAGAACACAGAGAGGAGAGAAAGAACACTAAGCATGCATGGTGAAAAATGTGGGTTAAAAAAAGATTTTTACAAATCTGAAAAAAAATTAACTGTAATTCAATGGAAAACGATAAAATAATTTAAAATATCTTTTATTTTATGACAGAATTTATTCTTGAAAGTGTATATATATAATTGGTTATATATATAATATTAGTTATAATAGTAAATTGCTCTCATTATGAACAAAATAGATTATTGATAAAAAAAATCTCAATTAAATTTTACTTTCCTATTTTCAATCTATTTCTTTTTCATTTTCTTGAATCAAGTATACTTATTTATACTCTATTTCTCTCTTTTTTTTTCAATCTTCAAAATTATCAATCAAAATTTAACTGCTTTAAAGTTAGATTATAATTTAGTTTCTAATTACTTTAGTGATATTTTTTTTATAAACCTAACACCAATAAAAAATTATTAGATTTAATATAATATGAAAACACATTAACAAAATCCTAGATAAACCTATTTTTACGTATTAATAAACTCCTATCAATTCCTTAAACAGTTTTCTTAAACACTAGTTAACAATTTCCTAATAATAAAAGAAGATATGATGAATTTGATTAATTTTACTAATTATTATAGTATACGGTATATGATGTGTTGAATTAATTAAAAGGTACCATTTACTTACAGACCTTCAATGGTGGTGATCTTCTTGATGGTGCCAGGACCACCATTTCCTTGGGTGAATTCAATACTGTGGATGGTATCCACAAGCTTTGGGAAGAGGTTATGGAAATCTAATGTCAAGGCTTTGAAAAGCCTAGAAGGAGGCACCGCAGCAAGGGTATCATAATCCTGAGTAAATACTCCCATTCTAGTGATGTGGTTACTGTGAGAAGATGTTAGTGGTGGTTGCTTCTGTCTGGTGTCTGATATGTGGAAAGGGAACTCTTTGTATAGCGGTGGCTGCCGGCTATGGTGGCCTGCACTGGCCATGTGTGATGCTTAGGTATACTTCTACCATTTATATATAACTAGTATATTGAATATTTTATAATATTTTATATATGATATGTGTGTGTCTGTATCCCTAAATGTTGAGATCATAGATATAATAAATGATGCAATCATTTTCTTTCCTTTGTACTTTTTCAGTTCTGATTATAAGAAAAACCAATAGTCATAGTAATTAAAAAATTAACATCCTTTAATGGTATTTTGTTTTAAAAAAAAATTCTTTTAAATGTTTTTTTTTATCCGTAACATATATTATTAAAAAATTATTAAATAAAAATTAATTTTAGAAAAAAAAATTAGTTGATATATTAATTAAATTAAATTTTATTTTAAAGACTAAAAAAATTATTAGTATATAAATTAATTTTTATTATTGATAAATAATTTATAAATTGATATTTAATTAGCTATTTAGATTTTATCTACCAATTATATAATTACTAATGTTGGAATTTAATGAAATTAGTGGTGAACTTGGTGGTGGTTCATTGATGGTGGTAGTGACCAATTATATAATTACTAATGTTGGAATTTAATGAAATTAGTGGTGAACTTGGTGGTGGTTCATTGATGGTGGTAGTGAGAGATGATGTTGGTAACTAATTGCTTTTGCTAGTTAGTGTTCCATGCTTTTTCTTTTAAATTTTGGATTCTCCAAGACATTTTAGATTTCAGAATATAAAATATAAAAATTTAAATTTTATGTATTTTGGATTGTGCAATCTGTTTTATGAAGTTATATTTTGGCTAACTTGTATAATTTTATGTTTTAGATTACAAAATTTGAAAGGCTTTTCCAAATTTGAAAATACGTTTTGGATTGTAAAATTCAAAATATATGTAAAAAAAATATTTTGGATTATATAATTCAAAAATTAATTCCGAATAACCTTTCAAATTATTGTCTATCATGATGCATTTTGGATTGTATAATAAAAAATAATCCAAAATATATATTTTATTTTAGATTGTACAACCCAAATGAGTTTTCTGAATAAAAAATTCGTGAAAAATTGTGATTGAAATTGTACAAATTGTGATGATTTTTAGGGATGTCTTAAATGTTTTTGAAAGTGGTAATGGTCATTTATCTGTTAAATGTAATAACACGTGTCATTCCGGAGAAGTTTGTAAAGATGTAGACATATTGGATATTTCATTTAGGGAATACAACATCCATTATTAAAAAATCATTAAATAGATTAAAATTAGTTGTAATATTAATTAAATTATATACTATTTTAAAAATTAAAAAATTTATTATATCTAAATTAATTTTTATTATTAATAAATAGTTTTTAAATTAATATATAAACTCTATATCCTTAGTCAATGGTCAAACAATGACAGTTTCATCTTGGTTCGAGAGGTAGGGACTTGTTATCCAAGTTATCATTAACAATCTTTGGGTTTGCCTATAGTTGAAAGCTTCTATCTGGGATCCTGGTAGGCTAAAAAAGGCTAATTCCCCTATAGCAGGCTGCTGATAATTGGACTAGGCTATTGGCTTTTGCTTCCTGCATCCAATGAATTTAAACGTGGAACCTATCATTGAGATGAAATGATGAAAATACCCTCTTTAATTGAATACTTTTTCTAGAATATCTTTCCAGATTTATTCGGAATTTTTTTTATTAACCCTACCTTTTTTATGATCTACAAGAATCTCAAGAAACAAACCGTTAAACACGAACGGGGTCTATAATTATAAATTCTACAGCCCCAATATGGCCGTGCTAGTGAAACGAATTTTATTCCCAATGGAAGACAAGCAGACAAGAAAAAAAGGTTGCATTTATGAACATAACTATAGACAACATACATATATATAATATATCCAGTGTAGCTACTGCCACTTCGTATCGTTCTGAATTTCTCTCTTTCTCTCTCTCTCCCGGTTACAACTCCAGCTCCTAATACAATGATGGCATACGAGCTACAAATGCAGTCATAATTTATCATCAAGAATGGTAGACAAGAGAAGCCCTTGCACAAATTCAAACCTCCGAGCGTTCTCTACTTTATCCTCTTCTGACAGCTGTAACTGTTTAGGTTTTCTGTAGCCACACAATATTGTCAGACTAGAAGTTTTGGAACAGTTGTGAATCACAAAATGAATGAAAAGGTTTTGAAGCAGTGTGACACGATGCTAAAATGATCATACAACAGTTCAAGTCATTTCACCAATCACAACCATTGAATGCAGATCGAACTACTCATTATATCTCGATAAATCTAACTTAAAATACGTATTCGAAATGTGAGCTATCTGATCATTCATTTAATGGTTCCAATTCATGAATTCCTGAATGCAAGAAACCGTTTCTTATTTCATCAGTTAGTTTCAAAAAAGAAAACGGTCACAGATTTAACTACATACAGAGCGTAAGACCACATGCTCTCAATACTATAACTATTATATAAACAGCGTAAATATTTCCATTAATTTTTCAAGCATAGCAAAACATAATAAGACAGCGGTATCAACATTCCTACCTTTCCAAGAAATAATCTTTTGAGCTTTCTTTTACAAGGGCACCTTGGATGGAAGCAGGAGGTGTTGCACTCGAAGACTCATCAGCAACAAGTGGGCTGAACATAAAAGATGATAACAGAGGATCAGGCTCAGAATTGGAGGAAGCTATGAATGAAGAACCTCCAAGAAGTGACTGCAAGGCTCCCTCTCGTAACTCTCTCCTTAACATAGTAATTGTTGAACCAGAGCCTCCTTTCCTGACCCTCCTTTTACGCTGCACGTAAGTTCTGGTTATGGAAAAACATTTGACCAAATGAAAAGTATTTGAAATCAAGTTATTCAAGGCAATGCAGATACGAAATAAGATTTGGGTTCACCTCTCGCATATAAGAACGAGAATGGATCGGGACTGGGCAAAGTACTATTGTATTCGAATCCTTTTCAATGCCCATATTTAACAATAAAATATTTGTATTTGTCATATACCTGTGTGGATAAACAACTTTAATTTTCATTTCAGTGCCATTTGAATACCTATATATCCATACTGATTTCCATTACCGCACACTTCTATTGTGTATAAATCAATAAAAAAATATTAATTATAAAACTTAACTCTTGAATGAAAGGATGTAGTTGATTTCTTCCGTTATTTGTTATAACACTCAAAACATAGAAGGCTATTGTTAACATGCATTTCTCGTGGCTTCTCCAAAATCCCGAAGAAATTGAATGCATTAATATGTTTATATTATTTAATAGGTTTTGCTTACTTACACCTACTTGTTCTTTTAGAAAGAGTAATATAGCATGTTAAAACTGCAAATTTTTTAAAATACGCCCGATGTGTAACTTGCTAAATTACTCTTTCTACATATATAAGTGGGTGTGAGTTAGCAAATGTGAATCAGGTTTGCTAACTTACATCTTTTAAAATGAGTTAGTAAGTTATAATACAATTTTTTTTTATAATACATTCAAGGTGTATTTGCTAACTTACTCCTTCTAAAAAACAAATGGGTTTAAGTAAGCAAAAACCATATAAATAAATAAAATAGGTCTGGGTGGGATAAGTACTGTAGTATCCTACTACACGCCCTCATCCTCAATAAAACTTACAACTACATACCTATCCTAGACTCATCTACCTATCCTACACTCATCCCAATTAGTGGGTATTTATCCTACCCATTTGTGGACAATTATCCAGAAATTCATAGAGTCAACACATGATATTATCATTTAACAATGTTTGAAAGAAATCACAGGAATAACTAAACAAAACAATTAGCCACATTTGATAAAGTCTAAACACATCAGATAAAGCATGCTTTGTCCAGTACCACTATTCTTCATTCCAAACAAACTAAAATAATGCTTGCTTAATACAAACATATTTAAATTGACTCACTGAAATCTATCACTCATTCCCTACAATTCAAGTAGCTGACCTTACCATTCATAATGATGGGCAGACACATGAAAACTCTTCAAATGACATTTTACAGCTCCTTTTTCTTTTATTTTCCTTTGTTAAAGGCAATATGCATCCATATTGAAATTTTATCTATCAACAAATTTTGGCCTGGTTTAAATGTTTATGGAAGAAGAAAATTTGAAAATAAAATGAATTAAGCTTCCTTCCTAAATTAAAATCAATGTATGGAGGTCAACCTTTTTAATAGTTATCAAATCCTACATTTCCAAAAGTTAAAGTCCATAAGTTAATTTGAACTTTCCATGAAAAAAAAAAAAGTTATTCATTTCACTTCCTCTTTCTTCTATTTTACATGTGCACCAGTTTTCAAACTTCAAGAGCATCAAACAACTGAACTGTCAACTTAAAATTGTCAAATAACTGAAGTAAAGAGGAATAGAAAAACCATAACAAAAAAACATAAGAAACAAACCAAATAGCAAAAAGGATATCCTCAAGAAGCTCCCATGTTGCGTGGTAATATGTCCAACGAGATCCACTCCCACCTTCTTCCCACAAACAGGACACACCTGAAGACACGCACCAAGCAACAATTAAGAAACACAAGTTAGCGCGCAAAACAAACAACAGGTTTAAAGAACATGTAATGTGAGCACAGAACATAATAGAACCAATATTGCTGTTGTGTTAGCAAGCAGACCCACTCACCGACAAACATACTCGCTTATCCTCACTGAAGCACTAGAAGAAATTGATAGTAGTAATAAAAATACATAATTTATTTATCTTTCACTATGATCACTAATTCACATCATGTTTAATTACTCCTTTCAACTTTATACTCGTAAATATTAGACATTATATAGTTACAAACAACACTGAGAACATCTCATTTTAATCTCTATACACACTTTTTTAATTTCATTTACTCTCTAAATAAATATACATTTTAAATTATTTAAGTTCCTATAGCTACAACTAAAAGATAGTAGGTTAAAATGGAATATGATTTTTTTTTTTTAATTAGAAGGATTAAAAATAAGCTTTAAAACTCTGATATTAAGTTAAGAGGTTGTGTCAGTAATTGGTAATTGGAAAGAAGAGAGGGGAAACGGACCCCGTTTTTGGCTTGTATAGGATGGTGATCGTCAATGTGGCAACAGAGGGAAACGACGTCGTAATCCTCGGCGCAGAAAGGGCAGAGGTACTCCGCTCTGAAATCATCATTCCCTTCACTCTCCTCCATGTACAGATCTGCAACAACAATTGCAATTCGCTATACCGTAACTTTTCGATCCAATAATAAACCTTTTTTTCAAATTCAAACAAGAGAATAAAGGGAGTGGAAATAGTAGGAAACCAGATCGAGAATGATAGCGGCGTGAAGAGCTGGAGATGCGCGTGGAAACCCAGGAATCTGAGGAGTCCATCAAACCCTAATATCAGAAAACTGCAAGAAATGTACGTCGGAGAGAGAGAGAGAGAGAGAGGATTTTTGGCACCGGCAAGAGGAGAGAGTAAGTTTGTTGTGTTTTGCGTTTATTTATATCATTACATATTGTATAAATCATTTTCTACGTCAATATATCTATAAAAATATGTAATAAAAATATATTTTAGCTATACATTTTTTTTTCAAAATTACAAAACAATTACTTTTAAATGTAATTATTTATATATTTATATATATATACACACATATATTTTAATTTTCTTATAACTATTCTTTTAATATCTCAATATATAAAAACAATTTAAAATTTATCTTCATAACTTTTTAATTGCTGCAGTCATTAATAACTAAAATTATTTTAACAAAAATTTAGAGTATGAATTATTTAATAAAAGTAATTGTAAATCTATCCATAATTTTTCCTTATAAATTTAGATAATACAGATTAACTAACAAACAAGGCTCTCGTAGCTCAGTTGGTTAGAGCACCCGTTTAGTAAGCGGGAGGTCTTGAGTTCGACTCTCAACGAGAGCAGTGCTTTTTTTTCTCTTTTTTTTTTCCTTTGATAGAGACTTCATTATCTATGTTTTACTTTTTATTTGAAAATTTGAGAAAAGTTTTGCTCTTTATTTTGTTTTCAAAATATTTAAATTTTTAAATGCGGCATCTAATTATAAAATTGCTTTGACCTCATTGAAATATTTTTTCAGGAATTTGAAGTTGGAAAAACTTGTTTATCGTGTTTGGTTTTGCTTTTGACATTAACATTCTCATAAATCAATGTTTTTTAGGATTTTTTTTTTTTTGAAGTTTTGCGTAAGAAAGAATATTTTCATGAAAGAGATGAGAATTTTAGTTTCTATAAATTTTACCCAGACTCTTATTAAGTCATTTAATGTAATAATGAATTAAAGATTTTAATTAAAATCAATACCTACTATTTGATTTCTAAAAAGGGGATGTAAAAATTCTTAACAATATTTTTCTCCATCCAAACCGAACTTGATTATTCTTAGGAATAGTAATTCACAATTTCATAAATCCTTAAGAAATGAAAGAAAATGATCTAGGCTGATATCTATCTACTCAAGATTTCATTAGACATGATCCTAGTTAAAAATAATTGGATATTTATAAAATAAAAATAGTAAAGAGTAGTTGTTTATTTTATTTAATTACTAAATAGGGTTTGGAATTGAGGAGTCTAACCATAGGATGCTTACTAACCTAGATTTGCATTAAATTTTTTTTTTTCATTTCATTTTATACTTATTAAAAGTTCTAACTTTTAAGGTAAACCGCAAAGGAATTGTGTATCACATCTTATATAAGAGAGAAAAGAAAAACAACTTATATATAGAGAAACGATCTTTAAATCTTAGTATAATATATTGTATGTGATTGTTGGAGGGTTATGAATATCAGAAACAAATGTTAATAACATGATTTAATTTGATTGTGATGGTTGTGATTCCTATTTATTACATCATCAATTTATTATATAATTGTCTTATGTATGAAGCAAATCCTTGAATTCTTATATGTTCACATGGAAGGAATTTATAATTGAGATATATGTGATATTTAGATTGTTAAAATTTATGATTGAGATATATGTGATATTTAGATTGTTAAATAGAGTATTAGAATGTCATATAATTTATGATGTTACTAATGTGTTTTTAATATTGAACAACTCGAATAAATCAAAACTTTATAACTTTTGAGTTTATGTTTATTATCAATTTTTTATAGGATGTTTTTTTTTATCTTTATCTATAACATTAAAATTGATTTTTTTTTTTTAGTTTAAACTTTAGATATCATATGTATTTATAACAAGAAAACTATTGAAATAAATCCTTAACAATATTGTTTTTAATGTAATAAACAAATTTTTAGTGTAAATTGAATTATATAATTATATAATATTATAACATCCACATCAGCTATGGATTAATATGAAATATTTTAACATTTTAATTTATATTAAAAATTTATTTGTCACATAAAAAATATCGACAAGACTTATTTCAATAGTTTATTTACTACAAATATTTAGAAGATCTAAAATTTGTGCTAGAAAAAAAAAATTAATTTTATGTAAAAATATAAAGACATAAAAATATTTAACATTTTTTTATATTGTTCTATGCTCTTATTACAAGTTAAATTGGATTAATATAGTTATTTTAGGTCACACTATAAGTTGTGATATGTAACTCAAAAAGTTGGTAAAATCTATCAATTTTCAAGGACACTTATGCTAAGTGGAAAAGGGTAATCTTGCGAACAAACTTAGACAAAGTTGTCTACATCAAGTTTGTATTAGTTAATTAATAATATTGGTTTAATACGACAGAAAAAGTAATGATAAAATGTTTAGTTGTCAAAATTATAAAGTAAATACACGTTTTCTTCCATTTTTTGCATAATAAATAATTAAACTAGTTCTTAAGGTTAATTGAAATTACATGTAATGTCTTATCTTTTAAACTAGAAAAGTCAGCTTCACAAAATTAATATAACTTTAGATTTTATATTTGTAATTTATAGAAAAATCATAGACGTATAACAAAATTGAGTAAGATAACATCGCAAAACTTATGTAATAATATTTAAATCTTAAAATACGTGAAGGTGAATTTATAAAATTCATTATTTCATGCATCAAATGTTGTGTCCTGAGAATATATACTTTAAAATATACCAAAATTTCAAAGAAAATTATTAGATTATCATAAAAATGTAATGATTGTCAACAACATGCACGTTCCTTTGTCCTTTTAGCTTCCTTTAGTTTATGCAATTTCAGACAACTATGCTTCTTCAAAACATCTGTACTTAATCATCCACAATCTGCTTCAATTTTTCTCATATCCTTCAAACATTTCAATTATTTATCGTAAGTTTCATAACCATAAAGACAACTTCTTGATGCAATTGAAATAATTTATCCACCAATGCAAAAAACTTGAAAGGAAATTTTATTTGATGTGCATTTCATGACTAATTCCAATCGAATCAAATCAAATTCTATTTACATATTTCCATTGATTTGGATAAATTTGTAATACAAAATCAAATATAACCACACCACAAACGTCCCAATAAGTAATTATGTATGCATTTGATTTGTAAAAAAAAAGTATAGCACATCATAACAAAAAAATACAACTGTTTCAAGTTTTATTTTAACAAATAAACACAAAATAAAGTGAAAATAGACAGTGACAAAAACTTAATTGTGTTGCTGAGACAATTCTTTGGTTCAAATACGAAACTCATTGAAAAATACCTAATTTTATTTGTCTTATTTGACCAATCAGCAATTCTTGTCACTGCTACTTCCGTCACCACATCAATGTCGTCATTGTCTCCACCACCCCCAACCAGTTGGGCTATTGCATTTGACTGGAAACCCAGGAACCATAATCTTTGGTAGAAACTGCTTCTACAACTATAGGCATAAATGCATGATTAGTTCCACAAATTTCACTGCACTGACCATAATAAACACCTTCTCGTTGTATAAAAGTAGAGATCTGATTCAAACGACCAGGTACAGCATCACATTTCACACCCAAGGAAGGCACTGCCCAGCTATGAAGTACATCGGCTGATGTTATAAGAACACGCAGATGAGTCTTGGCTGGTACTACCACTCTATTGTCAACTTCTAATAAACGCAATTGACCCAATTCTAGATCATCTTCTGGAACCATATAACTGTCAAAAGCAAGTGATTGCTCATCCGTATTGTTATAGTCTGAATACTCATAACTCCAATACCATTGGTGCCCAATAGCTTTGATAGTAATGGCTGGATCAACTACAACATCGTCCATTGAGTATAACAAAGTGAATGATGGTATAGCAATGAACATGAGGATGATACTAGGAAATATGGTCCAAAGAATCTCAATCGTGGTTCCATGAACAATCCTTTGTGGGATTGGACTAATTTTATGCCTGAAACACCATAAAGCACGAGCCATGACCCATAATACAAAAACCGCAATCTGAACAAGGAAGAAAAAGATGTCGTGATGTAAGTCCATTATTCCTTGCATTATAGGTGTTGCTGCATCTTGAAATCCTAGTTGCCATGGTTCTGGTGCATCACAGTAAGCTACCGCAGGGATGCCTCCACACACCCATCTATTCATAATAAAAACAACAATTGGAATATTTGATTACTGAAAATGATCAATCATTTTTGCTAAAAAAGTACAAGTATTAATCATTGTAAGTTATGATATCCATTTAATATCTAAATAACCAATATAGTTTCTTCCTAACTCTTACCATGTTGTGTCTTGATATTTCTTCATCATTACAAGATATGCATTATTGTTGTAGACTATCTTAGGTTATATAGTCAGACAATTTAAGAATTGAATTTCAAGGTGAGGTGCAGACTAAGAAAAGGCCACCAAGACATCATTCTTTTCATGTATACCTTGGACACTTCTAATGTATTCTCTCTATAAACGAATACAATTCTACAATTCTCATGTTAGGAAGAGACAGACCCAAAGTGAGATATCAAGAATAGGAAGATAACATAGCTGTGAATTTTTTTCCTAAATACTAGAGTATTAAGGTTGAATATTTCAGTAAGAAAATTCAGGACTCATGCGTTTGAATTGTCTATTAACTCTATGTATAAAAAAAAACCAAGGTTTATAAAAATTTAACTTAACCGAATCCTCACCTTACATATCTTCTTGCACTTTGTTATGACAAACAATTTGACAGTCATTTCCATTCTAAATCTCTCATTGTCTGTTCTTTCAGTGGCAAAATGGATGTTGCAAATCACACTAGTCTATTATAGTTATATGTAACATAGATATTAACATTTAAATGGTAATGAAAGAACACAAACCTTAGAAGACTTGGCATCTTCTCCATCCCAGTAGTCATTTTCTGGATTTCAGGATTTGGTTTAACCTGTTCAGATTTCACAGGGGTTTTGATGCAACTACTGAAATGAATCATTCTTGAATTTCTGTTGACAGTTGATAAATAAGATGAAAAGGCGAATCCTTCACTCCCCATATTTGGCATCTTAATTCTAGTACTTGCAATTGTACTCTCAGTTCCAGGTGTCATATAAGGGGAAGAATATGATCTCTTACTAAAATGTTCATAGTCTTTACCACCGGATAAAATCAACTTCCGTTGATAATCATTTGACTGCAAGAATCTTGACAGGCCAAAGTTTCCTTTGCAACATTTTCCCACAACTGTGGACCTAACATGAGATAGCAGGCCCATGCTCCAACTTCAGGAACTTTTGCCTTCACTTTGGTCTCACTAAAATAGAAATAATAAAATTATGGTAAATTCCAAGAAAAAATATTGAATGACTTCAAATAAAGATACCCACAACACAACATGCCAGTGAGATAACTAACAAAAAACTTAAGACTGAACCAATTACAACCCAAAACCATATTTCTTGGTTTTATAGTTTAACTTATATATTCTTCTAATAATTTAGAAGCTTTCACATAGTTATTGTATTATACAGCAGGACCAGAGGCATAAAGTTCATATCTGGTGTATATTTTCGGATTAGCCGAATATGTCAAGTGGGTGGGGGGCGGGGTCTGCCATGTAATAGGTATATGTTATAACTTGGTGAAGATTACCATGTACAACACTTTTAGAAACCGAGTAGAGTAGTAATGAAGCTTCATTGGGCGGTAGAGGAAATGTAAAAAACTATACTATATGTCAGGCTCACACCAAGTCACAAGAAGAATTGACAAAGATTGATACATCATGGAGGGAGAGATCTATGGGTTAGCAAGATTCTGGTTGGAGGAGCTTTGGTTAATGCTCACTTGTTATATTGAAAATATATGCTTGTCAGTGTTTCTGGTTTGCGCAGCAATCCCTCTGGATTATGCAGCAAAATTGAGTCGATATTCTTTCTAGTATTTATGTTATGGAATTAAGATGTAGGTGTGTGTGGCAGATTTAAATATTTTTCTACCTTTGCTGAGATTTTTTTTGTATAATAATAATGGCAAAATGCCCATAGAAACTCACATCAATTGTTTCATATTCAAAAACGAAAAAAAAAATAGAAGACATTAAGAACTACTAAAACCAACAGAAAAAAAATGAGAAAACTCTACACTAAATACACACATTAAACATACATACATAAACACAAACTTAATGGTACATGATGTAACGGTTTAGTAATTTAATCCTATTGTGTTCCCTTTATTCTTTTATAGGCAAAGTTGACATTGTTATCAGAAAAAACTAGTACAAACTCGACGTACAAGACATGTACCAAATGCAAAAACCAGAATTACAAAAACAGTTTCTACAGATATTACAACAAATCCACTATAACATAAAACATGTATGATCCATCATATGCAATATCTCACATGTGGCAAACTACAACTTACCAAAAATACATTAATTATAAATAAAAAATGCAACTTGTGATTCACAACTCTGAGTTGTCAACTACAAATTCCATATTCCATAACATCCACATTCTATGCTTGCAAAGCTTCCGTGATATATCAAACCAAGCAAGAAGCATAACAAAAACAACCACAACATATTATTTCAACCTGCGTTCATCACCTCCACAGCAATACTCTATGTAAAATAAACATCTGATAATCCATAATATTTATTTGGATTCTGTAACCATTATGTTATAATCCATTTCCAAGATCTTAGTGTGTCAATTCTACAAATTCGCGTACTTCTTCACTTAGATCGCTAAAAATAATAGAAAATGTGTCCCTCCAAAGTATCATATAACACCATACCAAACAAAGGGCTTTCATATTTGTTTACCATCCCTCTCCATTCGTGAAAGCTCTCCTTATGTAAAAGATAAAGATCTCACCAACACTCTATTCCAAACCATATAAAAATTAAATTTCCTATTGTGTTTCCTTGTGTATGTTCTGTATCATGCTTTGTATACAAGAAACAAAACAAAAAGTATACCTATTAAACAAAAACAGAGAAGAAACCAAAACGACGTATACATATTAAACAAAAAAGGACTAGTAGAACTCAGATCTAAGAAACAAGAAACGAAATAACTTAGATCTAATAAAACGAACGAAGAATGAACAGAATTACTAATACCTAATAGCATTCAAAGAGAGAGATCGAGAAGAACGCAGTAGTTTGAATATAGAATTGAATCAAAAAGACAAATAACAAATTTACATTAAATAAGATCAGATAATCTGAGGAAACCTAATACATCGGATCGATCTACTTACATTATCAGTGTTGCTCCAAACGATGCGGCGTGTGCGCTTCTGTAGCTCTTCTTTAGAATATATACCTATGACCTTGTCAATAGAAACCCTAAAACTTAAATTACTATATACTCCCTCAAAGTTCAGTGTTTTCTAATACTTAAATTGCTATCTAGTCCAATTAACAAGATTGTAATTTCCTTTATTTTATTTAAAAGTTTTTTATTATATTTTTATCTTTAATATATTAATCAATTATAATATGTGTAATAAGATAGAATATAACTTATAATAGACCAATAAATAAAACTACAAAACTGTCTCATTTTGAATTCAATAGCATATTTTATTAAAACTTTTTTTTTGGTAAGAACAATTGTATTATTAAAACTCCTGTTTCATCCTTCTACTCTAATGTTTATTTAAATATTTTATTAAAACATTTTTTACTGTTGAAAGTTAAAATTATAAATAAAAGTAATACATCAAAATTATATTATTTAAAAGCTTATTTGATGATTAAAAATACGCAAAAATAATTTCAAGGAATATAAACTTATTTAGTTAAGTTATGTTGTATAAAAAGAAACAAAATCATCAAACACAACAAATATCTAAAATATTTATTGATTTTGAAATCAATAAATAATTGTCTAAATTGAATAAGATTCAAAACCAAATCATCAAATATTATTTTTTGAATAAGAGTAATTTATAATATCTTATTTTATTTCATAGAAATCTGTTTCAACGATATAAATTAAAAAAAAATTATTATGTATAACTGTTAAAATGTTTAGAAATGATCAAGTATAACTTTTTATGTCAGTTTAATAAATACGTATACCAAATATTTTTAATTTAGTCAATTATTTCTTTAGCTTTTAGACATAAGTTACAATTACCTAATCTGTACAATTAGCCAAACATGAATAAAGATGTATATTTTTTAAAATTTTTAGAAGTTTTAGATTTTGAACGGTGAAGAAATGTTATCTTCACATGTTTTAAATATTATTTTTTAAAGAGAAAATCTATATATTTTCAATATTTTTTATTTTTACACAAAAAAATAACATAATTCAATTTAAATTATAATTTTTTTAGTTTAATTTAGACTTTTTGAATGAACTTTCAAAATGGTCTATCGACCTATATATAACCTTTTACTTGTACAAATTGATATCAATAAGATTAATAATTGCAAACAATTTTCTAAGTAAAAAAGTATATTTATTTTATTATTGTAAATTTTTAATAATAATAAATATTATCGTAATTTTTCAATAATAACAAATATTATCATAGTTAAATACAATGAACAGAATATAAATGATATTATTGATAAAATAATTTTTTTTTAAAAATAAATTATTAGGGTCAACACAAATATACTTAAATGTTAATCAATTATTAATCAATTTTAGTGTAACAGGTAAATATGTTAATATTTATTTCACTTATTGGTATATATGCTGTTTTTTTTGTTTTTAGTTAATATAATACATTTTGTTTTTAATTTTAGCTCCAAAAAAATATATCAATTTTCTTTTAGTTTTTACAAATAAAATATTTGTACTTTAATTCCTATAAATATATATTTTTTATTTTAATATTTAGTCACATCATAAGTTAAGGTAACATTTTTTTTATTTTAAAATTTACAATTTTGTTAATGTCACAACGAAATCATCACTATAAAAATTAACACAAGGGCAAAAAAAAAAAAAATTTAAAGGAACTAAAGCTCTATTGGGTTAATTTTGGATCACTTGGTTTTACAAGTTGGATTTTAGTCTATATATTAAAACAAGACGGTTTTAGCCTTATAGTTTTAATTACTCAATTAGATTTAATATTTAAAAAATAACAACTTTAGTATCAATAAATAAACAAACTTGAATCTCAATGCTAAATTATCATCCAATTATTTTATGATATAATGTACAATATATTAAATTATTTATTTTGTGAAATTTAAATAAGTAATGTCACATATATGGTTATATAGATTTATCAATTTTGAATGATAAATCAAATACAAAAATAGAATTTCTCATTATAATGTGTACATTAAATCCAGTAATTAAAATTGTGAAAACTAAATTTCTCATTTTGATGTGTGAGTCAAACTTGAACAACTAAATTACAAAAATAAATTATCATGTACTAAATTAAAAAGACAACAATTAGAATTAAATATAATAAGTAATTTTTTAATTATATTTTTCTTACATCAATATAAATTATAATTTTTGTTTAATCGACATCATCACTTTACATTAAACATAAATAGTAATTAATACATATATTTAACTATATTATTCTATTTAATAAAATTAGATTCAGCGACGTCGTTTCATTGTCTTTCTTGGTTTAGAGTAAACTACTATTGGAAGTGAGAATAAGCATGCTCAATTGTGCGATCTGGAACGAACGAGAAATAGAGATGAGAAGGGAAGACACGTGCGAGCGTGTGGAGAAGGCGCTACGAGAGTGCCACCGTCGAATTCCGGCAGGTCCGAGTCGCGACTCAGCGTGTCGCCACCTTAGCCAGGCGCTGGCCATGTGCCTTGTTTCGTCGGTGTGTCCCGAACAATCGGAGGCGGTGCGCACCCTTTGCTCCACCGCCGGCACCGCTCTGAAGCGCCGGCAATGCCAACAGGCTCAGTTTTCTCTCTCCCTCTGCCTCTCTTCTCACCAACAATAGCTTATTCCCTAACCTAATTTTTGCAATTCAGTTCTGTGTAAATTTTTAGGAATTTGTGGCAACGCTTATTATTCATATTGATTGAAATTTATTATTCATATTGATTTAAATTTGATCTGTATCCGACGGGGAATTTATTGTGGAAGAAGAAAAATTGTTTGTCAGTGATACTTGTTTGAATTTATATGATTTAAATAAAATTGGGGAAATAATGTAGAACTTATGTAGTAGAGTGAATAATTGAAAGCAGACCCATAATTGATCTATTCATATAACAAAATTTTACGTTAGTATTGTATTTACTTTTATTTATTTTTTTATTTTCAATATAGCGTGTTATGAATATACTTCTATTGTCATTTCAACGGATTTCAAACCTAATTTATTATGATTTTTTTAATATTTAATTATTAACTCATAAATTGTGTACTCAAACTAGTATTTTTATTTTACCATCAGACATGTTATTTTAGTCTGTGCAATTGACTTGACGTTGTTTATTTTATATAATATATAATAAGTAAATATTTTTTATATATAAATTGAAATTTATGATATAATATTTTGAGCAAATAAATTATATTTTTATTTATGGTAAATAATTATATTACGACAGTTATTTTTAAATATTGATGGATTTTTAATTAAATATTAAATTTGATTTAAAAAGAAAGATAAAATTATATGCTAACAAATTTAAGAGGTTAACTATCTTAATAGCTCCTAAAAATACTCTGATTTAATATAGTTACTGAGTGATTTTCATTAAAATAAATTGAGTAACTGATTATAATTATTCAGCTGTAATTTTTACTTTACAGAGAGAATGATGCTGAATTAAAAATGAAGACCACAACTACCTGTTTCGACCATTAAATAAGACCAGCTTCGATCAGCTTCTATTTTTCTACATAGAATTTATTTTTTTCCAGTAAATAGTCAAACAACTTATTAAAAGTTTAAAGCAATCTGTTACAAGGTGGGGAAAATGGAAACTCATCAATGAGTTCGATCTTTGTTACCTTAAACAGGCAGGCACACTAGGAGCCTATGGTCTCTGATGTGTAAAAAAAGCAACCATGATCAGTCATTGATGGCTATTAATACCGTAGGGAGAACTATAGCATTACGATGGTGAAAAAAAAGGAACATGAATCTTTATTGTGTTACTGTAATTTGCTCTTGTTTTAAGAGGCTAGATCCATTTCTACACCACTTGCATTTTTTTTAAGATATTTGTATTTGCTTCTTAGTTAAATTGAGATCCTTGTGCCTACACAAAGTGGGTGCATAAATTGCAGCCAATAAATTCTCAACTAAATCAGAGACTCAAATAGAAATCCAACCCCCTCATTTATGTTTAGCATGCTTAAAACAGCGGTGAGTCGGTGGGCATATGTTCAAGTCATGGTGAGGAAATATTGGAATCTATTACAGCTTGGACTGGCCCTAATCTCTAAAAATGTTAAGGTGTTAGTATTTACAAAGAAAAATTAATTCCACCATGGTTGCAAAAAACATAGTAGAGTATTTTATTAATCAGCCTACTCCATGTCATGTGATTTCATAATATCAATCACTGCATAGATTTAGGAGCATTAGGGTCATAGGTTGCATTGTCCCATTAGATGTTTACTTTGGTGAAGGAAACAAAGACTTCAATTGGAATTAATAAGGCATGCAAAGGGACGGGCCACTCTACAATAGTGGGACAGGCACCTTCGTAGTTTGTTGAAATATTGTCTAATATGGCATTAATTGCTTTCTTATCCTCTTAATCTATAAATACACATATTTCTGATATCTCACATCACTGCATTTCCAAGTTCTCCATAGACTTAAGTTTCTATCCATATCTTGTAGTTCAATTTAAACTTCTAAGCAGCATGGGGGCACTCACTTTCACAGAGGAGTTCACTAGCAGTGTCCAGCCAGGAAGGTTGTTCAAGGCTTTGATCCTTGATGCTCCAAACCTCATCCCCAAGCTGATGCCTGATGCCATTAAGAATGTTCAATTGGTTGAAGGGAACGGAGGCCCTGGAAGCATTCAGGAGATAACCATTGCTGAAGGCAAGTTGCACCATTTCACTTTATCATTTTTTGTTGTTATCTGTGACTAACTATGTCTCATGTGAAGATTAAAGAAGATAGTAGACACATGGTAGTTCTAAATCACATCATGATTTATCTAACCATGTGATCTAGTTAAAGAACTCATTAGTTTTCACCTTTATGTGCTTAAGATTTGGTTTTCAAAATATTTTCTAGTGTAATCCGATACATCTTTTGGTAGGTTTCAAACAGAAATGACTAACAAAGAGATCGTTATTGGTAATGCCTTCAATGCAGGTGATAAGATCAAACACTTGAAGCATAGAATTGATGCAATAGACCCAGAGAAATTGACTTACAGCTACGCAGTGATTGAGGGGGATGGTGCACTGGAAAAAGTGGATTCAATTTCGCATGAGATTAGGTTCGAGACCACTGAGGAGGGAGGTTGCAAGACCAAGAATGTGAGCACTTATCATCCCAAAGCAGGGGTTGATGTCAAAGAGGAGGATTTTAAGGCTGCAAAGGAAGAAGGTTTGGCTCTCCTCAAGGTAGTGGATGCGTATCTTGTGGCAAACCCAGAGGCCTATGCTTGAAGCCTTGAACTGATGTTATACATAGGGCACCTTTGCATTAGATTATAATATGTTGTGCTCTATATATTCTGCCTGTAATCTACTTGCCAAACATGATATGGCTTATAATAAAATTTGATTTACTTTTATGGGGCTTGATAGCCAAATATGATAATACATTTATACTATCCACACAATTACTAGTTAAAGGGTCGGACACAATGGTTAATTGGGACACTTCTTTTCATTTTTCCCTTCAATTCCTTTCAGAAATTGACTATGTTAATGGTGTCAGTCATGAAAGTGGTAAATCAGAGCTTATATATGTAAAATCATGGACAGAACATGAAACAATGCTGAATGCTTCACACGACATGAAATTTTACGTAAGTAATCAAACCACGAAGGTTCCACAAGCTATGAAAACGATGTTTTGTAGTGTATTTGCGTAAAAATAATTGGTCTTTAAAGATAAACATAACTCTTGAGAAAACCTCAATCATCATTCGTCCCTAGTAGTTTGATTTACTGGAACTTGGACCATTACCTTTGTCTCGAAGTTTTTTCGAATCTAAAAGGAAACTGATCCGAATAGAGATTGTTCATTTTGGAATTTAAAAATCTCTGTCTACAAAAACTGCTTTCGATTTCCACAATAACTACACAAACTGCTAAGGAGACGCATGGAAGATTTAATGGCATTATCGACTAATACTGTGGAAACTTATTACTGATTAGTAAATATAGTATGAACCAATATTACACAAATAAATGAAAAATCCCTTGAAAGTTCCGAAACAAAAATTGACCTGTTAGAACTGTCCTAATGCATAGGACCACTGAATCCTATAACCTCGTGCTTCCACAATGCTGCTTTGTTACGCAAAAAACGTTTGACTGTAATAACTATAGAGATCAATGAAGGGTTTTAATCACAAACTTTCAATTTCTTATCCTATCAACATTCCATCACATGGAATCAATTTATTGGGATAACGTTTTTTAATTGAGCCTGTCATATGATAGAGATGCAACACTCACAAAATAATGGGATATTCCAGTCCATTGTGTACATAATTTGGTTCTGTCGAGTCAGATTTTAACTTGGCAAATGAAAGCTACAAATTTTGGTCAAAACATGGTTTTTGTACCTGCAACAATAAACACCAGTCATACTCATTCTTAAAACTAAAAATGTATATACATTGAGATTTGATACAAAGATATGCAAATTTTCTTTTCTCGAGAGTTTTATAGTACCAACAAGTTCTCTCATAAAATGTACCGTTTATAAACCAAAATGTCCTGTATCAAAAAGATGTTGGAAGAATGATAATTAATCTATTGAATATATTGTAATTGATCTATTCAATATATTTATTGACGGTCATTTCAAAGTATTGAAATTATATTTCTCTTGAAAACTATGAAATTCAATTTATAAAGTTCAAGATATTAGTATTTTTAAGATATCTTGAAAATGTGACAAACATTAAATTTTTCATTATCTTTTTATGAAAAAGAAAATTTGTGAGGAAGAGAAAAACAAATAAGTGAGAAGAGCAACATAGAAAATAAATGAAAAAATTGATATCCATCATAATGAAACTAAAAATCCTAATAAGAGATTAGAGAAATATTATGTTTCATTTTTATTGAATGATATTAAGTGTTATCATCAAAGAGAGTAAAAGAAACAAATACTATAATCATATACTTTAACACATTTTTTAGAATAATTTACTTCTCAAATTAGAAAAATTTTTCTATATTAAAAATTATTGATATCATTTTATTACTTTCACAAGTACTTTATAATTAGTTCTGATTACATTAGAAAATCTAATGCATAAACTGAGTGAATATTCTTTGTATTAAAACATTTATTACTTCATTTGACTTGAACGTTCTCTGTCCAATTTTCAAATACGCAAAAGGATATATTTTACTTTAGAAAAAAAAATCTCAATTTGAAAAAGTACATATCAGCCAAAAAAGGAAAACATCTCCTTGGTCCTTGCTAGAAAAAAGAATTCAAAATAAAAATTTAGGATGTGAAATAAGTTCTTAACTTTTAATCATGTACTTTGACTCTAAATATATATTAATATTATCATTTAAATCACACACCTTTTTAATTTTGAATTGAAGTTATTAATAAATTATACTTTTAGTTTTTTTAAGTGTTTCTTATTTTCAGAAACCTGTGCGACAGTGTAATAAATTTTTAACAACTAATGTCCTCGCAAGTTTATATGTTACAACCAAATCGTATTTTAGGGGTCATTTTGTACACAAACTTGTCCTGATTTGCTAGAAATAGAGTCAAACATTTTTGTAGTTTCCACACCTCGTCAATATTTGGAATACAAAAGACACATACATACGACAAGTCGTATACATAGGATATATAACCACTGAAGCATATGCATGTTAACCAAAAATTGAAATATGCTAAATTTGTTGCATTTATATTTTCAATTATAAACCAAAGGCAAGTTTCTTCCCCTTCTTTTCTTCTATTTATTGTTTCAAGAAATGTTGGCACTTGGCAGGAAAACAGAGATTTCTGAAGAGCTGATATTGATTTTGGTGATAACTGAAATTGATCATCCTTTAGAAAAAACTTTTTTATATCAATTAAAAATTGACTTTTTTTTTTTTATGTTAATTGTACAACAATTATGTATCCCACAACATTGAAAGTAAATACTTTTTACAACTAATGTAAAAAAAAATTGATTTTTTCAAATAATCTGTAAAATGATAATTTTTTTAATATCAGTTATTAAAAAAATATTGTTCTTACAAGTTACAAAGCTAAATATGTCCTATCAAGCTCTTCAACCTCGAGATCCTTTAGTCTTCTCTTTCGATTTCCCGTTCATTTCATATGGTGTCGAGGTGAGATAATTGTAAAGACACTTCGACGCTCAAGTTAGTCGTAATAGTACTTAGTTTAGAAATTCAGGACTAAAATAATCATTATATTTTACCATGGACTCTCTTTCTACTTATAATTTTATGGTAGAATTTTCTCTATATCAGAATTAACACAAACCCAATACTTACTTAATAACATTTTTAGTGTTTAATTAAGTTTTACTTTCTAATTCTGAGATTAGGATGGCCGAACGCTCAGATCCAATTAATCAACTTCTCGGATTGTTAAAGCCTGAAAGAATAAATATTATAATTCTTTTCAGGATGCATATTTAACTTTAAAATGATTTAACCATTGAACTTTTTACTCTTTGATCATGAACCAAAATAAAAACACCTTAAACATTTTAGGTTGGTACATATATAACTAAAATGCTTAGTTTTTAAGTGAACTAATATCTTTATTTTTATTTTTTCATCAGATATACAAATAAAATTTGCTGCAGCAACATTTAAGTTAATTTACTTTATTATTTTCTTATCAAACTTTGTATTTATCTGTCTAATTAAATATGCCCATAAACCAACAGACATAATTATATCAAGTGTCAAATATTTTAAAAGTAATCTGTCTCTATATATTAAAGTAGAATGGCTACCTTGTTTGTTTCTGCATTACCTTTTTCTAATAAGAAACAAGATCCAAGAACTATTCTTTACAGTGCTAATTAACTACCAAAAACCTTTGTTCAATTAATTGTTTGTCACATTTTTTCTTTGCTTTCTCTCTAGCAGGTGTTGTTTGGCTGATAGCCTCAAGGAAAATTGATTGCTCAAAAATGGTGAATGACACCTTGTTATTCAAACAATTCATGAGGTTGGTAAAGCACTATTTTCACTTGTATGAATTCAAGTTCATAATGTTGGCAAAATGGTCTTATCCTGCCAATAGCCGCCCATGTGTATTGTATAGTTTTGATACAATTATTTGGAGATATGAAATACAAAACTTATTAATCAGCCACTCATTGATTTGAAAGTCTTCAAATAAAAAATCTCATTCTTAGCTGCCAAATAAATGCCCATTTCCATCAAAGTGATCATTCCTATTAAAGCTACTCCCATAACCACAAGACCTATAAAAGTGCTCTCCCTTGGGATCCAACTTTCACAACCTAGAGTTTTTTCTGTGATCTTTGCAATCAACACAATATTCACCATGGGAGGCACAACTTTTACATATGATTATTCCTCTCCTGTTGCTCCATCACGCATGTTCAAGGCCTTGATCACTGACTCCAAAACTTTGCTTCCAAAGCTCTTACCACAGTTCATAAAAGAGGTCAACTTGATCCAAGGAGATGGGGAAGCTGGAAGCATTGAACAAGTTAACTTTGCTGAAGGTTAGCAAAAACACTTTGACAAACTAAAGTGGAATGAATGGATTACAAGGTTATATTATGCCTATTTGTATGAATATATATATATATATATATATATATATATATATATATATATCTGTTTCTAGTGGCTGAAGAATTTCTTGTGCTTGTTTTTGTGCAGCTAGCCCCTTCAAATATGTGAAGCACAGGATTGATGAGGTTGATAAGGACAAATTAGTGTGCAAATACACTATGATTGAAGGGGGTCCATTGGGGGACAAGCTTGAGTCTATAGCTTATGAGGTTAACTTTGAGGCCACAAGTGATGGTGGTTGCCTTTGTAAAATGACAAGCAAATACAATGTGATAGGGGCTTTTGAAGTCAAAGAAGAAGAGATTAAAGAAGGAAGGGAAAGCTCTCTTGGAGTCTGCAAAGTGGTGGAAGCCTACCTGCTTGAGAATCCACAAGTCTATGCTTAAATTTTCATTTGTTTATGTCCATGTTATTCAATAGTTTTTGAATGATACAAGTCCTTACTCTTCAAGGGCATACTCTGCTTTGGCAAAATATTTGTACTTTTTGTAGTCGCAAGAGTTGGAGATTCACCATCCTCTTTAATCTTTATGAATTGATAGAACATTATATTCCGATGGTAATAGTTCTGCCAAATCATTGTGCAACTAATAATGTTTGTGTTATGAACATCTTAGACATGCCAAAGGGCTTAAGGTTGTAATTGGGTACCAAGAACAAGAACTAAAGTTCAGTGATGTATAAGATAATGTAAACTTGTATGAGTTTTGAGCAAGTTTATCTAGAGTGATCTTGTTTGAGTGAGTTTGGACAAATTTTCAATGTTTCAAATTTGTCTTTTTATCTTATTTTTCACTTTTTTATTTTTTTTTTAGTTATTTTGTCTATTTTTTCCTAAAATCCTAAAATTAACACAAATTTGATAATAAATCATTCACATTCATCTTATAATCCAAAAATATGTAAAAATATTTTAAATTTCTAAATTAGGAGCTGAATTATAAATTATTTTATCAATTAAAGTTCATAAGTATTTATCTTTTTGAATTATGACATTTATCAATAAAAAAACTCAAAATAACAAGATAAAAATCACAGGAATTTTAAGTGTAAAGACCATGATTGGGTAAAGTTCTAGACTACTTCACAACTAATTTGAAGTGTGGAGACTACCAATTCTAAATTTGTCTGCATTTGATGTTTTTTTTTTTTTTCATTTTGGACTTTAGATATACAGACAAAAAGCAGGACATTTTTCCTTGTTGCACTTTATAGAAGTGCACAACATTTTGAATCAAAAAGGAAGGGTGATGACCACTTGACCAACCTTAGAACTTTATGGTTCATGAGAATTATTGGTGAAAAGGTAAACATCATCAAAGCCTGATTTTATGTGACTGTAAGAGAAGCATAAAGGGGTTAGGGGCCATAACTAATAGTCAATTAACATATCACATAAACATAATCAAAGAATTTATGCAAGTTAGTTACTCCTATGCCTACCTGAAAATTTTAAACAGATGGCAACATAGTCATTTATTCTTCCTTCAAATAACTAAACAACAAAAAAGAAAGTTTGAATGACAAAAAGAGGAGGAAAAATCAATGACAAATGCAATTATCCATGGATATGTAACAGATCAGAATAACTCCTATACCTATAGCGTTCAATCCTTCATTGCAGCAAGAGTTTACTGAGATATATTCTTAATATTGCAAATTGTTCTTCTCTCTTGTAACATTGCAATGAAAATTCTTCTTCCTTTCATACTTCTTTAAGAAAATAGTTTGACATTCAAGTGCTCAGCCTTTCCATGAAAAACTATGTTATTGGATTCTGCAACTGCTACTACTTGATTATCTACAAACACCTTGCTTAAATCAATTTGAACCACTTGTAGGTCCGCTAGAATTTTTCTAACACAAAGTTCTATTTATTTACACCTGGAGTGGCATCTATGAACTCTGCATCAAATTTGATTCTACCACATTTGAGATCTTGATTATCTACAAACACTATAAGAGAGTGTTGTGTTGGGAAAATCAGAACTAATTCTCCTTCTTTTGTGTACATATAAAATGAGTATTTGTAGAAGTAACAAACAAAAGAAAATAGAGCAAAATAGGATAATGACATCGAAAATTTTTAATGTGGAAAAACCTTATCAACTTGAGAAGTAAAAACACACGGAATCTAGTCCAAAAAATATTTCACTATGAAATTAAGATTATAATATTTGTTTATCTCACTTTATGAGGGTAACACTTAATCTCATCCAAGTATGAAATGCAATTTCTCTCTAGCATTTTACTGAGATTTTTAATTTCACCCTATGATGGATATCAATTATTTCATTTACTCTCTATATTGTTCTTCTCATATGATTGCATTTATCTTTCTCACACGTTGCCTTTATATAGAGAATGAAAGAAAAACTTCTTCATAAAGAGATAATAGATAATTGATGTTTTTACATTTTCAAGATACCTTGAAAAGACTATCTTGAACTTTATATTCTTTTTTTAGAGATATAATTCCTAAACACTAGAATGTCCATCATTGAATTAATTACCAAGATTCATTGGTAGTAGTCTCCTTAAGAGGAATTCCCAACAGAAAGATAATTCAATTTTTTTCTTGCATAAGGTTGATTAAACCATGGCAAGGAAAAGCGTTTTGGAGTTGTGTGGTTCACAAGGATTACCAAATCTAAGAACAAAGTAACATATTCAACCAATTAGGAAATCGAGTGAAGAAGAATTATATACCATTTTGCAGACATTGCTAGCTCCCACGATGTTATAAAGCTTGTGCACTTTACTACTTTAGGTAGAACCTTCAAAGTTTTACCTGTTACATTCATGACTTGTCCAAGTCCATTACAAGAAAAACGAAATACTTTTCAACCATGGCTAGTGAAGAGAAAGTAGAACACAAAAGCTGCCACACTTGTTCATACGTTTCATCCCTAGATAATTCATTTCTTTTAAACGATTGCGTGTCAATGTACACAAAAGAAGAGGCCTTTATGGTGCGACTTAGGACCTTGTATAACTGTGAAAGTCATCAACATCTTAACTATTCCTTAATCCTCACTTCATCAACATAAGTTTGTTCAAGAGAATCTGGTTATAGTAACTATTAACTTACCTTTATAAAGGGAAGTTTGCATTCAAGTTATATATATTTTTTATTATAACCATATGAACCTTCCATAGTTTGCCGAGTTTAATATACTTAAATTATAGTTATGTATGGTTTTATGATGATTCATGTGCATCTTTGTATCTTTTTAATGGATACATGTTAAAAGATCACCCCCTACTATTTTGGGTTCATAACTTTCTTTTGGATCCTTTGGTGTCATATAAAATTAAAATATGTTAATTGAAAAAACAATTTTTAAACACCTAATTTCTTTAGAATACAATTAAAATATCAATTTTACATAGTAATTACAAAAACAAGTATGAAGTTGTTGGGAGAAAACTGAGAGAAAAAACTGTTGAAAGATTAGGGTTAATTTGAGATGAAGTTTGTGAGGGAAAAAATAACAAATTTCAATTTTTTTGGCAAATTTGAACCTTATGTCAAACACTGATAATTTTTTTAAACAAATTTTTATATAAAATAACTGAAAACGGGGATAATTAGTTGCCACAAACATGCTTTTACCCAACACAATCTCCATCGTAAAGCTTGGTGCAGAAAATATACTCAATTAACACCCTTCAACCTAATGGTACAAAACATCTCTGAAGTTTTTCTTCTTGCACCCCACAATTTCTTCTCACATCTTATAATATATGAAATGATCAAATGAATATTGTTATCATAAAACCTCTTAATCAATTCAAATTATGAAATACTTAATTCAGAACAATCTAAAATTTTAAAATTATATCCCAAATTATTTGATGTATATAGAAAAAGAGTGCAAGTGCATGATATAGGTAGTTTTTTATGCTAGGTGGCAAAATGTAAAGTCACCCACTTCATTATTTGATGAGGTCACTTTAGTTGATTATCACATTTGAAAATAATGTTGTCATTGTCATCAAATTTCATTACAAATTAAACTGTCATAAGCACTGAAGTGATCCAATTGAATGGGGACAGATTGAAAAAGTTGAAGTTTCTTTAATTGAAGTATCACCAAATCCACTACATGCTTTACATCCAAATCCACTAATGCAAAACTATCAAACTTTGAGACCTCCTGTGGCGGCACTACCAAAATTTCCTTACACATGAATGAAGAAATGAAGCTGTACAAATAATGTGCTGGTAGGAACATGCAAGAATGCAAATCTAAGAGATGAAAAAATGAATAATCCTCACAACCGTCTTATTGGAAAGAATGTGGCCTAATCTTTGATGGCAAATGGCCATTCACTTTTTCATCAACATCAATCAAGCAGCAGGGTACTTAAGAATAAGAATTTTCTATTGAGAAAGGATTATCACTGCACTGCAATTTTTCCACTGATACTCTCAAGGTAGAAACAGGTGGAGGAAGAATCATATGATGGACTTCCAAGTTCAGGACATGGTTCTGGGAGCACTGAGTCTGCAAATCCAGACACATTTGAGCATTCCCAAGTAATAGGAGAAACAGAATTTGTAGACAAGGTTATGTTGGAAAGGCATATGTTTGTGAAAGGGGATTCCTCTATTCCAACAAAGTTTCCAGCAATGGTGATATTTTTACCTGTGACATCCCTCAAGGTAATGTGATCCAAAAGTGGGAGTGCATTTGGATCAAACTTGTCATCAGGATGAGACCCACAATTACCAGTGGCAGCAATTGCTGTGTGGACATTTTCCATTTGTATGTCTGATATAACAATATCTTTCATATAACCACCTCTTCCTCTGGTGGTTCTAAACTCAATGCCACTGTTTGAATTTAAAAGATGAGCATGCTCCACTAGAACATTTGAAATGCCACCAGACATATCACTGCCAAATGCAAGAGCAGAGCCAGAAAATGCATGAAGATGCACCCTTCTGATGTGTACATTCTCAGTGGGCCTGCCATAGGCAATGCCATACTCATCCCAGCCACTTTTAAGAGAAATTGCATCAAATCCCATGCCAACAATACAATCTTCTATACACACATATTCAGAAGAATCTGAAAACAAGTAGTGCACAAAGGTTACCAAAGTGACTCTAACCAAAGTTCGGTAAGCTAATGATATTTTAGAAGCAATGTCATTTTCACAACAAGGACCAAAAGCAAAGAGGATGTTAATGATAATGTGGTTGTTACAAACCTGGCACTATACCAACAGTATAAGGAGATTCTGGAGGAGTAGAGATTGAAACATTTTGAATATGTACATGGCTGCATCAAATTACATACAACTAAATCAACATGACCTTTTATTTTCTTGAAAGATAAGTATCATTTGATTTCATTACTGTCTAGAAGAAGCACAGAACATATGTACCTGCAATAAACTGGGTGTATGCTATAAGCTGGGGCATTCAAGAATGTAAGATTTGAAACCACCACATAATCAGATGCCACAATTTCAACCAGATGAGGCCGGCTGTGGTTCAAGGAATGGGAGCTATACCACTCCCACCAAACCATTCCCATGCCATCAATGGTTCCATTATTACCTAAGGAATCACACAAAGACATGAAAATTCAATCAAGAAACAAACAAATGAAAGCTTGCAGGAAAGAAACAGAATATTGGGAGATGACAAAACCTGTTACGACCACATCATGTAACATGTATCCATTTATCAAGCTCTGATATCTTCCCCCAGGAACTTCAAGGCCTCGGCCATAAGAAGGCAAGGGTTCAATAACATCCCAGTGAGTTGGATCCTAAACAAGTAATAACATCATGTAAAAACCAAAACCCAAATAAAAACACACCCCGTATTAGAACATGAACCATCACTAAACACAAAGGATCAGCAAAAAGAGACATGAACAATCAAAAGTTACTGAAAAGAGAAGCAAACCTGAGATCCAATTATGACAGCACCTTTTTCCAAAAAGAGGGTGAGATGGCTGGTAAGATTGAAGCTTCCAGTGAGCCATTTACCGGGAGGTACATAGAGCTGAGCGCCACCCTTATCGGCAAATGACTTAAGATAGAAGATGGCATTCTGGAACGCAATGGTGTTGAGTGTTCTACCATCTCCAACTGCACCAAACTCCAAAATGGAGACACTGTGTGGTCTTGGGTCTAGTGTTGGGTTGGAACCACATTGCCCACCATCTCCACTAACTCTAACGGCATTGCTCAATGCCACCAGCAAGAGCAATGCCACCTGAAAGAGAGCGCAAAAAGTAAAATGAAACTCATTGATTATCAGAAGATATCCTATAAATACAATACTTAACCACGGGATTACACCCCAGTATCACACACCGAAATCCAAATCCAATCCCAATTCAATTGGAACAGAAACAAATGAATAATCTCATCATTGATCAAACAATTTACTTCACACACACACACATCACATGACTAAGAACTTGAAAGAGAATTCCAATCTGAAACAAGAATGCAAGATGGTCAGATCAAATGGAATGAAATTTGATCCAACTGAATACCCCATCATTGGCATCAACCATCTAGCCACATGCCTAACCAAAGGAACAACGAAACAAGACCCAACATTTACCCATCACGCATGCTTTGACTTATCTAAAACCAAACCAAAGATTGGAATTTGAGAATGCTCTCTTACTCATCAATGACTCCCAGATTTGAAACAAGGCCCAAAGTCAAAAGGCAAAGACCACAAACACAGCAAAAACAAAAACAAAAAAACCAGAACAAAATGAACCACGAAAACGTACTTACAAACATCTTCTTGAGTCAAAGCTGGCAACAGGGTCAGAGTCCAAGGGAGACAAGAAATAAGTAACTAAAAGAAAAAAAGAAAGAAATTGCAGCAGAAGCAGAGAGAAAAGAGAGAGAGAGAGAGAGAGAGAGAGAGAGAGAGAGAGAGAGAGAGAGAGAGAAGAAAAGAGAGGAAGAAGAACCAGCCACGGGAACAGAAGCAGCTTTATTTCCAGTTTTGTGAGTATTATTATAAGCATTAATCTAGGCACAGAAAAGGAGAAGATTAATAGTCCTTTCCTACATGTAACATGGTCATGTATACACAGATATTTAGCAAAAATCTAATTTTTTTTCCTAATGACAGCTTTTTCTTTCCTTGCATGTACTAATTAATTATCTTAATTCAAATATAGAAAAAAAAACGGAATAATGGTGAGGTGAAAGAAATGGTGGAGTGTGGGAAGAGAGAGAATAAGAATAAGGGGACAAAAAAAATAAAAGCATAAAAACAGGTAAATTAATAGTAATAATTGGGTATTGCCCCTGTTAATGATCATGATTAGTAACGTCTCTCGCCGACAAAATGGTTCGAAACGGCCCTCATAGATTGTGGGTGCAGTGCAGAGGAACAGTGTGTGTGGGTGTGGGAAGTGTCTTCACACGTCAGAGTTTTACTAGGCAAAGTAAATTGTTTGAAGGGTGTTTTGTTTAGGCATGTGTTGGGGAGTGAGTGAGTGGAACACTGAAGACTGAACAAACAAAACAACGTTAACATTATTGTTGTTAACATTAAGATTTGCGAGAGGGTGATTAGTGGGATGGGGAATGATAGAGTGCGAGGGGTTTGTGTTTTGGCAGTGACACGTGTGATGAAATAGGAGGGTGTAGAGAGGGAGAAGGGGCTCCCCTGAGTGACACGTGGAGGAGGTAGGAGGGAGGGGTGGGTGAGGGAATGAGAATATGTTTGGGGAATGCATGGGGCACAGAGATTAGAGGGCGCATGTGGATTGACAGAGCAGAAATGGGGGACTCCGGGGCCCACATCAATCATGCCATAGATGCTAGCCTGGCTTCACTCACTTCAATCTTAATAGTGTTGAACTATATTTCAATAAATTTCTTTCTTAATCTTTTAAAAGATAAAAATATTTTTTCTATAAACTAAAATTAGCTTAACAACTAATTAATTATTATTATTTTTTTTGTAAAATTGATTTCTATTAATATTTTCTTGTAATGAAAGTTTCTGAAAAATTTTAGTAATCCAAATATATATTACAAAGGTATAACGTATTGATTTTTTACCAGCTATTACGGCTCTTTATTTTTGTTTTTATCTTTCTCTTCTATCATGTTATTTTATATCATCACTTATTTCAAAATGTAAGGGAAATACATTTTTTTTAACATTTAAATTATATTTTAGTTTTTTATAAATAATTTATATATGATAAAATGTTATTTTTAATTGTTGATAATTTTATTTAAAAAGAACGAAATCAAATTTAAAAATAAAAAAAATGAAGTGATAAATTGAAAGGTTAAGAAAAGCTTCTGGAAGTATAAATATTTAAAAAAAATAATTTGAAATAATCATTCTAATTTATACGTATAGAGGATAAAAAGTCGTGTTGTTAGATAATAATTCATCATTCAATTTTTGTATCGTTAAAAAAAATTCTATTATTTTGCTCTATTTTAAATCAATGAAAAAACAACATAATTAACATTAGACTAGGATATGTTTAATTTTTTTTATTTATGAGAAAATTTCCATTTATTAATAAATTACTATTTTAAAAACTGTTTAATTGAGAGTTAGAGAAAGAGAGTCACATTTTTCAAATAGTATAGTTTAATTTACGACATAAAAAATATTTTTTTATTTTTATTTTTAACGTATTAGTTGAATTTAACTTTAAATGAAAAACACACAACACACTTGTAAAAGAACATTTAACATAAATCATTCCATGAATAGGTGTGGAATTCAAAATTTCCTTATATATATGTATGTTATAAGAAAGGTGATATGAATATTATATTATATTATATTATATTATATTATATTATATATAATACAAATGTGATGCCTGCTTTCTTGCATTCTTTTGCATTGATCTCGACATTCACAATAAAAAAACAGAAACAAAAAAAAAAAATCATTAAATAGGAGAAGAAGATAAAAAAAAATTAATTAATTATGCATTGCCAATAAATATGAGCAAGATGCAATTAACACAGAAAATTAAGTGTGGTTGAACCCTACATTGTTCCTTTCTTTTGGTTACTCTTGAGAAAAGAATCCACACTTCTCTACAACATCATCATATATAGTTCTCT
The DNA here is from genome assembly GCA_013389735.1 of Phaseolus lunatus. NCBI lineage: Eukaryota > Viridiplantae > Streptophyta > Magnoliopsida > Fabales > Fabaceae > Phaseolus > Phaseolus lunatus. Next base: position 40,091,701 of record CM023865.1, on the reverse strand, counting down.
CTGGCCCACCACTTTTTGAACTTTATAATACAAACGCAACACTTTTTAAGGCTATATATTTATTAATGCACCTTTTGTTCGCATCTTCTTCAATGAAAATGACGAAAAATAAAACCAAAAAAAAATGACAAATAAGGGAATCAGATAATTAATTCCAATCAGAAACATATCAAAATATAGTGAATTCAAAAAACATGCATAGGTAGAGGTGATGTTGCTTTTCAATGGTTACCCTTACCAATGTGGAGTTGTGTTTGAACAACAGAGAACTAATTTATACATCTTTAATAAATAATAATTAATATTAAGAAATAAATTTTAAATCTAATTCAACCTTATGAAATTAATTTATGAGGTGACATTTATCCCATTTATATCTTTTTTTATCAGTTATATTCGCATATATTATTAAATATCTTAATCTGTAATTGATGTAGGATGTCAAACAATTAAACGATCAACTTATAATGAACCAGTAGATTGGATTGCTACATCTGTATTCTTCTAATTAGGGTACAAATGTTTTTGAATCTGTAAGTAGGATGGTTGGATAGTAGATTTTTGTATAAGAGTTGAAACACCTCTAAAATATTTTTTTAATTTATTAATTCGCTGATAAAAAAAAATTAGGATACGAAAATCATCCCTCACTGTCACTAAATCAATTTGCTTTATTTCCATTTTTTTGGTAAAGAACGACGTGATAAAAGATTAAATGCTGCTAATTACGTTTTTCTTATGATTGTTGTCCTTCCTGGAAGTGATAATGTTTACTTTTAAGATAATTGTAATGATTAGTTCTAAATTATATACAACACATTATTTATCAAATAATTTTATAAGACAATTAAATCGAAGAAGAAAGAAAAAATCTTCAAAATATTAAATCATCTAATAATGTTAAAACGAGTTAAATTATATAAAACATATTTGATATAATTATCTAACATTTTTTTTATATATAATTTTTTATGAAATTAGTGAACACATCAAAGTTGAGAGAATTGATTATATATAAAACTTTCAGTCACCAATAAAATGTTTTCTTTTTGTTCTTAATTTTTTTATTGATGAGAACCAATAATAATAATAATACAAAAAAGAGTCCATATTCTGACCTAGATTTTCAATATTTTACCTACAATTTGAATATAAATGTGACATAATCATGCAAATAACATTAGTATCATTGACTATATGAAATTATTGAGAAATTATTTAATTTGGAATTACATGTAGTTAGATCTGGCTTCGTAGAACTTATTTGGATCTCTCTTCAACCAGCTGTATCTGCTTGGCAGTTTAGCCAGGTTTGGTGTAGCTGTGTGTGAAAAAGAAAATAAAATGGAGAAAACCCTAACTCTTTATGAAGAAGACATTCAAAGTTCTTCCAATAATTGCTTTGCTTTTCTTTTTCTTATCCCACCCTCTTGGTCAAAGGTTTACATATCAATAAGCCATAACCCTTTTCATACAAAAATATAACTGTAAAATACGGATCACATGGTGATATTGGATAGTGAAAATGAATTGCATCTAAATAAATTTTGAAGATGGGTTTATTTGGTGATGATAAGTGCATGTGGGCATGTCAGAAAATTTGAGTACGTGATGGTGCAACTATTTCAGTGAAAGAGAGGGAACTGAAGGCAAATAAATGTGAACGTATCTGCATTTGTTGTGAGTTGTGAGAATGGAGTTAAAGGTTGAAGGTGAGTAAGACTAGTGATTATGGAAAAGAGAGAGTGGATGGGGCCAACATCAAAAGTTCCACATAAGCACAAGACATGAGAATCCAATAGGACTAAAATAATATTTCAGAATTGCATAGGTCCTTTTCTGCATCAAATTATTATTGCTGTGTGCACAAAAAACCAAAAGACAAACACTGCAAACTCAGCTTTCACTCCAAATTAACCACATGCCATGCATGATAAGAGTTAAACCTTATTCGGCTAATACACCAATAATGAAGAGGACCTTGCAACAAGCCAAAGTTGGCGTCTCCAACTCAAGTACAACTACACTTCTATGTTTTCCTTTCCACTTCTATTATTTCAATCTCTTTCTATTTTATATAATTGTTTCTTCACTTTATATTTATATATATATATATATATATATATATATATATAATTTTGGGTTAAATATGTTTTTTTTCATGTATTTTAATGTAAAATTGGTGTTATTAGACCAAACTTTAGACCTTCGGAGTACTTCTATTAAAGAAATTACTGCAACACTGCTAAAAAATCATTAATTAGAAATCAATTTTAGAGACAAAAAGTTATTAATTTTTGTATTGATTAAATTATATATTATTTTAGAGACTAAAAAAATTATTGGTTTCTAAATTAGTTTCTATTATTAATAAATAATTTCTAAATTAGTATCTAATTAGCTACCTAAGTTTTAACTACCAATTATTTAGATTCTAAAGTTGATATCTAAAATCTTGATATCTAATTAGATACCAATTTAGAAATTATTTATCAATAATAGAAACTAATTTAGATATCAATAATTTTTTTATTCTCTAAAATAATATCTAATTTTATAAATATAATAACTAATTATATTTTTGTCTCTAAGATTGATTTCTATTTAATATTTTCTTGTAGTGTAATAATAGATTATTGTCAGATTTTTTTATATAGCAAACAAATTTTTAGTATGAATTACAATATTAAAATATTTTATGTTGATTCATTATTAATGTGGATGTTATGATGTTATAATATAGTCTTCACTGAAAATTCTAGTAATTTTCTTACAAGTACAGAAAAAATATAAAATATGGACTAAGGACAAAAACAATTTTCAAATTTAACATATTTTTTTCTCTGTACAATTTTTTTACACTTTTAGTTATTTTTAGTATGATTTTTAAAACAATTACGATTAAAATTAACAAATTTATCTAAGAGGTTTTTTTATTAGTGGTGTTCTTATTTGAATATATAATAATTTTAATGATAGGAATGACAATATAAAAAGAGAAAATATGTTATATGTACAGTAATTTTACATTTTCATATAATTACAAATTACGATTTAATTGACTTTTAAGAAATAAGTATCCTAAAAATCATTTCAATAATATAAACTCAAAGTTGATAGTTAATTAAACTCATAACAACTCTTTACATTATCAGCACATATCCTGTTTTTTCATTCATTTATTTTGAAAAAAAAAAAAAAGGAACAGTAAAAGTGAAAGTTGTAAAAAAATATCATTTGTTGTTCTATAGATAATTAGATAGGACCAGGGAATTATGGGGGGAAAAGATGAACTATACAAGGATAAGAAAGTAAGAATAGACAGTAAAAAGGAAAAGTTTCCATGATGTTCAAGTTTGAATATGCAGCAAGAGTTAAAGTAAAACTGATGGTTATTGCAGGAAAATTTATAATTCTGGTACTGGTCATTTGGAAGAAAAGACATGATGGGTGTGACATTTAGTACCAGAAGATCCTAGGGTTTACCTAGAATCTTTGTTCTGCTTTCATGTGGCATCTTAGATGGGTAGAAGTTGTGGTGAAGTTCCTTTTTTGGATGCAAAACAGATAAATAGTGTAGCAGTAGTAGTAAACATGGAATATATATTTACTCTTTATAATTCATTTGGTACTATGATGCGTGGATTACATTCTAAGGAAAATCAATACACAGACTGTGTCTGTAAGCATGCTGTACTACTACCACCTCTGGTCCACACAAAATATCACATCCTCTCAATGGGATCTGCAAATTCACATCAACCCTTAATCATTTTATTCTTATTTTTATGTTTTTTTCACATACAAGAGATAATATTATTAGGGTTTTTAAAGTTGATGTTCTATCACAATTTTTTCTTTTATTTTAAAAATCATTTCGATAGAATGAAGGAAAAAAAAATATATAAACTGTTTTTAATATCAACTCTAAACGATGTAAAAATATTATATTAGACTTACCGGACCACAATTTATATAATCACAAATATTATTTTTGAAGAAAAAATAGGGAGGCTTTTCAAGTACATGACTCTACAACACATGAATTGAAGTGTTGAACATCCTACAAATTACAAAATCTAGTGCTCACGTTTTGGACCTAACAGCTTATTTGACTAGTGGCTTTTGATACTTTGGTCATGTGAAGGACCACACATGTTCAGTGTACTTCAAACACTTCATTTCACCATGAACGACAAACCAGTGAAACTGCACATGTACTCAAGTTTGTCCAAAGCCATTCAAAGTAATGCAAACTATACTCAAGGATATATAAATATACTTAAATTAGCATGAGACCATTCTTGTTGAAAGCTTAAAACCCATGAATTTGGGTACAAGTCCTTCTTATAGAGTTAATTACAAAATTATATGCTTAAATAATTTTGGAGAGAGTAAAGTAACATTGTATTGATATGTTCCGACTGGGATGAACTTGTTATATAAAAAATGATAATAAATAATTAATAGTAAGACTCATATTATCTTTCTCTCTCTCATACATATACATATACATATACATATACATATACATATACATATACATATACATATACATATACATATACATATATATATATATATATATATATATATATATATATATATATGACACAAAGAGATTTTATCTGCATGCTTCTAACCAAATAAACAAACCAACATCATAGAACACCTATATACATTCTATACACCTTATGTATGAGTTGACTTGTACAATGAAACCTAATAGAAAACCTATATACATTCTATACAGCTTATGTATGAGTTGGCTTATACAATGAAACCTAACTGATTGTCCAACAAAAAAAAAAATAGGAACCTAAACCAAGAATAAAGAAGTGATGAATTGTTTCATGATAGCACATTCTTTTTCTTGTAGCAGTGATAGCATCAAAACCAGACGATAACAACAACTAGGTTCACCACTGCCCCATGTGTTGAAGTCAGCTATGTCATTGCACTTCATTATTTAGCTGATTAGAACAACAACTATGCACTTTACTCTCCAACAGAAAATCCAAAAAACTGTTTGTGCTAAGAACCAACTATTACTTTATCTATCCACTAATTCTAGTTCAATAAGGGATGAAACTTTCCTAACATCTTCTACTATTTTTTATATAAAGGTTGGGCAAATTATAATAGAAGACTTGTTAGTTTGTTGATACATTTATATATTTAGATATTTTGATTATATATATATATATATATATATATATTACTATCAGAAAATCATTAAATAGAAATTAATTTTAAAAATAAAAAATAATTAGTTACTATATTCACTAAATTAGAGATTATTTTAGAGAGTAAATTTTTTTTATTTCTATTATTATTAAATAGTTTTTAAATTGATATCTAATTTATAGTTAAAACAATAAAAAAATAACATAGATTAACGGAACGTTATAAAAACATTAGCTTAGGCCAAAAAATATTAAATTAAATAAATTTTAAAATAAAAAAGACTAAGTAAATATTAAATTAAATAAGTTTTAAATTAAAAACCATGATAACAATCAAATTGACACTAAATTAAATAAATATTAAAATAAAAAAAATACACTAAATTAAATAAATATTAAAATAAAAAAAAATACACTAAATTAAATAAATATTAAAATAAAAAAATACACTAAATTAAATAAATAAAGGAAATACTAGTGTGCTCATATCAAATCTCAATTAAATAAATTGTAAAATAAATGTTTGTTTTAAAGTCTATGTTGGATACTATTATAATCAATTTACACAATTGGAGACTCTAAATATTTGTATTTTTTTGTATTTATACATATTATAGTTTTTGTTGAATAATTTTTAAATTCTTTAGTTAAAAAAGGCACTATATCGAACATTACTGTTAAATCAGAAAAGACACAATAAATTATATATTGAAAATTTCAACTTGTTTGAGAACATAATGCATTACACCCTTCTATTTAGAAGAATAAGGTTTCTCTACCTAGAGATCAGTGAAACACTATACCAAAATAAGAAACATTCAACCTTAATAGTTTTACACCATTCTATTGAAAAAAAAAAAAAAAAGGAACCAAAAGTTTAGAATGATGAAAATGAATAACATCTTTAATTGAAAGTGCTCAAAGTGACATTATTTTGTTCACACTATCAATATATGCCTTAATTTCCCCACTTCCTATCACACCCCCTAGGCTCAATAACCTTAATTGACCCATCACAAAGTCCAATTGCAAATTGATTGGGCTCACCAGGATGCGCTGCAACAACACTAGGATACACATTTTGCCTGCAAAAAAAAAAAAAGGTTAAAGATTAATTATTTTTGAGAAAATGGATGGGGATCATGTAAGAAAATATATCTAGCTTAGTTTAATATATAAAAAAACTCTAAAATTCCCCTAACTAGCAAAATTTAACCAAAAGGAACACCAATTAAACTTCTAAAGCATATATTAAGCATTGTAGTGACCAAAAAATAATTATGATAGAAGAGAATTTTTCTCTTCAATTCCAATTCATTTATAATTGGGTATCCTTAAAATAAGGAAATATATATAATGGAGGAACATTCTTACACAAGTTAGTAGCATTTTCATGTGAAAAAAATGTTTATTTGACACTGATTTTTACTGAACTTATGACAAGTGAGACTGATGTAACAAAGAATAATTTAGTAAATTTCATATAAATTTTTAAAAACTAGTGGTTGTTAAACAGAAGTGTTTCACTACCCTTTAAATAAGTGAGAAGAGTGAACAAGAGTTATACAATTATACATGAAATGATAAGATTAAAACATATGATCACTAAAAAAATTGATGTTTTGTAAAAGAAAATCACATGACATTATAAGTTATGAAGTGTTGGAAAACCTGATTATGGAGGGTTGATGCAGGTATGCTGATGAAGCCATACGACATTTGAGCTTGAGAGTGTTGGCATCAAATATTCCAATATTTCCATCGGTGAAAGTTGCATAAACTAGTTGGCCATTGCAGGAATATGTTGCAGATGATAAGGAACCAAACAACCACTCTTGAGGTACCCACTGTTATAATCCAACATGAACATGTTACTAACTCATTTACAAGAACCACAACATAGTAAATTTAATCATCATAAAAGTCAAAGAGTGATTTTATTGTTTTGGAGAGAATGAAATAGTAGCTTACTCTTTGAATCAGTTCCATTTTAAAAGCATCATATAATGCTATTTGAGTCTCATTGCATACCAACAAGCGTACTTGATCATTGTTGAATAGCACTTGAGTATCACCAACACCTGCATTTCCATTGCCCATTTGGATTGATATTGATTTCTTCTTATGCCATGAGTCCATGCTCCAAAAACAAAGCTACAAATAGATTGAAAAAATATGAAATAGATTGAAATTGAATCATCGAGAGAATTAAAAAAAACAATGAACAATACAACTAGTATTCTAATAGAAACCATGGCCAAACATACCTGAGCATCTGCACCTGATGAAACCAATATATTCAGTTGAGCTGAAAAAGCTAAACCAGTGATATGCTTATGATGACCTTTCAATATAGATTTCACCTAAACAAAGAGAAAGTCAAATCAATATATGATTCTAGAAAAAAAAAATTAGGGTTTAAACTCTAGAACACTTTTGAAGCAATTACCTCATTCACCCTAACATTATAAATGTGAATGGTGGAATCATTCATCCCGATTGCAACAATATTGTTATCTTCAGGATGAAATGAGAGGGAGGTTGAAATTGGTGGAGGTGACATAAAAGTTGTCATAACCTAAAACAACACAAAATTTTCAAATAGGTAAATATGGTAAGAGAAAAATTATTATAATAATGAGAAAGTATATTAACTTGAGTTTTCATAAGACCTTAAAAGTCATCATGTTGAATAATGAAATTTTTGCTCCACATGCAGACATAACATAGGAATCATTCTTTGAGAGTGCCATGCAGGGCAATGTTGCTTTAGAAGAGTTTGGGACATCGTTAATCATTTGAATACCATTATTTGGTTGCCAAAGTTGCGGAGCAACACTTGTTGTGGCCTTTTCAGCAACATTAAACACAACAAAATTAGATCTTTACGTGAAAAATTGTATAAGAGGTGGCAAAAATACAAGGATTACAAAAACTCAAATATAGATACACACAGATAACAATTACCTTTCCACTTGGATTCAATTCATTACGACTCCATTTCCACAACCTCTGAGTCCCTTTTGAGTCCAAAGCAATAAGACTAACTCCAGAATTTGTGTAAATAAGGCGAACAACCTTGGCAAAAATGAGATTTTATATTAAACAAAAACCTATTAATTAAAAGTCTTATACATAGAAGAAAAAGTTATAGATTCTTTTATCGACAAATAAAAAATTAATAAATAAAAGCATTTTAGATATTAAAGTCTTATACATAAAAAGAAAAGTTATAGGATTTTCCATTGATAAATAGAAAAATCAATAAATAAAAGTATTTAAAAGATATTTCAACCATTTAAAAAAAATGCACAAAATAGTTTCAGAAAATACCTTCATAAAATCTTAATAAAATTCAACATTATCTAAAGAAATAAATTCTTAAAACAAAATGTACAAGATTCGTAATATATACCAGACATAAAAATCATGATAATAAAAAAAATCGACTTAAGAAAAAGTTTAAAAAAAAAATCTACTTGAGAAAAAGTTATAGATAATACAAATATATAAATTAAGAATCCTATATAGAAAAGGAAAGGTTGGAAGAAATACCTTATTATTGGGATCGACACTATCAGCTGGCATAGTAATTGTTTGACACTGAATGGGGTCAACTATTTCTGTAGTTTCCCAAACTTTTGACTTGTGGGATGCAAAATCAAAACTTCCTTTCTTCTCTATGCATCTAGGCATTGAATCAATTCCATTCTTCAAAAATAAATAAAGAATAATTTAGTGGGACACTTACAAATATAATAATTCACTTGATTTGTTGATGGGTTGGACTAATATTTGCAATCATAGAACTTGTTGAGGTTGTTGAACACACTAGGATAATAATAAAAATAGAGAATAATGAGGATGAACAATATGAAATAAACCTTTGTTCCAGCTTGAAGTGGAGCTTGAAGTGTTTGATGAGATGGAGCTTGAATGAGCCTAAAGTATTTAATGCCCTCAGAATTAGAAAGGACTTTGAAACCACCATCTGATGTAGTAACAGCAAGCAAACTCCCTTCCTTATTGAATCTCAGACGAGGGAGACTCTGACACAACAACTTAACTGTATCAAACAATGTTCTGAAAATTGCATCCAAAAATGGAAAGCACAAAGACTACTCACAGGAAGACCACCCTCAGCATCTGTACTGAACAGAACATTCACATTATCCATATCCCAAAACTTAATCTGATTATCTTCACCAGCAGCCAAAAAACGATCCTTTGTTGTGTCAAATTGCACAATGCCATTAGATTTCTTTCTAAACCCAACATATGTTCTTTTTGGTACTCCTTCTCTTTCATTCCACTCAACTAGGAAAGAATCTCCATCTTTACTTGTCCCACAAGAGAACAATCTAAAATACAAAACAACAATCACAACTCACATTGCATAATTGATAAAACAAAAAATGGATCAATTCTTATTTTTTTTACCTATTTCCGTCAGTACTATAGAGCATTCTGGTGCACCAGTGTCCAGGAGCATCATAGTCCAATCGAGAGCCCACGTGATCATATAACCATGCCTTGATTTTCCCATCAATAGAAGTTGAAAATATAAACTGCATGTATATGGTCTTCACAATTTAGCTTTGCATGATTAATAACAGTTGAAACATGTGAGAGAGGGACTTTAGGACTTCTACCTGAATATTTTCCTTTTCATGAGGACAAATAGAATAAATAGGAGCTTCATGTCCTTCAAAGTTGAAAAGCTTCTTTCCATTTAAATCCCATACCTTTAACATTATTTCAAAAAATAATAATTATGGATAAATGCATTTGGCTAGAAGCTAATACATAATAGCAAAAACTACTTGTTAATTACCTTTATTAACTTGTCATCTCCACAACTTACAATACATAATTGCTTGTCCAAATTAGAAAATGCCAAGTCATTAACACCACCAGCATGAGCATCAATCTGTAGGGAATAATACATCAGTAAAAAATTACAAAAATTATTATTAAAATTCATCTCAAAACATGCCTCTAAAATGGGTCGTAGGTGATTAGGTGCTTGATAGACATATAAATGAATCAAATGTTTTGTAAAAGCAACCCCTGAAAAGAACAAAAATTTTATTATTAACCACTAATTATGAAACCAAGTAGAACCAATTTTTATTAATTATAGCATACTTACCAATAAAATCTCCATCACCACCCCATGCTACACGACTAATGGATACAGAAGGGTCTTTCAAAAATGTATTCTGTATAAAAGTCAAATTCAATAAACTCTAATCACGCTTTAAATAAATACAAAATTTAGTGTGCAATTTTAATCTAGCAAAGAATGAAATAATAAAATTTAGTGTGCAATAAACAAATAATGGAATACAATTTCTTTAGACGATAAAAAAATGGTCCACATATTTTTTTTTTCAATTTCATAAATTTTCTTTAGGAATTTTGCAACATATAATACATAAAAATTATGACATGAGCCGACACCTAAATAGGCTTATTATTAAAAGCATACATGATAAAAAAAAATTACTTACCCTACATTGATAATTATTTTTGTTAAGAACCATCTTTTTTTTTTTATCAACAAATAATAAAGGTTATATTTGTTAATGAGATATATATTTGTTTAAAATCATGAAAGTATAAGATGCTAGTGAATAAGGTAGGATAAACAACTAAATTATTTTGGTAAAAAGATTTAAACAAATATAACTTGTCTATTAACAATTATGCAATTAATTTCAGAATGCAATAGAAACCTGAAATAACACCGAACAAATAGAAATATTCCATATTCTGAAAGGATTTGATATAAGTCTTTCTTGATGCCTTGCTTCCCAAAGTGAAAGTTCACCATTTGCACAACCAACTGTTCCAAAAATTAATTTTCTGGGTCAGTAATAGAATTGATTTCCTCATAATACAAGACATTAAATAGTTTATTTTTGAACCTACCAGCAAGTAATGAATGAAAAGAAGGATGAAAATCCATGGTTGTAATTGTTGAACCTTGTTGCAATGTACAAACAACAATTCTAGGAAGATCATCAAAGAAGCAAGGTGGAGCATTGTTTGTAGCCTACATAAATTATTAAGAATTTTACATTATGCATATATGGAATCTAATTTATTTATTTATTTTATTATTTGTTGATATATAAAAAAAATGCAAATCCAATTGCATGGAAAAGAAAACATGTCAAACTTTTGTAAGTACCTCTTCTACATGTTGTGTAGTTCGGATCTGTGTCATTACTTGTCCATGATCATTGTTTAAATGATCCAACATTCCAAGAGCATTGGGTGCTCCTGGATTATTCAAATTCAACATTCGTCAAACAAACATTGCAAAAATTAATCATCCAATCATGCATATCAACATGGACAATATAAGGATTATATACTATTAATTTTTTCAGTTTTTTTATAAAGAATAATTGAGTTGATAGAAGTTGAAATTATATGTATCAATATATATATATAATGGAAGGGAGAAATCAAATTATTTCTCACACTTGATGAAAGGAAAAAAGAATTTTGTCTATGCACCAAAGTTTATTAAATGGTAATTAAAAGATAATGAAATATGTTTCTAGCAAACAAACCTCCCATTCCATTCATCCATTTTTCATCCCCCCAAAAAAATTCTTTCTATATTTTTCATTTTTTTTATTTTAATAAACTAGAAAATAATTAATGTATATCATCAAGAGTTTTTGAATTTCAATGAATTTTTAGAAGGCTGTGATAAGATGTTAGTCTAAGCTTGTTGACATATATTTTTGTTATAGTAGGAAGTAAGTGACAAGTCATTTAGAGGAGATATTGTTCGTTTTTGTATGATTTTGTATAAAGGTTGAAAAATTTCTTATGTGATTCTTATTTATGTATTTATTTTATGTTGTTTATAAAAAAAATTATAATATATTAAGTTATAAGTCTGATTATAGATTTTCCCTAATAAAAAAAAATCTTATACACAATTAAAAATGAACTCAATTATACCTTGAGGTAATTGGGAAGATGTAGAAGGAATCCCATTCAATGTCCACCCAGCTAAAGCATTAACATTAGAAACAGATTGGGATGGTGGAAACGGCTGCACAAAATTAAATAAAAATGTTAGATATATATATATATATATATATATATATATATATATATAATATTTTTGTAATGGATAATTAAAATTAAATAAATTACAGAAATTACATCCATACCCCAACATGCCCTCCAAGTGAAGCATAAGATGAAGCATTTACTACTGGTGCCATGGGAATGTTGACAGGACTACGTGCAGTGGATCCATTTGCAGGTGAACAACAATGGTTAATAAATAAAGTTTTAATGTCTGGATTTGGCATTGGATTCTCGCATAATTGATGCTGCCAATTCAAACTAGATACAAAATATTCACAACACTCCTCAATCATTAATTATCATAAACCATTGTGAAAAATTAAGAAATTTTGTGTAATGTTCAACCCATAAAAAAAAAAAAAAAACTACATATAATAATTCTATTACCTTTGATTAATCAAGGTTCTTAACCGAGACGACCTAAACGATGGAAATTTAAGCTTATCTTGAAAGATAGGATTTGCTTCAATTAGTCTTTTAAGCTCCACTACCAATACATTTCGAGCTGATTTAGTATCACCATACTTTGACAATTCTTCATTTTCCCTGAATTCAATCAAAGTTCATGTTCATAATCAAACAAAAGAATAAAAACTCTCCAATTCAAAATCAATGACATTAACATACAAATATTTACCTAAAATCATTAAGGGTTATGAGATTTGTGATCTCTTTGAACAAATATTCATTGAATGATTGAAAAGCTTTCAAATCATTCACAAGAATTTCAACAGCTCTCACTCTGTCTTGTCTGAATGAGAACATGGAAAAATATTAAAAGTTTATAACATTACACATCAAGATATAATTGAACATAAACTTATAACAAGTAATTAGAAAATAACCTGTCTAAAGCTTCGAGATATTTTTGCTTCCTAATCTCAAAGAAAGTCATCATGGAGTGTTGATTTTCATCAACTTTTGTAAATCCAAATAGGTATTTCTCAACATTGTCCCACTCTCCAGCCAATACTTTTTCTTCAAAATATTTAACATTGAAGAACAAACCTGATTCTTGTTCTAACCTGAATCCAAATAACACACAAAAAAACACATTTTCAAATGTTAATTCACCATACTATAGCTACTCATGATATATGGTGATACAAGAACATAAAGAATAAATGAACAAACAAATTTTGTGTGTATCTGAAAGAAAAACCTTTACCTGTGCATAGTATCTTTAAAGTTCTCCTCCTCAAGAAATTGAAGAATGAGAAATACCACTTCTTGGTTTAAACATGTCATTTTCGCCTCCAATCGGTGGAATCAGAAAATCCACTGGAAAAAATACAAGAATTTAAAACTAGGGTTGGAAATTGAACAAGAAAAAGTAAATAATAGCTTTTAGGTACTAAAGAAACATGTAAGGATTTACAACTATGGTAGGAAATTGAACACCAAGAAAAATACTATCTTTTAGATACAAATTATTGGATTGCAAGAAGAAATTATGTGGTTATTTTCCTTTATTCTTGCAATTGAAGAAAAAATGATAGCATTTTTCTCAAGCAAAGTGGTGATGATAAAAAGGTAGAGGCGATTTATAAGTTTTTGTTGTCACAGTTAGGCATAAGTAGTGAAATGAAAATTTCATCACGAAAAAGTAATACAAAAAGTGGAAAAAGAGAAGAAATTACCAAGAAAGAAAGGGATGGAGACAGAGAAATGTGCGTATATAACTAGGACTTTTTTTCCTCAACTAAGAACTAGGACTTGCTTCTTTGGATGTGTTTTACAGTGATTTTTGTTTCACAATTGTTCTCAGTGATCTATCATACAAGACATCATTCTTATATAAGCTAAACAGTCAATGTGGTCATTGTTGATAAGGAAACAAAGAATGATAATAGGTTGACACGTTTGTATACCATTGGTCAAAAACACTACATCATTCATTTGTTTCTTTTCTAAATTACAATTACTTCTTTGACTTCTTCACGCGTTTTTCATTTTTTTTCTGACATAACTGAACTAAAAAAGAATAACAATTTAAGCAAATATATGACACCTATTAAATAATAGTAAAAACTATCTTACTTTATTTAAAAATTTTAAAACTTAATAGTATTTTAGTCTCCACATTAAATATAATAAATATTTTTATATTACTATTAATTATTATACTTATTAAAATAATTTTTTACAACATTAATTATATTTTTATTCCATATTTTTTTATATTAATTAGTATCTTTCTCAGTTATTTTTTTATGACAAAATAATTAAGTTTAAATTTATAAAAAAAATAACGGTGTGCTTGAATGGAGAATTATTAAATAATTAAAAAATAAGAATAGACATACACTATAAAAAAAATCATTAAATAGAAATCAATTTCAGAGACAAAATTAATTAGTTACTACTACATTGACTAAATTAGATTGTGAGATAGGAGTTTCCTTCACCAGACTAGGTTAAAATTAATATTGATGGGGCTGCTAAGGAATATCATGGTCTTGCTACTTATGGAGGTACTTTCCGTGAGAGTATGGGGAAATTTATTGAAGCTTTCTTTACGTTTCTTGAAGTTCAGTTTGCTCTGGTTGTTGAGTTTTATGGAGTTATACATGCTATGGAAGAAGCTCAAAATATGGGACTTACTAATGTCTGGTTGGGATGTGATTCTGCTTTGATTTGTGCTGCGTTTACTACTAGAACAAATGTTCCTAGGATGCTTTGGAATCGATGGAATACTTGTCTTAATTACTGTGGGAAAATCAGGTTTAGGGTTACTCATATTTTCCGTGAAGGGAATGCGTGTGCTGATAAGTTGACTAATTTAGGATTTATTCATAGAGAATATTTTCATTGGTATAATAGGTTTTCATCTAGTCTATTCTTAAAATTCTTTATGAATAGGTATAGTCTACCTAAGTATCGTTTTTGTTAGCATATGGATTTTTTGTCTAGTCCCCCCATATTTTTGTCTTTTCTTTCTTTTTTTTTTTTTTAATAATACTTTTTTCATGTGATGATGGATGATTATTGTTGCTTGAGGTGTCAGCCTAGCTAAGATATCAGGTTGCATAATGATGCCTAACATGAAAACTTTTATAAAAAGAAAAAAAAAATAGATTATTTTATAAACTAAAAGAATTATTGGTATCTAAATTAAAAAAAAAAGTTTTTAAATTGGTATCTACTTATCTATCAAGGTTTTAACTATCAACTTTAGAATCTAAATAATTGATAACTAAATCTTTGGTAGCTAATTAGATATCAATTTAGAAACTATTTATCAATAATATAAATTAATTTTTTTAATATCTAAAATAACATTTTATTTAGTTAATATAACAATTAATTATTTTGTCTCTAAAATTAATTTTTATTTAATGATTTTTCTAATAATGATAAAGACTCTATTGAATGCATGTTTATAATTTTGAATTTTGATAAAACAATTTTTGCTAAACAAAAGTGTAAGCATTTGTTAAAATAGAAAGTTTACAAGTAAAACAAAAGAGTAACGAAAACACATTTTCTAAGAGTTTACTCCAACTCTGGGTTATGTCCAAATTTTATTCAAGAAACTCTCAAAAGGTTCCTCTACAATTAAACTTGGTTAAAAAAAAAAATCTTTTATTGTCACTTTTAACTTACACAAATACATAATGTCACTCCTAATAAACTAGGAAGTTTGGAACTAAAAAGAAAGGATATTGATGAGAAAATGGAAAAACTTTTTGAGTTTGGGAAATTTTGTACCCAACCATGGCTCTCTCAACAATTAATGTAAGACTCATTCTTTACCAAACATTAATTGTTTAGTATATAGACTTCAAGATGTGAATTAATGAGTTTTATGGATGCATACTCTAAAACTTGGACACACATGTGAGATTATTATAAAAAGACATTCCTGGAAAAAAAAATTGTTATTAGGTGATGCTATTTGGATTAAAGAACATAAGAAATAAGAAGTAACTATTAACTGATAATGATAATGTATAAAATATTCAACTAAATGTTATGTATGAAGGTTGAAGCTTATATGGATGGTATGATCATCAATTTAGGAAAATTCGATCATTAAATGATTAACCCAATAAATTATTTGACACAATATATCAATATCAAGTGAAGTTAAATCTTGATAAGTGTGCATTTTAAAAGCTAATAAATTTATAATGTCCATATTAATTTTCAGACAAATTAGCATTCATCATCAACGTGAGATACCATCACAAATGTCATCACCATTATCATCAACATATAAGCTCCATCGTAGTAACTACCACATCACCATCATCATTAACACCATTGATTTTGTCATTATCAATGACATCACCACCATCATTGTCATAATATTATAATTATCTTTTTAATTTTTGTTTTCAAACACTATTACTTTATTTTTTATAACCTTAAATAATAAAATAATAGAAATATGTAAACAATTTTAAAATAAACAATCATGTACCAATTCATCTAGAGAACTGATATTTTTTGAGAATTTTGTGACCAAAAATGGAATAAAATTTTAATTGTTTGTTTGTTCAGACAATATACTTTTTTTTCTTAGGTGAAATGAGCTTTAGAAGATTTTATTTAAGTAAATGACACTTCAATGCTATGATTTCACCTTCTTGAGAAAGAACAACAAAATTATTTCAATTAGTAATCTAATATCAATTCCTTGTTCCCATGAATTTATGAATAGAAAAAACATTAAAAGGTAGTTATTCTCACTCTAATAAGAATAATCTTCGGTCCAATGACAATTTATATCTAGTCATAATTAAAATGTAGTATAAAAAAAATTTTGCATGAAAAATAAAACATGACTTCCATTTTCTCAACTCCAATACTTCTGAGTGTGTTTTTACTCTTTTTTCTCTCAATTCTCACTTTTTCTATTCTTCAATTTATCGTTGATATTTTGTAATTCTTCAAGGTTATCTTTGATTAAGAGTAGTATCTTAAGTTGAACACATAATGAGTATATGATGTAGTTTCGGTAACTTTTAAAACATTTTTTTACATTCTTAATACAATAGTTTTTGTACTTTCGTTACTAGAAAAATTATAAACAATATTTTTTTCTAAATTAGTTACTAATTTGATGACCAAATTTCCAGTCACAACAAACATTAAAAAAAAATCAGATTTATCGATGAATTATTACATACTATTCATAGATAAATTACCTCCGTCCACATTACTTATGCATTTTTGTTGTTACCTACAGATTATTTTCGTCAGTAAATCCAATTTTTCTTGTAGTGACATAGTCACCAAAAATAGTAATTATATTTTAAATTTTATGAATTTAATAAAAGATCATTTAAAATTGAAAATGGTCTAAATATGACTGGAGAGGAAGCTAATAAAGAATGAGAAAAGGAACTTAAAAAATAAATAAAAGAAACAAAGGCAAAAGAAAAGAATAAAGAGGAAGATTCTATGAAAATTCACAATAGGTAGCTAGAAATAGTGGAAGAAGATGCAAGGAAACTGTCAAATTTTGTAAACTCTTATATTATAGGATATTCCTTAATTTTCCTGGAATATTGTACAATTCAAAAGTCACCAATAAACACATGTTGGATAAAATTCATAAGTGTAGAAGTCACATGAAGGGTTTCTAACCAACGTATGTCACTTTCATAAGTGTAATGCTGGTTGTAACTACTTCACATAGCTTTCAACCTTTCCATGTATCACATGTGCTTTTTGGAAGTTTAATTATGAATTTTCCTTAATAGAAAAAGTGAAAAAAGGAGGAAATTACCAAGAAAGAAAGGGATGAAGATAGAGAAATGTGAGTATGAAACTAGGACTTGCTTCTTTGATGTGTTTTATAGTGACTTTTGTTCCATAATTGTTCTATGTGATCTATCATACGAAACATCATACTTACATAAAATAAACGATCAATGTGGTCATTGTTGATAAGGAAACAAAAAATGACGATGGATTGACACATTTGTATACCATTGGTAAAAGACACTACATCATTCATTTGTTCATTTTTCTAAATTACAAGTACTTCTTTAACTACGCAATGATATACCGTACATGACATCATACTTATATAAACTAAATTATCAATGTGGTCATTGTTGATAAGGAAACAAAGAATGACAATGGATTGACACATTTGTATATAATTAGTAAAAAAAAATTACATCATTCATTTGTTTATTTTTTCTAAATTACAATTACTTCTTTAACTACACATTGATATATCATACAAAATATCATACTTATATAAACTAAACAGTCAATGTGGTCATTATTGATAAGGAAACAAAGAATGACAATGGACTGAAACATTTGTATACTATTGGTCAAAAACACCATATCATTCATTTATAACTTTTATAAATTACAATTAGTTCTTTGACTTCCTTATGCGTTTTTCATTTGTTACTTTTCTAAATTACAATTAATTCTTTGACTTCTTCATGCGTTTTTTTTTTAATTTTTTTTTCTTGGTTAATTGAACCAAATAATAATAATAATAATTTATGAAAATATATGACAATTATTAAATAATTATAAAAAATATCTTACTTTATTTAATTTTTTAAAAACTTATTAGTATTTTAATATGCATATGAAATATAATAAATATTTTTATATCATTATTAATTATTATATACTTATTAAAATACTTTTTTACAACATTAATTATATTTTTATCACTTCATCTTTATTCTTTTTTATATTAATTAGTATCTTTCTCAGTTATTTTCTTATGAAATAAATAAATAAGTTTTCACAGAGAAAGAGGCTATTGTTGAGAAAAGGGAAAAACTTTTTTAGTATGGTCATGCTTGGGAAATTTTGTACACATGGCTCTCTCAAGAATGCATGTACTCAAGACTCATTATTTACCAAATATTAGTTGTTTGATAGATGAAACTTCAAGAAGTGAATTATTGATTTTTATGGAGGCATACTCTTAAAACGAAATTTGGATACACATGTGAGATGATGATAAAAAGGCATTTTTGACCAAAACAACAAATTTATGTTATTAGGTGATGTTATTTGGATTAAAAAAACATAAGTACCTATTAATTGTTAATTTATAAAACACCACAAAATGCTAAGTCTGAAGGTTGAAGCTTATATGGATGGTAGCAAAAATTCAATCATTTCATGAATAGAACAAAAATTAAAAGGTATTTATTCTCACTCTAATGAGAATATATTCACTCTAATGAACACTTATATCCAATCATAATTAAAATGTAGTATAAAAAAGTTTGTGTATGCAATCTAAAACATGGTTTCCATTTTCTTAACTCCAATACTTCTAAGTGTGTTTTTTCTCTCTTTTCTCTCAAAATTTTAACTTTAGTCAATTCTCCAATTTCTCATTGATATTTTGTAATCCTCCGTGGATTGCTTTGATTAAGAGATGTAGTTGAAGTTAAACACATAATGAGGGGCAATATGATGTAGTTTCAGTAACTTCTAAACATTTTTTCACATTCTTAATACAAGAGTTTTTACTTTCGCCACTAGAAAAATTATAAACAATATTTTTTTATAAATTGGTTAAAAATTTAGTGACCAAATTTTCAATCACAACAAATAGTCACCAAAAATCAATAATTATATTTTAAATTTTATTAATTTAATTAATAAAAAATTATTTGAAACTGAAAATGATGTAAATATGATTGGAGAGGAATCTAATAAAGAACAAGAAAAGGAACTTCAAGAAAAAAAAAAGTAAAGGAAAAAAAAAAAGAATAAAAAGGAAGATTATGTAAGCAACCTAAAAAAAGGTGGAAGAAGATGCAAGAAAAATCTCAAATTTTGTAAACTCTTAAATCATAAGATATTCCTTTATTCTCTTGGAATATTCAATTGTCCAAGAGTTACCAAAAGACATGTGTTGGACAAAATTCGTAAGTGCAAAGTCACATGAAGAGTTTTTAACTAACCCATGTTCCTTTTGTAATTATGATTGTAATTACTTCACATGACCTTTAACCTTTCCATGTGTCACATGAACTTATTGGAAATGTAATAATAAGATTTTCCTTAATTTTAGGAGCTATTCGTATTTTTCCCTAATTTCAAAGAACCGTCCATATGTTAGGATTAATTAGAAATTAACTAAATATTAAACATAAGATTAATTGAGTTAACTTTTTAATATTTCTAAACACTTGATAGATGTTTTTTCTTCAAAATTTGTTTAGTAATACATAGTCATTGTTATAAAAAAATTATGTAACAATAATAATGTATCTTTTTGTAGAAGTTATCTTGCCAAAATTAGGTAGTATAAATCAATACAACCACTCTTTT
Organism: Phaseolus lunatus; assembly: GCA_013389735.1. Lineage (NCBI taxonomy): Eukaryota > Viridiplantae > Streptophyta > Magnoliopsida > Fabales > Fabaceae > Phaseolus > Phaseolus lunatus. Next base: position 40,071,119 of record CM023865.1, on the reverse strand, counting down.
GGACCATATGGTTATAATTTAAAAGTATCTTTACATGTTTAATATTTAAATATATGTTATATCCTTTTTAATGTCTATGAATTTTAGAATTCTCGATACATAATATTTGTATAATACATCATTTGGATTTCATTCAACTACATGATTCCCAGTAATGATCATCTATTTAACTTAAGTGCAAATAATATATGTAAATAACTAATAATTGGTTCCATAGCTAACATGCATTATATTTTATTAGTATGATAGCCACGTAGAATATTCTGACATTTCAGTAATCACATCATACTAAAATGGCATAAATATTAGCAACTTTCATAGACAGGCTCCACAAGTTTTGCAGACAAAAGATATAATAATAATAATACAGAAAAATTAGAGAACTCACCAGTAGTTGATGCTAAAGATCACTTCACACTGTATACAAGAAAATTAATGTATATGCACTATGAACTATCGGCATTTTTGGTGGGTCTTTCTAGCCCAATCCAAATGAATTTTGGCTGAAATACAACTTACTAATTAATGCATAATTAATGCAGCTTAACAACTTAACCACTCTGTTTTGTCAATAAACAAGAATCGTTGGAGAAAAACCATGAAAATTTCATCAAGTAGACCATATTGACATGAGTAAAAGCATTCAAAGCATATGTTGTTGGTATCTTTGTATGAAAGTTATTGGATGAAAAAGATGAAAAAAAAGATATGTTGGTATATGTCTAGCATCTCATCATGAACCAATGCACTCACTAGCAGAAGTACCAAACCTTACATGTTTGTCAAATTGGTCAAAACATACATTAGAAGAATTTTAAAAAGCATTAACTAGTTGAATCATTCTATTACTTGTTCGAACACAATAATTCTCGTGAAGATTTCAAATAGCCTTATCAATTATGCTGAAATTTTGTGGTTTAGTCTTTAATCATTAATTGAATTCTCTTATATGGCAGAAGCCATTGAACTAGCAACTGCATATATGACGTTGAGAAATAGTTTTCTATAGTTCAAGTTAAGACAAGCACAATATTAGGAATAACGTGCAACAGGTTTAAGTTATAATCAAACATGTAAAGCAACAATCAAGGTTTTAAATTACAGTCACAATCACAATTTTGCTGTGATTCTTGATATTTTAGACAAATGCAGCCTTATGAAAGATCTCTACACCTCTTCAAATAATGTGCACACATGCATGCTTGCACTCATTGTTGCATTTTTCTGATTGGAAAAATATTATTTGACACCCACTTTTTGCATTGTTTCAAATTACAACTTTCACATGATAGAGGTTATGAAATGTAAAAAGGTATTTTTGTCACTTGAAGAGGTGTAATTTGGAGCAAGGGGTGTCAAATTATCAGTGCTCTTTGTGATTACCAGAAAGAAGAGTGGTGCTATTGTAAGGTACATACACGTGTTATACTTAGCTGAAAAAAGCCAGCCAATGCACATTCTCTCTCAGAGGATCTAAGCACTCCCAAAGCTCGTACAAATTCAAAATGAACATGCATTTAGTGCTTTAAAGAGGCCAGAGCATGTCAATCACATTGTGCCAATTAACTTAAAATTGTTCAAGCTAGAATCATGATGGGTCATTAGCAAATTTACTTTGGGATCTGACCTCAAATACTGGGGAGGCATACTTAGCTTCTCCCTTGTCATTGTGCACAAGATTTTGTGTATGTAAGTACCAACATGCCTCGCAATTCTTGTGAACATGGCCCCTCAGATGAGGATACCCTTGGTACAAGTATTCCATTGGATTGAAAACAGGGAGTTCTCTCTCAACTTTATGCTGGAACCTGCTTCCATGTCTATAATCTGCTGGATTGTAGAGGGGAGATTCTTTCTTTGACTTTAAATTTGCTCGCAGACAGTTCTCTATCACCTTAGCCTCCTCCTTTAGCCTTTCTCTCATCTCCCCAATATTTCTCCAAACTTTGTAAGATCTTGATCCACTAGTGATATTCCGTGGCTTGAAACTTGAGCCATTGGAATTGCCAGGGACAGGTACTTTTTTGGATGTATATGGAATTCTATTGCACTCAAAGCAGAAATTGTCATATCTTTTTGAGTCAAAAGCTTTCCTTTTTGCAGCATCAGACAGGCACATATATGCCTACAGAAAACACAACATAATAAGAGTGGAGACAAGACATGGCATGATCTGTGCATATTATCAAAGTATTCCCAATAATTCTCTATATTATCTACGTTGTGGGTTAACCAAAAATCATAATAGATATGACTTAGGTAATGTAGAAATTAACAAAATTTACATACATCGCAATTTGCGACCCAATCATGATATAAAGTCCTATCAGTGTTTAAACTATTTACTCAAGAACATCGTATTATATCACAAACTAACCTCAGATATAAGATTGAATGCAATTTCAGCCTTTGGATGATTATTCTTGTCCGGATGAAGTTGCAAGGCTGAATAAAAAACAACAGTCCCTGTTATGCAGGAGAAAGAGGCAACACATATTGCATAAAACCATAAAAACCGAGTTAAGCCTACCTACCAAGTTTATGGTATTGCTGGCGGATGGTGAGCACCCCAGCATTTTCTTCCACCTATGAGAACCCAATAAGAGGTTAACATCATCATATAAAAGAACACAGAAAAGTGGTGGTACAAAGTTTGCATTTTCATAAAAAAAAATGATGAAATACTCACTCCAAGAATGGAATACCAATCTATGAAAGGTGGCTTAGCAGGGTTTGAGACAAGTGTATGAACACACACAACTGAACGTGTGGAAATGGAGCAAACCTCCAATACCAACTGTGTTTTGTAATCTGATTCTTGTCCCATTCTGCTCATATCTGAAGTGTAAAGGAAGAAAGGGAATAGATAATATAGAGAAAGGTGATGTTTTGTTTTTGTTGGTTTTTAATGTCAGTAATAAGTAACTAATAACGGAGGTGGAGCAGTTTGAAATAAAGAGCATGCATTACGGAGTAGATTTTTTTGAAGTGGATCAGTTGGTGGGAACAACAAACAAGTAGAGAGAGATGCAGAGATTAACGTTAATCTCTCCAAATGGCACAACTTCACACATTTGGTTAAACTTTTTCTTTTTTTCTTGTACATGGTTTATCAAGGCCTGTTCATTTTTTTTATTAAGGCCTGTGATATTGAATTCAAATTTTATTTAAAATGGAACAAAGTACTAGGTTTCTGTTTCCATGCTCTTTTGCCTCCCCTTATTTGTTGAAAGTTGCAACCAATAACACACCCTGCATATGGGAATAGATTAACACCTCTCAACTAACTGATATTGTTAAATGTTACTTTGATTTAATTATGCCCAAATGATGCAATGTGACTAACGTATTTAAAGTTTGATTCTTTTATCATCATACTCATGTTCTAATGCAAAATGTGTGGTTTAAATTAATTTAAATATACGTTTAATGAATTAATTTTATAACTAACAGAAACGTTTTATTTAAAAGTTCTTATTTTAAGTTTCAATTTTACAAAATTAGGTGAAAGGCTAAGTTTAGAAGAGATCTCAACAGCTAAAACATTAACACCAGAGTATTTTCTCTGTTATGAAGTCTGGTGTCTGATAAAATGATTTGGACTTTTCAAAGATTCTCTTTTGGTCTAACAATTCATTATAAGAGTCTATAGTAGGAAAAGTTTGAAACCCATATTAGAAATATAGCATTGATGAAAATAAAGGTTCCTACCCTTATATGAAATTTCTGGTATTAGGTAGATGCCTATACATAACCCTTGAAGGGTTCTTTCTAGTAGCCTTATATGATACTCATGCATAGAATAATTATCTAATTGTCTTCCATCTTGCACCCTTATGTTCAAAAGAGGGTATCATTTTTTCCATCTTCTTCTTGGAATGCATCCTTTGGTAGTTGTTGGCTATTAGGTGCAATGTAACAACTACCATGGCAATGCCTTGGTATAGATGGAGAAGTAGTAACATATTTTTAACATTTTTATTCCAACACTACTTCTTTTTATTGGTTGAGACACATGAATTTGATTAATTTGGGAATGAGACTTATTAAATGAAAAAGAAAACCCCTACATAAATTTTACCTTACAAAAGAAATTGTGTGAAAGTTTATTGCTAATATTTATCTATAAACTTTAGTTTGTCCTGGTTGAAAATGATTTTGGTATTGAATTCTCAATTACTCCAAACCCTTCCCAATTCTCCAAGTAAAGACAAAAGGGCTTTCACTGTCACTGGTTTTTTGTTGGAGCAAACTACCATTTCAGGACAGAACATGTTCATATTCTACTTTTCAAGTAGTTTATGAATTAAATTATCCATCACACTTTTTTTTAACATTTCACTAATTTGAAACATAAACAACCTGTGATTATGGATTGAATAAGATGTACTATATAATGAATGTGGATATTTATCTATTATTAATATTTAATTGTTGACATTATCTGAGGTATATTTCAACAAGTTTGTAGTTTGGTTCATAATATGTAGTGGTTCATAGCATCCCAAGGTAAAAGAGACCTATCTATTATCTATTATTGCTACCTATTCAAACAACTTTGAACATGAAAAAGAGCAAAAGTTTGACCTAGACTTTGAATGCATTAAGAATGGCTTTTTCAATACTTTATGACTTTTCCAAAAATTGATATCATATCCAATGTGAATTTAATGAAAAGGAGAATGTTTTAAGGAAAAAAAGTGTAAAAAATGACACTATATTTCAATTTATGTCTCTATTAATATCAACACATTGTTAGTAGGTTGTTTTTAACTATCTTTGAGTACTTTTTGAATCAATAATCTAACTAAACTTATCCCAACTTTTTTATACAAAAAATAAAATGTTCATGCTAATCTTTTGTCTATTAATAGTTAAACAATCACATTCCAAAACTACTTTCATGTGTAACAATTTGATATCAATCATTACAATTATGATTAATTCTAAATTCAAATCTCTTTTGTTGGATTCAAAAAATTCTTTGGAATTATAAATTATTTTTATCTTAAATATTTTAAATTGAGGATATGTTTGCACAATTTTTCTGTTAGTTTTTAACTTTTTTTTTCCTTGTTGAAATACTTGATTACTCTAATAAATTGTATTTGGTAAACAAATTTTTAAATAATTTCTGACATTTTTTTGTAATATTTTTAAAATTGGACCAATCATTGCCGCAGGACACTGATTCAAGGTTCAATAATTTAATTGTGATTGAATTTCGATTGAATTAATCTTAATAATAAATAATAATTAACTAATATATATTAAATAAATATAATATCATCATTTTTATACTACTAAAGAATATCATTGGATTTTATTTTATCGTACGAAATAAATACGAAAGTATAATTAAATATATCATAATAATTATATTGATTAATAATTTATAATAACGTACTTTAGAAAAAAAAACAAATTTGCATACAAAATAAAAAACTAATATACTATATAATTATATTAAAGTAAGAAATATAAATACAAATTGATATTTATAAAAAATGATAACATAATATATATTATTTTTTATTTCAATTTTTTAAATTATATTTTAAAAATTATGAAAAATAAATAAATCATCAATTCAATCAAGTTCAATGCATTGGTTTTCACAAATTGGACCCCATTTTTTATTAGTTCTCACGGGCTTTTGAAAAAATAGTTTTGTATAGTAATTGGACCCGATTTTCATAACCATGATTTTGGGGACACTACTTCGAATAACGTTTTTTAAAACTTCATTTACTTTTTTTATATTTATTCTTTTTAATCTTTCAAATATATATTAAATTTTATTGTGACTCTTTTTAAAATAATTTATCTATACAGATACAAAATGTCTAAATAGTTTGCCAAATAAGTTAACTAAACAAATTACATAATTTCGTTGGCATATTTTTTCTTTATTCAATTACTAAATTGTTTAAAATGTCAAGGGAAAATACAACTACATATAAAAGTATCACCAACAATTAATAACAACTACTTAATTAAAATTTTAAAAACAATATATTGTAAAAATTAAAATACATAAGAATTAAAATTAAAATTTAGTCATTAAGCTGTTAGAAGATTTGTTAAATAAAATTTAAATTTATAATCCTAATAATTATGTCAGTATTGTCATCATTATGATGATTATCTTATTATAATTGTCTTCAATTTCATATTATTGATAATAATGGACATTATATGCTATGAGTGATAATCAAAGTGACATGATTATTAATCTTTTAGGTCTTTTTTTATTTTGTATGTGAATATGTTACATTAAGTTTGGTAGCTGTAAAATAAAAGAGAAAGTAAGAGAGTGAAAGGGAAAATTGTGAATGATTTAGTAAAAAAATTAAGAAAAATGTTTTTAAAAAATGGAAACAATAAAAAATTCACCACAATTAAATTAGAAGAATTGAATGAAAAATTGTTGGGAAATAATCACTGTTATGTCACTTAACATAATAAATTATGTTTCACTGTGCTACTATTTTTTCTTTCTTTGAAAACATGACCAGTATGTGGTTCATTACTATTGTTTTCTTTTTCACAATATGTTTTTATAATAAATAATAAATAGTAAATCACAGATACTAAATAACAAATAGTAAATAATCAATGGAAAATAGGTAAAGAGGAATTAACATTGACAGAGTGCAGCACCCTCTCTATTGGGAGTGTTACATGCAGAGACATTTGGATATACATATGCCACCTACCATCTATTATTCACTATTTTTCAGTCAAATCTATAAAAAAAAAAAAAATCTAACTTAATATTATCAAATCCACTTATAAAAGAAAATTTATACCTTACGTATATATTATAAAATATTTTTATTTTTAATCAATTTAGAATCTTCGACCCATTTCTAAGATTATATATTTATATATATTCTGATAGCTAAGATTCTAATTCATACATAAAATTATATATTTATACTTAAATTTTAAGTTAATATAACTTTACAAAATTAATTTATAAAATTAGATTTATATTCCTATATAATATAACGTGAGATCTATAAAATTATTTATAATTATAAAGGTAGATTGAGCAATTAACTGCGATGATTTGTCTATGAAGCAGGTTGCACCAGTTAAGTTTGAATAAAAAGTATATTTAGTCAAAGAAACTTCTCAAGTACGTAATTATTGGAAAAATTGTATTAATTCATATATATATATATATATATATATAAATAAAGTATTAAATGATAGCAAGATTCACACACCAAATTCTGTAAACATAATTTTTATGATTCATTTTATCTAACATTTTAAAAATATATAAGGAAAACTTTGATATTACATTAAAAAAAAAATTATCAATCTTTATTATCTTACATAAATTAATTATACGTATTTTATTTAAAATCTATTAAACTAAGTCACCTCATTTTTTATTCACTTCTTGAATAATTCCAAATAAATTTTCCACTTTTCACACTCTCAACCCAAAAAAGTGTAAAAGTATTTGGAAAGACTAATAGAGTGATTCACCTTGTTGTTAGAGTCTTATGTAATTGTATGCTTCATATAATTACTCTTCTCCACTTAATAAGATTATTAATAGGTTTATTAACTTTATTACTTTGCTCTTAATGCTTGTTTTGACTTCTTTAATCGAATTATAATTGATAAACCTTGTTTTAATTAGGATATAGGTAAAAATATATTGGTCCCTTATTTCCTAAGAATGTGGGTAAGACTTATAAGTCACCTTTTAAGTTCTTATGTTGATGTTGACTACTTCACAAAGTCCAAAAAGAGAAATAAAGTTTTTGTCAAAAACAATTGAAGAACCAAAATTTAAGTTTGTTGGCCCTTTCTCTAAGGAAAATATGTTAGAGACACATGAACAATTGAAATGTGAGCTTAATATCTTAATAACATGATGTTTAGTAACAAGTTCTCTGATAGTGATCAATCTCTAATAAAAAAGTCTAGTGAATGATTTTAAAAGTTGAAGATGACCTTGCAAGAGATTCAATATGCTATTCAATGTTCAGTTTTAACTAGCTAGTCATATACCTGTTATTTTGAGGATGGTTTTAGTTTGAAATGATAATGCATTACCTATTAAATTAAAAAAAAAAACTTTTATCATATCTTTTGCTATGATAATAAATTTAAAAGAAAACAAATTTCTTTTATCATATCTTTTGCTATCATAATAAATAAATCTCAAGGTTATATACTATCTCTCGTGAAGTTATTTAATTGTATGTTTTACTTTCAAAATTAGCTCAAAATGGAGACTAGAATTTTTAATGCTTCTTTTTAATCATGATTATTTAAGTACAAATTGTAGTATATATGAGATATCTGGAAATTTAGACTAACTTATATTAAATACAATTTATAATATTTTTTTTTTTAGTTTATCATATTTTAAAGAGTTAATATTTGTTATTATTGTCGCCAAACTAGAAGTTGAGAGTTTGAAAGTGGTCTAATATTCTGATAATAAATTCAGTAAAAGTATAAAATATCAGTGTGTAGTCTGTATTGCATAAAACAATGATTATTTTTTACTTTTTGGAGTTATCCTTTTATTTAAAAGTTTTTTTTTTCATAATAATATTATAACAAATTTAAATAATAACCATCATTATATTTTATCTTCATGTATGAATTTATAAATTTATAAGAAATAAAAATCAACTGAATAAAAAATCTTTATTAATCAATATTTCATTGGTTTTTTCCATATCTTCATATAATTAAAAGATAAAGAATATCGGATATCTTGTTAAAACTAACAATCATATTTTTTAGATTACCTCACCTCAAATAAAAAAATATATGAGTAGTTTATTTTATTAAAGCAAAACGGAAAGTAAATTGTTTAATCAGAAATGTAACATTTTCATATTTTCTAATATAAAAAAACAACTCAATAGAATTGTTCCCATTAGAGAAAATAGAATACATGTAAATTTTTGTGGATGAACTATTTATTTACATACACATCAGAACACCACTCATTCTCAGCTTCGAGTGATTTCCAACCACAAAATGAGACACTTCCCCACCTTTTTTCTTTCTTTAATCTTATCCTAATAGTCACATGATGTCATGAGAACAAAAACCTTATATTAAGCACCAAATATTTTGTTTCTTTCATAGAAAGTGCCACTAATACTATATTAATATTAATACTAATCCTAATATTAATACAAATATTAATACTAAACCTGGGATCAATGAAGAAAGTGCAGTGGTCCCACATTGTTGGGTTGGATCCAACCACCAACCAATCTTATTGCACCGCTTCCTTCTCACTGTCCTTTTCTTCTACATTCTAATCTAAAATATGTTAGGGTTTCGTATTTTTTATTCTTAAACATTTCTATATTTTTTATTGCTAAATAATTATCAATTCATACACAATAATAAATTATTTTGGCAAACTTAAGTTTTCATATTATTGAGAAAGTCTAATTCATTGTTTGAATTATGTGTAATATATTATAAGTTTAGTTTATCCAAAACAATATCTAATATGAATTCTTTCATGATATATATTTTTTTTCAAAATTATAAAAAAAAAATATTAAATAAAAATTAATTTTAAAAATAAAAAATAATTAGTCACTACATTGATTAAATTAAAATAATATTATAAAAGCTAAAAAAATATTAATATATAAATAATTTTTAAATTTAAAAAATAATTTTTAAATTAATATCTAAGATTTTAATAATATAATATTTTATAAATTTAAAAATTAGATATTAATAATTTTTTAGTTTTTAAAATAATATTTAATTTAATCAATCAATTATTATTTTTTAAATTAATTTTTATTTAATAACTTTTTAATAGTGTATTTTTATTTATAATTATTTATATTAAATATATAAACTTATTTTATAATTACTTCCTTCAACTTTTATTTCACAACATCTCTTATAGAACGAAAATTCGAAAACTCAAAACTTATCTTAGAGAATTATATTTTTTTAATTATAGTACTTAATATTTTTTTAAAAGTACCAACATATAACGTGTGCGTTTTGCTGATATTAACGAAAAAGAGTTACTTGTCAAGACATGATACACTACTGACCAAGTTGTCAATGTATTTGTTATTATTTAATGTTGTTATTTAATAACACAAATAAACTATAACGTTAAAAAATTGCATCAAAAATAAAATTTCAAAAAAAGTTTAATAAAAAAAATATTAAATACAATATTGTAATTCAAGTTTTGTTATGCTAATATAATATAAGAAAATATATTATGATAGGGTAAAACATTTTCATGCCTTTATTTAATAATTTGTGGTTTTTCAAAGCATCTCATATTTTTTTTATAGTAAATTAATATTTTTTTCAAAAATTAATTTTGTGGTTGACACATCGTATTTGAATTTTTTAAAATTTAATGTAAAAAAATCAAGAATTAAATAGAGTATATTAATTATGCATTTTTATTCTGTGATTCAGTTAGAGATTATCGTGTTACGATATAACCAAACGCGTATATAAACTGACAAATGATTGTATCATCTTAATTATTAAAAAAATTAGTTTTATGAGAAAATAATTATTTTTTATAATAGTTAGTTTAAAATCAAGTGTAGAATGATTTTTAATCAATTTTAAATGTATAAATTTTACTGGAGTAATATATTAAAATAATTAAGTTCATGAACTTCTTAAAAAAACTACTCATTTTCATAAATAAAACTAATTTTATTTCTTATTTTAATATAACTATTTTCAACCAAAATTTTTAAATATCAAGCTAAACATAAATTACTTGTAATATAACTATTTTTTTTAATTTGTCTATGTAGCACTTTTAAAATTTAAATGATATTGCTTACTTTTTTATCAATTATTTTTACTCACTATTTTATTAATTATAGTATTTTTGTACTTAATTTTTAATTAACTTATATAATATAGATTGATAAAATAATATAAAAAGTTTCATAATTGTTTATTAAAATTAAAAATATTATATTATTTAAGTTTTACATTAAAAACCTTAAAATACAAATAAAAAGCTAAAAGTGAGTAATAATTTCAAATAAAAAAAAAAAGTCTCAAATCAAATTCAACTTAGCGTTAATTCTTGTGATAATAGATTTAAACAAAAAATCAAACTAAACGGTTTTAAAGTGTTTGCACTGGAATCAAATGATACTTCACCCTAATGACCAATCTACCCTTTAATTATCCACAAATATTCCAAATAACCAAGGGCATTATGGTAATCATGTCCAAACACTATACCAAGCTTCTTGTTTCAGATGATGTGTTCCCAGTGGGTGACCTTCCCCATAAAGAGAAAGAACACCCAATATTCTGTTTTTCTGTCACAATTCCCATTTCACAACCCAAACCCCAAATTTATAATCTTTTCCAAACCCCATTGTTTTTCCCTAAAGAAAATTCCCTCTAATTCCGTTCATTTGTAGCGTTTTTTCGATTCTTAACGCGGTTTTCTCGGCGCGTGGCCGATCTCCGGCAGCAAATGGCGGCGGGGACAATGGCGACGGCGGCCGGAGCGGTGGTGATGCTGTACTATGTGCTGAGCCGGCGGCTATCGCGGAAGACGGAGGAGGACAACGAGGATCACGGCGGCGGCGACGTGTCGAAATCGAGCAGATCGGTTCGCCGGAGAAGGCTTTCGAGGCGGCCGGCTCAGGCTCCGGCGACGCTGCTGGAGTCGATCGTGACGCTGTCTGAGACTTTGAGGTTCACGTATTCGGAGACCCTCGGGAAGTGGCCCATCGGCGATTTGGCCTTCGGCATCAACTACTTCATGCGCAAGCAGGTAAATTTTGTGAGATTCTGAATAAAATTGAAAGTTTTAAAGTGAATTTGAGTGGTTTTCTGTTTCTGGGCATGTAGAAAGGTGCGGGCTTTTTGGGGATTGTGACTTGATGAATAATGTGTGTGTGTGATGGTTTGCACTTTGCAGGGTAATTTGGCAGTTGCAAGTGTCTATGCTGGGAGTGATTCTGTGCAGCTCAAGGGGGATGAGATAATTGTGGAGCTGTATGAGTTGTTGAGGCTTTTGACTTTGTGTATGCTTTTCTCCAAGAAGCCGTTTCCTGTGTTTTTAGATTCTGCTGGGTTTTCCCTTGATGATGTGCTCATTCAGAAGCCGAAAGCTGGGGTATGTTTTGTCCTTATCCTCTCTCTCTCTCCATGCTCTATTACTTTTTATTTGTGTATTTTATATAATTTGGGGTGAGTGGTGGAGAGGAGTAGGACAGACCACACGCTCTCACACAGAGAGTCTGACTCAGCGCTCAGATGAGTTTAGAGATAGTGGCATCATTCTCACCATTGTTCAGAAGGAAACGACAATGAATTGAATCCAAATGTCATTCTACTTGTATATTGATCCTCTCTGTAAATATTTTATATACTAAAAAGAAAACTATTACCACAGAAACACAAATTTTTGTTAGGGTCCTTTGTTGGTGACATAAAGTACTGTTACGTTTCCCATTTCATGTTTGTCCCCATATTTGGTTATATAGGAAAACTTTGTTGACTCTTTTGAGATAAGAGGGGGGGTATAGTTTGGATTACCTGTGGTGTATTAGGATTTGAAAATGAACACTATTTTTTTCTTGTTTTTTTTTTAACATTAAGAGATAAGAAACCCCTTGTGGCTTAAGGAGATAGAGAGACAAGAAACCTACAAACGATTCAACATGTCACATTAGAGAATCCTCTCCCCCCTTGCAGATTTGTAGCTGTATGTAAAATTTACGTTTTGTAGTGGAAGTGTGCATACGCTGATAAAACAAGGTGTATTTTAACAAATTTAAATCCCAAGAGATTAAAGACACAATGAGTATACAAAGCCAGGCTACCTTTTTTAGATTCTCAGTTTTACTTTTCTCTTTCACTATAGCAAATAGGTTTATTGCAACTATATTTTTTCGATTGCTACTCTGTTGTAAATCATCAGTATTTAGAGAAGTCTGGAATGTTGGCTTAGCATATTGAGTAATCTGTTAAAGCAATCAAAGATTCGTTATTAATGTCCTAAGAACTCGTGAGGGAAGCTTGTGCTGTACAAAGCTGTGATATTATAATTTCCCTGTAAGATTATAACTTGGGTTATTCATTTATTTTATCACCATTTGAAGCTTCTATGACTTAAAATGAGAAATGCTCTCAAAGGAAGGAATGGGCTAAATAAAAAAGTGAAGTAGATGTCTTTGTTAGTATGAGATGATGGTTATTGGTTTCTATAGAAACACACACAAACAGGTGTAGACTTGAGTTTTAATTCTGAAAATATTGGTGACTCTGTCTCCTACTTCAGTCATTAATTTTACAGAATATGATCTGCCTTGTCCTGGAAAAGTATGCTTCTACTATTTCTCTCTCTTTCTCTATCTCTCTCACTGTGATCTTCTGTAATATTTCCACATGTTTTCCTATTTTTTTCTCAATTTGATGATCTATGACATGATATATTTTGCAGCTTCTGAAACCTGCATTTACAATTATATGTGATAGACAATCAAAATGTTTACTTCTATTGATCCGGGGTACTCATAGCATAAAGGACACACTGACAGCCGCAACCGGTGCTGTAGTCCCTTTTCACCATTCTGTTTTAAATGATGGTGGGATCAGCAACTTGGTTTTAGGATATGCACATTGTGGTATGGTTGCTGCTGCTAGATGGATTGCAAAGCTTTGCACTCCTACCCTACTTAAGGCTCTTGATGAATTTCCAGACTTCAAAGTCAAGGTATTGTTTTAAAACGTTTAATTTGGAAAAACTGTATCATTATATTAGTTTATACTGAATTGATGACCCACTGGTCATGGATATGTTATAGGATCATATTTTTTTTTCTCTCATTTCTTTGTTCCTTTACACTATTCCTTTTTTTCATACTTTTTAAATTATATTTCACTTTTTTATTTTATCTAATGACTATTGCATACATGCCTGTATAAGTATGTTTATTAAACGGTAATCCTATTTTGTGGTTCTATAGATTGTTGGGCACTCACTTGGTGGTGGTACTGCTGCACTATTGACCTATATTCTTAGAGAGCAGAAAGAGTTCTCTTCTAGCACATGCGTCACTTTTGCTCCAGGCATGTACCAACGAAGTTTTTTTTCAGTTCAGCTATTAGATTATTTATCAGTTTCTGCATGTTTGTAACCACATCTCATTTTGATTGTGGATGTGCATGCTAGACTGCAAGTTCACTGAACTTTCTGTGGCAATGAGAGATTTCCAATTACTTCAGCTCATTGTTATTGCCCATCGTGAGATGTACTATATCAATGTGGTTTCTATTTTTCTTATGATTTGTTTGTTCACAAAGTTGATGGTTTTTTTACAGGTTTAACACTTAATAGCAAGCATGCCTATTTTGCCTTAGAATGTAATAGTTTCTAGTTACTTCTTCAAATAAACACTAGAGCGGAGATGAGTGAAGAATGTAACATCTCATAATATTCATTTCTTTGAAAATCCTTATTCACTCCAATTGTTGTCTATGATTTTGTTTGACTATTGTTTCTTGCTCAATTTGCTTTAGGCATTGAATTTTCTCTAACATGGGATCCTTTCCAGTCTTACCATACAACTGTTATTAAATTCCCTGTATCATGACTGTCTCTTTTGCAGCTGCCTGTATGACATGGGAGTTAGCAGAATCAGGAAAACACTTTATCACTACCATCATAAATGGTTCTGACTTGGTGCCAACATTTTCAACTTCATCTATTGATGATCTCCGCTCTGAGGTGAGCTAGCTAGGACTTAATGTTCATTACTTAATTTGTGGAGTGTCTATTGCCATTCCTAGTAAGCTAGTTTTATCTAAAAGGCTTTTTTTCTTTATCACAAAACTATAATTTTGAGAAATTATGCAAAAGTTAATTAAACAGAAGTGACAATGGACCATGCTGGAGCTGTACATCAAACTCAATTCCTGATGTAATCTTGCTTCTGCATCTAACTCAAGTTGGTTTGTAACTAGGTCACTGCATCTTCTTGGTTGAATGATTTACGGGATCAGGTTGAACATACAAAGGTCCTGAATGTTGTCTACCGATCTGCAACTGCACTTGGATCTCGCCTACCATCTATATCTAGTGCAAAAGCTAGGGTAGCTGGTGCTGGTGCTATTCTGTGGCCAGTAACCAGTGGCACACAGGTAACTTCAACTTCGAGCTCTCTCATATCCAATTGACATTATTTAACCGCTTTTGCACAGTGCTATTTCGGATGTTGTTTTCAGTTACGAAATCCCCATCAGTTGGTCAAGTTTGTACTTAACATGGACGGATGCTTTATCCTTGATCTTGACACTTACATGACTAGATATTCATTTTGTACAGGATTTCTTACATACTGCATCCTTAATCTGATGTAGATCGTGTCTTATATTGCAGGTTGTGATGAAGCGTGCACAGAGTGTTGCTGAGGCTGTTGTCAGAACTCGTTCATCACTGTCATCATGGTCTTGCATGAGTGCACGCCGCCGAAATGTGGGTCCATCAGTAAACTCTAAATCAGAGGATTTAACTGAAGCCTCTCTAATATCTGCAAGGAACACAGAATCTCTTATGACTGAAGAGGTAGTAGTAGAACCTATGCTTAAGGATGAAAATACATACTCAAGTGGAGGATCTGGCCACGATGACACAGATGAAGAAGAGCCACTCATTCCTGCTAATCAAGACATTACTACAACAGTTGTCGATGACTTAACAGAGGGCCAGTTATGGTATGAACTGGAGAAGGAGCTTCAAAAACAGGATAATGCTCTGAACATTCATGCTCAAGAGGAAGAGGCAGCAGCAGCAAAAGAGATCACAGAAGAAGAGAGTCAACTTGTTGATGCTGCTGCAGAATGCAGTAGCAGTTCAATCACTACATCAGACAACTTGGACACCCATCGATTTTATCCCCCTGGCAGGATCATGCATATTGTTCCTGTACCTTCATCGGATGAATCAAATTCAAATTCTGATGACCCTGTAGAAGAGCATGTCACCTTATATGAAACTCCCAGAGAGTTGTACAGCAAGCTCAGACTTTCAAGAACCATGATAAATGATCATTACATGCCAATGTACAAGAAGATGATGGAACTATTAATACGAGAACTAGAGAAAGATAGCAGCTGTAATATCTTGAATTAAAGGAAACAAAATAGCAATTGCAGAATTGTTAGTGAACTGAGTACATATTTCCGTTCTTTTTTTATCCTTGCTGGCTACTGCCATGCTGTAGAAAATTTTGATTGTATGAATTTGATTCTTTTAAGGTAGGTACATGTATAAAATGAGAAATTAACAATGTATTTACTGTTCATTTAAAAAGGTTGTATATATAACAAACGGAAATGCAGTTTTTTTTGAACGCATTCACTCGTTTTGGAGGAGTTAAATTTACTTGAATAGTATTGTTCATGAATGGTTCATAAGCATTGTATACTCCTAAATCACTTGTGGGAGGACTTGCGGAGCAGCGTTGTAGGTGGGTGGGACTCATATGGTAATTCACTAGTTAACATAACATAACCCAGCAATCGCTTACATCTGCCTTGTAGCAGTTGGCACATTCGTAAATGTTAGATTCTTAACCCTCCCTCCTTGTACTCCTTTTGAATCCTTGAGCTGATTCTGTGACTATGATGCTCGGATATTCAATTTTTACGATGCACATGCATTAAATCCGTATTGTATACTTCATTTACGCACTATGTGGTCAACTTCGTATTCAAGCTTGATTATCTCTTGTTATCAAATTACTTAATGCATATTTTTTCTAGGGACGATGAAGGATAACATTTTACTAGAACTTAACTCATTAAGAATTAGCAGTAAAATCATGATGGAAAATCAATTTGTAAATATCACAAGCTATAATTCTATTTTATTATTGCTACAAAGTATTCAATATTGGTGCTTTCAGTAAACTAAAGTTTGCTATTTCATCCATGCCACAAGTTCGTAAGTCATCCCGCATATATACAGCAATACCACGCTGAAGTGAATTGGAACTCATCACATTACCATAAAAAAGAGAAATTGAAGCACATGGTTTCTGAAACAGAAACACGTTTGGACCTTGGTCGCGAAAGAATAATGTGCTCAACCAAGGAAACAATGAAACGGTACTCAGCAATACAGTTCTTTTACACACATGCTCAGGTCAGTTGTATTGATGCTGTTCTTAGACTTGATATTCAACACTTACACCAAATCGAGAGAATGAATATCGTGAATCAATTATTAAAGAATGTACAGTTTTTATATTGAAGAATCAAGCCATTCAGCGCATCTGCCATCACTTTACATTGACATATTCATTGCAGTTAAAATTGCTTGTTGAAATTATCAACCGCCATAGCGGTGCTTGAGGGATTCAGGGGGCTGCTCTTCCATGATACCAGAACCTGTTGTTGCCAAGTACTCGCGAATGGTTGTTTTACGGTCAGCAAGATAAGTGTGATCCAGAAAATTGTTGTAGGCTGTTTCACCAAGATTCTTTGCTGCTAGTACACTACAATGAGTTTCACTAATACTGTTAATTTACAGGGAATCTAACTCTAGACTGGGTTTAAATAGTGGAAAGCTTTGTTCGCCAATTATACTATTATGGTTTTGAGGAAACTAATAATTTTTTTTTGTTTCCAACATTGAAAGAAAATTGAAAAGGGATATGTGGAAACTTGTCAAGTAGACAGAAACTGTAATGAGGAGCAATGTTGCCCGTGAATTTGCGACCTGTGAAGAGTCCTTGTTCCATTGAACTTTTTTACCGATTAAATCTTTAACTGGTGCCTTAGTTAACATAAGCCTTGTACTATTTCCCCTGTTCAGCATCTATTAAAAAAATGACAAATGGGTTTTCACCCAGTGCTTACCAGTGCCGAAGATAAACCCGACAAGGTAACACATCATCTCTCCAAATTTTATCTATGTTCCACCGCCCGTATTGCTGAAAATAGATTTCCTTGTTTCCTGAATGGAACCGTAATGTAAGAATGCATAAACGAAGACAAAAGATACTAAATAAGAAAGAAACAATCTAGGTACGGCAAAAGGCATGTATAATAGACAATCAGATTTTTCTTTTACATAAAATATAGAAATCACCTAGAGCGCTAAGATTGGAGGAAAATAAGACCTAGTGAACCATTGTACCCTTCTTTCTGCCTAGCCAGAAAGTTATGAAATAGTGAGGAATGTCTAGTGATATTTGGATTTCTTATAAATATCCCACCAAGCAGAATATACAAAACTGATATTGTTATAAATAATTCAGTTAGTGTTGTACATTAGTTAAGTAGTTAGTAGGCAGTTAATTAACCGCTTGTTATTGTACAAAAAATAGTAATGTGATGTATTGTTTGCCATACATAGAGGTGGGAGAAATAAATTTTTAGATTCAGTACTCAAATCTCTTCTCTCTCCTTTTTCTTCCCTGTTTTTACGAGTGTGTTCACTGTGTGTCCTAACATACGTAAGAAGAAAAATTAAAGTCTCTAATAAGAACTTTATAACTTGCGATTACTTATAATCTACTAGAGTCCCGTATATGCAAACAATAATAATAATTCGGAGAACATGTTGAAACTTCATAAAATAAATAGATTTTCTATTTTGATCATCTAAATCCTCACGACTTTTTCCACAAATGCAACTCTATTTAATTCAAAAGAAATTAGGTGGCAATCTCCCTAATCAGTTTCTGTGGTTAGATTTAAGAATAGAAGACACTATCAACTATGCCGGACACAAACATGAAAAAAATATTTGGACAGAAACAGCTTTTCTAGTTTCTAAAGCCTCTTGCCCTTAAAAAGTACCAAGCCAATGAAAAATTACCTTTACATCTAATGTTGAAAAATTCCTCATCACTGTAACGGGCACAAAGAACCTGAAAATAATTTGGCACATCGAATGACCACTTTGCTAATTAAATAAGCAACATTCCTTATGAGCAGAGACAATTCATGCTTTGCCACGACAATAACAACCATCACATACCGCTGGAAAATCAAAAGCATTGCCATCAAGCGTTTCAGGAAGAACCTAACACACAAGCAACCAGAGATCACAAGCCACCACAAACAAAAATATCTGAAGACTCAAAATATAAAAGCAGCAAGCTAAAAATCTACATCTTCATGCTTACAGCGAGAAACCGAAACTCAACCTCCCTCTTGATAAAATCTGGAATCTGCAAATTCATCCACAGAAAATATTAGCTCCAGAGCTCAAGCTAACAAAAAACCAGCCCTCACTAAGTCCGAAACTGCCAGATTCCCTGTATTTTCGACGCATAGAATTTAAAGTATTCAATATAGTACCTCGGATTTTCTGATCTCAAACACTGTTACCACAAGAGTTTCTCCTTCACATGGCTCCACACTCAAGCTCGAAATCTCCTAATAACATTTTCATCAAACACAGCATAAGCATCACATTTCCAACGTCCCTTCCAAGTTATCCTTATTTTCAATTTCACAATAAAACAAATAAAAATGGACACGGTTGTTCTTCTCAAACTATGAAGAAGTAACAGTTACGGTGTTGTCAGAACGAACCATGGTTTCGGGCTTTGCAATGCCGCGCTCGAAGAAAACAGGAGCGACGTGCGCGAAGACGCGCCGGAAACTTTTCAACTGTGCGGTTCGGAAGTTCGCCAAATCGGGGAAAGTGCTTCGTGCGCTTCTCTCTGCGGAGGAAGAACGGTTGCGTTGATAAAGAGAAACAGTAATAGCAGAGAAAGTGAAGGTCGTAGCAATGATAGTTTACCGGAGAGGAGAGAGCCGAAGCCACATATGGAGATGTAACCGTCGGGAGAGAGGAGAGATTCGAAGTCGGACTCGTCGCTGAGTTCGGTAGGGATCGGAGAGGATGATCGGAGAGCGGCGGAGGCCATGGTGGTTTTGGAGACAGAAAGAGGAGCGAAAGAGAGTGAGAGAGTGGCGCGTTGATGGGACGCGCGAAAGGCGAGTGATGAGAGTTGGAAGGGGAAGTTTATGGAGACAGTGGTGGAGGCTATGTTCATCGTCCAGCAGCAACTGCTATAAAGCGCGATTGAGCAGTTAGAATTTGTAGAGAACCTGTTGAATTCAGATACACAAATTCTTATAATTTTTTCTTTATTAAAAAAATTTCGTCAAATTCTCAAAAATTATTATTTTTTATTTAATTATTTACTATTCAATCTTTTGTTAAATCATTAGTTATATTTTTTCTTATTTAATTTACCGATTAACTTTTCTATCTCTCTACAAGACGATTTGGTCGTAAAATATTTTTTATTTTTATCTAATTATTTTATCATTTGATTTTTGTTATCGATGAAATGATTTAACCATTATTTTTACTTTCTTTTATTCAATTTACGAATTAATTTGCTTTTTTCTATAAAAGTGAATTCACCGATAATTTCAAGCAAAATAAAGATAAAAAAATACAAGTTCATTGATATTAAAGATGAGAAGATAAAAACAACTATAAATATATTTTTTACAAAACCAAAATAGACATAATTAAACAAAAATAAAAAATTATTTTGAATACTTCATTAAAATGAAAACTTTTAATAAAAGACCGTTGAAAATAATATGATGAATAACGTATATAGTAAAGATATTTTCACAAACTAGTTCTCAACAAATTATAATAATATAAATATTTAAATTAAGAAATTAATTTAAAAATATTATATTATTATAATAAAGTTTTGACGTTTATATATAAAATAAGAACTGATAAAATATGGTTATTAATTCAAGACGATAGAAAATGTGTTAATCATCCATAACATAATTCTTTCTATTATCTATGAGGATCTTAGCTGTGAAGACTCATACAAGAATGCTTAAAGGTCTAAAGTACTAGAGGACCATTGAACTGTAACTCCTTAATAGATTAATGCAATTATAAATTAAAATTGTATCTTTTATATAATAAAATAACAAGATAATATAACCTTTAATTTTACTTTTAATTAATCATTAATTATTTTAGTTTGTCCTTCAAACGTCCAAATCAAATTTTATATATATGATACTTAAATGAATATTTGCTACACTTTCAAATTACATGTTATAGAATCTGCACTTCATACATAAATTCCGTTGCCTCCAAACATCATTCAAAATTATTCAAATTCAAATTCAAAAACAAAATGAAGAAGAAGACGCATGGAATTGCAGTAGAATTTCATCAATTGTTATGAATTAATAAGAAATGGAGGATGTCTCTTTATCAATATTTTACATCTATATAAAATATTTTATAATTTTTTTAACGTACCCATATCGTACTAAGTATGCTAGCTTAGTAAATTAAGCATGCAAATTGGCATGGGACACCATAGCTTCCTAGTGTTCAATCTATTTTCCAAATATTAATGGTCCTTTGGGTTTCTTTTGAACCTTAGTCAAGTAGATGCAACTTGAAAGGTGTTTAGCAACCCTAGTTGGATTAGTGTATAGATACTTACTATCAGAAAAATGAAATGAATATGTTAATTGTTTATATATATATATATATATATATATATATATATATATATATATATATATATATATATATATATATATAGTTTTTAAGGGCACATCCTCAATGATGTACCAAACAGAAGCCTATCGGGCAGTTGTTATACAGAGTCCCTGAACCTGAAGGTCAAACAAGTGGAGAGTGGTGGAGATTATTTTATTAGCCATGATAGACTTGGTTAACTAACAAGTACAGAGTCATGGCTTGGATTGGTTTGGGAGTAAGCCAGAAATGCATGATGGCTATATAATATCAATATAAAACAAAAAGAGAAAAGGATTGCTGCATAATGAAGCTAGAGTGGAATAAAATATTATAGCAGAATTTGTTAATGGACAACAAGTGTTTGCAGGGATACGCTATTTGAAACCATGTGTACCTGGAATAACATAATTCAACATTTCATAAAACTCTCTATTTAACCATTTACAGCACATACTTACATTAAATAATGTTTATCATCATAGATAAAAAAAAATTGATTATTTTTTAAGACAGACAAAGGCTTATTCAACAATAGGGGACAAAGAAACCAGTAATGGCAGCGAAATATAGCAAATCCTTACAAAGATGATATTTAGGAAGTCTGCTGAATCGGTGTCAGTTTGTAGTGTACATTATGGTGGGGTAAAAACAAGAACGAAAGGAAGAAAAATATGTAAAAGTAAATATCTGAGTATATTATTGAACTGATTTTTTTATAAAAATTAAATTGATATTCTTTTTTACAGTGAACAGTTACAGATACATTCTTTACAAGAATATCGTGCTTATACCGTGTCTCCCAACCCCCCCACCTCTTTTCTTTTTCTCACTTGCAGAATTGTAATAAAAAGAACTCTGCAAGTATTCAATTACAAACCCCCTATAAAAATTGAAAAAGAAAACCCAAGATGTGTTATGTACTGGGAGACATGTACTCAATGGAAAACTTGAGTAGCATAGTATTCGCTTTCATTAAAAGCAGGTCTCAGACTTTCCTGGCACATAAACTCCAAGGGAAAAGAAACTAGGTGACCCTTTACTGATGCTAATCTCTCCAAGGGTTCGGTGTTCTTAATTCCTCCATCATGGTAGGATTCCAATTTTTCTGGGGCTATTCCTAAATCAATGGTCGTGTGACCAATTTTTTCTTTCCAAAAAATCACACTTTGTCTGAAGGCATGCCTGCAAAAACAATAGGATTAAAATAAATGTTAGGGACAGACAAAAGAGGAGTTCCATCCAAAGATGTACAATGGGCAAAATTATTACAAACATACCTGGTGTGTATCAGATCATTAGGTACGCAAGAAAAGACATCCTGGTAAATTGTAGTATTTGTCTGTAAACCGTATCCAGGGATAATTATCAGTTTTCTTATTTAGCTTATTTCTTATTAGGCTATATTCAGAATCATCACAAGATCTACATGAGGTACTCAAATCACCTAGAAAACAAGTGTGTTTGTTTTTTTTTTGCCTGTTCTGTTGGAAATGGTTACGAGGCTAACCATGTAAAACCGAAAATATACAATCATAAATATCTTGTACAACTAAATAACTTCCCTAAGGGGTTTGGGTTCCGACAACAATGTCATACTCCCAAAGCAAGCATTGCACTCTAAAAGGACTCTGGGAGAGTCAAAGGGTAAGTGCAAAATTTTCATGCCATGAAATGCAAGCACACATACTATAGACCTGTGTCTTTTTTGGCAGATCACAGATGTGATATCCAGTCTTGTCCTTTTATCCCCCACACTGAGATTAGAGTTAAATTGGCACTAAGAACTGACCATGTTAGATATTTTGGCAAAACCTTTTTTCAGAATAGTTGGCTACATGGATCAAACAATATCATCATTTATTTCTCATAAAATCAAATCTTCAGCAAGTTCATTAGGTTTGAGTCCTTTTTAACAATCTCAACAAGATTTTTCTTAGTTTACCTTTACTTCCAATTTACAATGCTATTCTCCGTTTGATCCAACACTCCTTAGTCCTTATAACTTAAAAATTAAAGTTGAAGTAGACAATTTGCTATTTAGCCAAAAAGAAAACAAAAGAAACCAAACACATAAAATGAACAGGTAAATCCGTATTAGCTATAATCAACACCGGTCTTCACTACTTAACTAAATGGAAGAACAATGATATAATTAAAAAAGCAGAGGCCACCTTAAAGGATAAGTATTTATGAAAAAAAATACTTTTTCTTACTACCTTTGCTGTTGCCATCCAAATATCCTTGTAAGTAGATTCAACAACTGGGTCCATTATTTGATTGTCCTGAGGAAAATATATTAAAATAATCGTTACAAATCAGGCACATGAAACAATGACTTACTAAGAATGTAAAATTAACAACCTCTCCTGTAGGGAGACCCAAGTGCTCAGACCATAATGACAATCGAAGGGTCAAGGAAAACTTTCCAGCTTTCCAAGGCTTTCCATCCATATAAGAACCAATCAACTCCCTATCTTCTATAACTACAGCAATCTGAAATCCATGAGACGATTAAAGGAAAGGGGTTCAGTAATTATGCAATAACAGATAACTTAGCCAAAAATAAGAATATGAAAACAGTACATGGTTAGCAGACAAATTTATTTATTCAATACACCATTTTAAAGGTGACTAAAAGGGCGTTTGCAATAAAACAGACCTGCAGTTGAAATTATTCTTTCATTACTTACATATTTATTTTATTTTAAGGAGTTTTCTCAATTTCTTAACACCGTTAAACTATAAAAATAATGAGCAACATTGGACTAAAGTCGTGTATTTTTGTGACAAGGTGGGTGGTTTATTTCTATTGACAAAAAGAAATCAATAAAATAAATAGAGGAAATTTTATATCTTCTAATAAAGATATGATCCTAGAATAATACAAGTATGATCTTGATATTTCTGATTATAAAGATATGATCACGATATCTATAATTATAAAGATATGATTCTCATTTCTGTAATTATAACACATTTATGTCAAACTAATGATATGAAGAAGGAAATTCAAAGTTTATCGAGGCCTAGAATTAGATTTGCAGTCTACAACCATATTTTCCAATAAAATGTATACACAAGACAAGCTAACTAAATATTAGTTGCATTAAGAATCAAACAATACATTAATGTATCATGATCAAATGCACTTAGTGTTCGAGGTAATTGGTAATTAGGCAGTTGCAGTCAATTAATACTAGTCAAGGAAATAATCTCCACTAAGTCTACCAAGAGTCTACATATATGAATGCTATGTATAATTTATGTACACATGCACATTCTCTTGAATAATAAAGTACTCTCATTCTCAATTGTCTCTTAAACATTTATTTCTATACTTCTCCTCTTCCCCTCCAAATTCAACAATTGCAACTAACTTGCTTCTATAATGAAATTTAGCATGGATGTAAATTATTTCAATGAGGGTGCATGAAATGAGAGACAGAACTTAGTACAAGTTAATTTAAACCCCTAGTCAAACATGTGCAGCATATGAAGTGAAAGGGGCATGGAACTGTACCTCAGAATCTCTGGAGCCAAGTAAGCTCCTATCATTAATATTAGCAGACCCAATCAAAGTTATACAATCATCAACAATCATGATTTTACTGTGAACATACACCTAAAAAAAAAGTGTAAACCATTAAGCTGACTGTAACTAACTCTGTATATAACCATAGATGTATAAGAATACCTGGCTGGTTGCCACAGGGCCCCCATTAAGTCTACCATAAGACCTTAGGCCATAAAAGGAGATGTAGTCGTGTATCTTAGGACCAAGAAGTTCATAAAGATTATGCAAGATAGAATTCTGCCCCCTGCAAATGGTTCGATACTGCCAATGCATTATGGCTCTTACAGATGCTGCACCACTATCATCAAGGCCCCCCTAGATAACTGAAAAGTCAGTCCAACATTTATGAAAAAGCAATATTTACAGTGTTTAAATAAAAACAAAAATAAAATTAATAGGAACCTGGAAGCCAGGCAGCAGTGGTATGACAATTATAACCCTGAAAGATTTTTTGTCATTGTAAGCTCGCATAATTCGTCGATACAAAGCTTCTAACACACGATTCCGTATCATCTCATCCCCGGAAAGACCTGAGATAAAAAACTGATTCTGGAATATGTTCCCAAGGATGAAATACAACAGTCAGAGAAAGGTCCAGAACAGATTGAGGATGTAATAAAATATTACAACTACTACGCCTTTAAATTTGAAAAAATGGAGAGGAGCAGAATATATAATATTGCTTCAACAGAACTATTGCAATAATCCATAAAACCTATCACACTACATATTTATTAGAATAAAAGGAAATTATTTTCTTTTATTCTAATATATGCTAATATAAAACGAGGAAGTTTATTTGATACCTCAATGTAGATGAAGTATTCAGCTTTCTCAATAAGAGAACAGTAAGCACTGTGGATGCTCTCTTCGGTTTGACTTGTTCCAGCAGACCATTGACTCACGCTCCTAATAACCTACCAATAAAAAGGTTTATTGAGAGAAAATCCAACAATTGTTGAAAAATTAAGAGGATAAAAGTGACAAGACGAGCAAAAGGAATAAAACAGTGTTTAATACATGCCTATGAAATTTAATAATTCCAGCCAGATATTTTACTCTTTGTTGTGAAAAATGGATCAAAGGCCAGAGTTAAAAATATCTGACTCTTCTAAATAAATAATAGTTAGCAACAACAACATTCATTGCATTTTAACAAACCATTTGATGAGATAGCATGTCAAAGGTATATGAAAGACAAAATTGTACAAGTCTATAACACAGTTATATTAAGTAGGTCATGAGAACAACGCACTTGGCAACGACAAGAAGCAAGAGGACCAACTTGTCCTGATTCCTCAGGAAAACCTTCCTGGTCACCCCGTTCTTGCGTCTCCCACCATTCTGGATCTGTATTTTGCAAATCAGAATGAGCCACTCTATCTAGAGACATTTTCTCACGATCATGCTCAGAATCTAGATCATCTACAAAGCCCTTCATTGGTGTATCTGAACCAAGTGCTACAACTTTGGCCTTGCGGAATGAAAAGGGAAGACCACTGCTGATCTTTCTTGGCTTGTCCAGGTAATGTGAAGAGGAGATTACGCCATTCAATTTTTGGTCTTCTTCATGAGCATCCAACCCATCAGACTCCTGGGGCAAAAGTAGAGGAATATCTTGGTCTTGGGAAGATGAGGAAAAAGAATCTTCTCTTTTAAGAACTCTTGGATTGTCTATGTTCCCACTTTCAATCTGTATCTCTCGGCTTCTTCCCAAGTAATGTGGAATAACCATATGATGCTGAGGCATAAGTAAGGGTATAGCTTGCTCATATGGAGCTTTGCTCCTCTGATGTGAACAAAAAGAAATATTATTTCCTATTGGGAATATAGGAATAGGACTGGAATGCTTAAAGGCATGCAATTGTAAAATATGACTAACCTTTGCATAATTCCATCGCTGAACAAAGTGCCTAGCAATGTCACGGCACGGTGGTCCCCAAAGGGCACAATGAACATCATGCCAAGGCATACGAGGAAATTTTTCACGGTCTAATTCATCTTTCATTGTATCTTCCCAAGAATTTGGTTCAGATTCTCTGTCAAAATTGAAAATAAAATGACTTGCATTCAACAGGAGAGAGCTAGTCTATGATCAATTAAAAATGAATGACATATCGTAACACATTCCAAGTGCAACCTTGCTAGTTTTCTTTTGTTGGAATCTTCATACACATCATATATTATATATATAAAATGTTAGGACCAATCTTAGGAACTGATAGAATTCTATACCTGTATAATTAGGAATAAATATTTTGCAACCAATAGTAACACTAATGTATGGAGTGGTCAAATGTGGACACTCTGCATAAACTATTGTCTAAGCTAGAATAAAGCTGAATAGTGAATTAAATGAAGCATATAGGTGAATTTGAATAGCTATGGGAAATGCACTAAATGAAACATCAATGATATTCTGCACTTAAACACACAGTTATAACCAACTCCTTTTGGGGGGTCTTCTTTTTTACAAAAAAAAAAATGGTAAGGGTAAGAGTTTAGGTGTAGATGAAACATTTTCCATGAAACATACAAGTTCGACATGAATAACTTTATGAGAATGCTAAGGTAACACTATGTTGTTTGTCATCCCAATTGTGTTGCCACAACAAACAACATCAATCATATCTAGTACCTCAAAATAACATAAAGAAAGAAGAACATACAAAAAATGAGGGGGACCAAGCCTGACCCACTAATCCCTAACCCTATAAAACAGTAAAACAAATCTATCCCTAAAAAGCTCAAGACAAATAAAGCTAGGAACATTATCCCACCAAGTATAACCCTGAGATCTAGTGCCAAACTGAAATCTTAAGAATTTGTATTTTTCAGAATTACTTTCTAAAACCATTTCTATATAAAAAAATTATTGGAAAGAAACAATTTAGTTAAAAAATGCATTTTTTTCCAGTTTCTGTGTTTGCTCTTTAGCAGTGCCGAATTGAAGAGGAGAGGAGAAATTAGGGGCCAAAAGCCCTCTCTCCCATTTGTGTCTCCCTTCCAATATAG
Organism: Phaseolus lunatus; assembly: GCA_013389735.1. Classification (NCBI taxonomy): domain Eukaryota; kingdom Viridiplantae; phylum Streptophyta; class Magnoliopsida; order Fabales; family Fabaceae; genus Phaseolus; species Phaseolus lunatus. The sequence goes on along the minus strand of CM023865.1, from coordinate 40,042,998 downwards.
GAAGGATATGTAGAGAAGGGGAAATGATTTATATAGGTTTTGAACTATCTTGACCTATGATTTTATTTTCCCTCCACTCCCCATGTAACACAAAAAAGGGACCCTCCCCTCTCCTCCTTTGGACCAAACTGTGCATAATATAAGCATCATTTTCTTACTACTCTATAACAGATCTTGAGCTACTACTGCTGCATATAAACACTTCCATTATTTATCTAAACATTTTTCAAATAATTAAAGTGTTTTCCGTAGAATAAAAGAAGCTTCTTACAATTCCACAACATGCTAAACAAAATCTTACAATGCACCTTTGTGATTATACACTCCATTCACAAAACTTACCTTGGGTTATAATAGTCTTTTCCCGGCCAGATTAGAGGAGGGAAATCTCCCACTTTATGCTCAGATGTGTCATAACGACCAAAGCATAAATCCAGTCCTCCAATAAAGCAAATATGGTTATCAATAATGACAAGTTTTTCATGGTGTGACCTGTATGTAATAATCACAAACAAATAAGAAACCAAGAAAGTGCAGTATAATTGATGTTTTCTTGGGAAAAAAAATATAAGTTTGTTATAAGACCATATAGACTAAACACCAAGTTTTCGGTAATTCCATACCACAGGTAAACACCAGTAGAAAAGTGGTCAGGATAGCGTAATACCCTCACATTCTCATGAATGCTAAGAAGCTTTTTCTTGCTATAAACACTGTTGATTTTCAAAGCAAGAGCCACCTCTTTGTAGAGAAGAATGTAAATCTGCATTAAAAATAATTCATGTAAATCTCAACACTTCCATGGAAATAAAGGAATTGGGACATGCATCGCCCAGGTGGCATACAACATAGATGAGTACCTTCGTAACTACTTGATCATAGTATAGACTGTACTGATCAGCTATTAAGTTATAAAATCAATTGATCCACTTCTCTCTATCAAAAACATCTATAAAAATCTATGCAGTATGTACCTTCAGCCAGAACCATTCATAGAACAACAAACAATAAAGCAAATTTTGGACCTACTTGTTCTACCAGGAGAGGGGAGATCAATAACAAAAAAATTTTGAGTCATTTTCAGAAATATCCTAGTACTATGCAAGGCAATTCAAAGATAACAAACAATCATCCCTCCCTCCCTAATTACATAGAATGCATGGATTTTGGCTTGCATACGAAACAAAGCAGAAGCATGGACACTGTGTCACAGAAAATTATTTTACAGGTTTTAATACATTGCTTAAATGGTTTTTGACTGCTTTCTTAAAGTCCATGATTCATGCACTATGTAATGACAAAATTTAGAAATAGGAAAAAAAAATGTTGAAACAAGATGCCCATAAAGAAGCTTTGGAGAGGAAAAATAGACCATAGATTTAACTTTGTTCTGCCTACAGTGAAATTTAGGCCAAAGTCGAAAGATGAACACAATATTCACTTTTATCAGTGAAGATTACAAGGAGCAGTTAATCAAATTTCAAACCCTTATGCCACACAAGCATATTTACGGGTCCATATCCATTTGCTTCAGCCAAACCAAGGGTTCAAGACAGGTCAAATATGGGCAAGGCCCCAAATTGGACACAGACACTTTACAGTGAAAAACAAATTCAGAAACAGCAACAGAGAACAAGTAGTCCTCCAATGAAAGACACAACATTATTACATTGGAAAACAAATGCAGATAAGATGACTGAAAGCCATCATACTAAATTCCTTGGAGTGATTGTATTGTCCTTATCTCTTACAAGTTAAACAACCCAGAAAAAATAAACAAAAAAAAGTCTCTTAAAAAGGCAAAGCATTGTGCAAGAGTCCATATAAATTGTTACCTGAACGCCTTGCTTAGCTTTTCCTTCCAACAAATTATCAAGCCTTGATGAAGCATGAGTGTGAAAAGGTCGCCGTAAATACAGTTCTGGGCACAGCCACCACCCACAGATAAATATCTGCATGAATCTCTCAATAATTGAGCAAGATCTTGAAAACAACCATTAATCTCTCTCTCCCTCTCAGTCCCTACCTTTCTACCTATCTATAGGTGTGTATGTTCATAAGTCACAAAAGTGGGCTTGAATTTTAAGGCACTAGAAAAACAAACCTCTGATTTTGCAGCCTCAATTGAAGAAGCAATGGCCTCAAATGCTGCTCGCCCATCAATAAACCACTGGGCTTGACTTCCATCTTCAATTAAGCCTCTTGGAGGAGCAAATGAACCATAACGGTGAGGATGACACCAGCCTTCAGGAGGTCTGAGTCCGGCATCATTAATTGCAGCAACCCAATCTTTAACTTTACTTCTACTTTTCACTCTAACTCTGATACTGCGGATTCCACAAGCCACCTATAATATTTAGTTAGGTGTTAGAAGTTTGAAAAGGTATATTCCTTTGTATAGTATCACCATACATCTGATAACAACCACTCGTCAGCTAATTGCTAGTAATTACATAAGAATAAACCTCAATTTGGTCCATAAAAGAATTTTGGAACATCAATTTGGATCTCAAAAGAAAGCTTTCAAATTCTCAAAGTTACTAGCTTACTGGGATTGAACATTCAGTGACCAACCATCATCATTAGAGAATCAACTTGATGTTCTGAAACTATTTGAAAGACCCAATTGGGGATTTACTAAATAAATGATATAAAATAAACAGAAAGAGCTATGAATTGAATTAGATCTAAGCGCAACAAGACTATGAAGCAACTGAGGATACAAAAGAGCACCAGTCTCACCTTGAATGAATGACGTAATGGATTCCGTTCTTTCACTTCACTTGCCAAAGATAAACGACCATCCCCATTACCATCCGAGGCAGGCAGTACATCAAAAACAATTATGTCCAGAGGCTGCGTATCAAAAGGATCTGCCAGCAATGCCAAAAATCCAGGTTTCAGTACAGCCCATACCTGTACATACAAATACAGGGAAGTAATAATGTAAAACTTAACCAAATATAACAAAACCAAAAAAATATTTAAATAACAACAAGAGAAGTAAAGCATATCCAAAAGCAGGATTCTTTACCTTTTGCCAGTTGTCATTGCAGCAACTGAAACAGTCAGACAAACAACACTTTCTGGAATCCTCATCCTTCTGGATTTTGGGCAGGTGTTTTACCATCACATATTCTTCCTTTAGCTTAGGGCCATATTCAGGTGAAAAAGATAACTTTGATACCTCCAAAAACCTGCAAACCTAGAGCATAAAACTTCTTATAGTAAAAACAGCATTTAGTGATCATAAAAAACACACAGTTTCAACAACAAATCAAATGGAGAAGATAAAAAATCCAATAAAACAGCTAAAAATTAACTTAAATAGGCATCGACTTCAACTGGAAATAAAATGTTTTTCAAGTTCCAAGGTCCATATCACATAACATTTACTAAATATGGTTGCCAAACAACATGGCAATAACTTGTTTAAATTTAAGCCTCACAGAACCAATAGGCAGTCAAGAGCACAAGCTCCCACCATAATGGGGTCTAGGAATTTAACCCTTAGAGTGGAGAGGCTATTTCCAGACTAGAAACAGAAGAACCATGTCAGCCTTACTATAAATAGATTCATGATGTCTGCCTTCCCTGCCAAATCTAGTAATCAGATGCCAGGATTTCACAATCAAAGGTGCAGTGTGTTGACAAACTTGGATGATTAATATCCCATAGTAAGTTTTGGTGCAACAGTAAAGTTACTAGCGTGTGATCTAGTACAGATGGATTTTACTCATGGAAGCCCCTCAGTTAATGAGGGGGTATGGATGTGTACATCTGAGTATCTGACCCTTGCCACCCCCACAATAGAGGGATCTTTCCATTGCCACAGCGATGAAGAAACATGTCAAGTTCTAGGTTTAGTTAACAAATAACCCTACCCATAACATCAAACTGTAATAAATGTCTGACCCAAAATGATAATGAATTAATGACTCCGTTCCATAACATGACAAACACAAATTTTCAAAAGCTCATGCACAAAGCATACCTCAGGAGAGTTCACAATACTGATATTTCCCAAAAAGTGATTCAGATACCCTTGCATTGCTCTCTTTGCCCTCTCAGCAATAGACTGCTGTCTTCCCAAGGCTGGTCGAATAATTGGTAGAGCAGCACTAGATGGAACATCTCTGCATAAGAAACCAACGTATAGAATATTATGATCACAGAGCAACATGTTGCAATTGTAGAGTGCTCCACAGAAGTTGCACGATGGGGATCACCTGTCCTTAGCACTTTCATGAGTTTCATCAGTATGCAAGGGGATTGTTTCGTCATCACCGTCATCATCATCTTGCTCCATAGCATTGTGTTCTCCAATTCCTAGATTTTGAAGCCATTCTTTAACCTTTAATATAATGTTTAACATTACATCAAAATCCAAACTTAGCTAGACACAAATGATATCGACAAATAATACAATAATGTACTGTAGCCATTTTGTATACATCACTAAAGAAATATAAATAACACTGCTCACACCTGTTCCTGCTTCTCATGGATTTCCTCAATGAAGGCACGTTTCTTTAAGGCGAAATGCAAAATAAATACTTGATGAGCTTTCTTCATTAGCTCCCACTTGAACTGGAATGCAAATGAGATAGATAAGTATCCTCCAGTAGGAAGGAAGACTGAAAGAAATAAATATTCAACAATCAATGTTTCTCTTCCGTCCAAAAAATCTCCAACCGCCACATACACCATACCCCAGTGCCAGAAGGTCCCGCGCTATGCAAAGTTATATAGGATAGTCATTGCACGCAGTCTTACACTTGCATATACAAGGAGACTATTGCCGGATACGAATCCATGACCAACTGGTCACCAAAGCGCAACTTTACTGCCAAGTCTATGGCTCCCCCTCAAACAAGGCCAATACAGGTATAAAACTATTGGTCACACCACCATTTTTTTTTTTTTGTCTTTCTTATACACACTTCAACTGCAAACAACTCCAAAGCTGGTGAACACCAAAAGTAAATGCTCAAAAGCTTAAAGTGTTATTCGGAGAAAGTAAAATTAATAGGAAAAGTCCAAAGCTAACTAAGTTGCAGTGTTATAAAAATAGAAACAAGCTGCAGAACCATTGCATCACGAATTTCTGGTTCAAATTAAACCCTACGATAAACTTGCCAAATGCATACGCACTTACGTACGTACATATATACGCAGACGTACAAACACGGCGTATGAAGAACCAATCGGATTCAAATAAAGGATCCAATTCGCTTGGATTTCGCTCGCTTTAGCTTCACACAATTGGCTGCAGTGCTTGCGATCAGAGATTTCCTTTTTATTAAGAATTGAATTCCACGAAATCACGAACACACAGTGAGTGTGAGAGAAGATGGCACGTTACCTGTCTGTACTGAACCTGAATGGTGTAAGAGAGTTGCATGGGGCTGATATCGCTGGCGTCGGGGCGAGACACGGAGACGATGGAGGCTTTCGGCAATTCCTCGAAAATCCGATTGGCCTCGGCGCCACTGTGCCGGAACGACGGAACCGATGACATCTCCTCGGCAGCCGCAGCCGGCGGAGACGGCGGTGGCGACGATTTCATCTGCACATAGCGAGGGCCGCCACTGGACATCAACTGCTCCGTGGCCATTGGAATTGAATCGACGTCGCCGGCGATAGGGAATGATTCGGGAATCGAACGCCACACAGTTACAAGGAAGAGGTGGTGCAACGACGTCGTTCGTGGTTTCGGATCCAAATACAAATTCAGAGAGAGAGAGAGAGAAAGAGAGAGATAGAGAGAGAAGAACGCTATTTTTCTTAAGAAGAGGAAAACTCGGAATAAGAGTTGAACTGTGAACAACGCCAAAAGAGTGCGCACAAGTTTGATTTCTTCTTCACTTGCCTTCTAGTCCTTGCCTTTTTCCTTCCAAGAAAAATCATTTGTATAATAATTTAAATGCTAAAATAATTCTTCCAAATACACTATTATTCTTTTTCAACTATCTGATTAAATTCTATAATATTATGTTAAAAGTTATTCAACTCTTTTGACGTTTTCAATATTATTTTTTAATTTTGCTTTTATAAATTTTGCATCTTTTAAAATTAAACATAACTTGATAGATAGTTCTAAAGCTTAATAAAAGAATGTGTGATCAAAATTTAGAAGAGATTAGTCTCCATGTTCAAAATAAAAGAAACATAATTATATTATTTTGAAAAAAATATATATTAAAATCTTATTAAATTATTAAGTAAAAATATTATATAAAAAATCATGGTGTTTCGATCTCAATTCTAAAAGATAGTATTGTTAAAGTCAATCACCAAGTCATCATATTCGAAGTATTATTTTTTAGAGTTTGGTGTTTTGTCACGTCACGATTTTATCTTTAAAAAATGTCTTAATGAAAAAATAAGTATATAAATTATCATTAACCTCGACTTCTTAAGTTGGACATACTGAAACAAATTCAAAATATTGCATTCTAAATATTAATTGTTTTTATTAATGTAGTTTATATTTAGATTTTGATTATTGTTGTTATTAATTTGATGTTGTTTGGGTGCAATCTAGAAGGTAGTATTTGAAAAGATTTTGAGAGTGGTTAGTTGAATTTAGGGTTGAAGCATTTGAATGGTAGGTGGTTGATGATGGGTCAAAAGACGGCTAAAATGGATTTGTTTGGGAAATGAAGGTTGCAAATTCTATGGTGGCGCATTAATTTGATGCATGGGTGAATAAATGGTGGAACATTTGACCAAAAAAGCACCAATACTTTTCTTCAAACAAAATATTGCCAAATCATGTTCCATTTATCATCAACAATTACCAAACACTTGCCTCAAATTTAATAGTAAGAAAGAACAGAAAAACAGTTACTGCATCAAAGTTGGAAGTTTAAGCTAAGATAAGATTTTTTATGTTTTATATTATTAGGGTTTTTTATTAAAAAAATCTTATAAAAAAACTAAAACAAAAAAAAAAGATAAAAGAAAGAAACCATTGTTCTTAACTTATTATTAATCGTGTTTAACGGAGACGCTAATCATGGTCAGATTAACACTGATAATATTTTTATATGGACATAAGTAGATAAAGCACTAATATTTATAATATTCAAAATACTCTAATATTTTGTAATATATACTAACATAATATTTTATTTTATCCCATCTAGAAAGTGATGAAACAATAAAAGATATAGCAATTTAACTATAAAAAAAATAGTAGATCCTGTTAGTTTTATTGGTTAAAAACAAATCTGAAAATATGAACAGATAATCGTATTAGTTCAAAATTAAAGCTGAAATTATCAAAGTTTTATCATATCACAAAAATATAATTATTTTATAGCCATTAAAATTCAAATTACTTAAATTTTGTTACACCACTTTTTATTAGGTTTACCCTTAAACATAACTAATTACACAAATATAAAATTACTAGTGTATAAGACTAACGTTGGATTAAAGGTCCAACATTTAGAGACATTTTCGTTAGAGTTTGTAATATAATTAAAAAAATCATGAAGTAGTTTAAGGATTAAGTTGTCAAATTAATTATTTAGTAGGTGTATAAATCATTTTTAAAATATTTACTATATATGTGTTTGATTGTAATTTCGTCTTTTTTATGTTTTTAATAAATATTTTATGAAAATAATTTTAAAATTAACCTTATCCTTTTCACTTTTAAAATTATTGATTAACCAATGGTATTAACACTAGTTTGATTGGAGCAAAATTATAATCAAAACTTTTGATGATACGCAAAAGTTATGTACAATATTTTAAATGATAAAACAAGTCTTCGTAGACAAGTAATTTGCCTGATTTTGCAAATGTACTTTTCTATTATGAATAAATTCATCATCCATGAAAACCCCTATGATAAATTGATGGCCATGGTTCCAAATTCCAAAGAAGAAAGAAACTTACATCAATTAAAATAATTATAAATTAAACTATATAAGTGCATATACACTTACATCAACATTAATTTTATATAAATTTGGACTGGTCGATATGGAATAGATGTTTGAGTCTTAGTTTCTAGTTAGTATCGACCAACATGACTGAATTCATTAAGCTCAATAGAGAAATAATAAATCTAAAAAAAAAGGATTAAATATTAAGTAATGTGTTCTTAATCATAATCTAAATATTATTTTGGTTCAATAACAACAAGTCCATAATAATCATATAAATAGTCATGAGTTTTGATAAAAAAATGTACTTAATCATCATGCATAAATTATATTAAACACCAAACACTGAGATTTTACTTAAATGTCGAAGTGCCTTTTGCAGGTAACAACCAAATCAAGAACTAGCGAGGAAGTAGAGACTTGTGAAAGAAAAAGAAAAATTGTTTGGCGAGGTGAAGAGAAGAAGGTGACAAACTGACTGAATTATAGATAATAGATCTCTTAGTCTCAATCTATTCAAGAGCAAAATTAAAATTAAAATTTACTTCCTATCATATTAAAATAAATATACATTTAATAATAATTAAAAAAATATCCCATAAGTTGGTGCATTAGTTAAATATTTTGCACTTATATGACAATGATTCATACAACTTAAAATTCTGTATTTATTATTATTATTATTATTATTATTATTAATGAAGTATTGTTATTTAATGCATATTAAATATTGGACAGACTAACTCACTGGATTTTGGGTACAATCTACAATATATAATATCACATTATTTGTTTTTATCTTCAGAAACAAAATACTACTATTGTACTAAGTCAAATACTATTTATTTATTTTCAGTACAAAATATTTTAGACAAATGTCCTTGCAAATCGTGCTAAGTCACAATGCCCTTGAAATGTGGCACAATGTTAAAATTGGTATTAATTGATTACTCTTCTTACTCGGTAGAGATGGGCCGGGCTTAATATCTATTACGAGCCCACACTGACTGCAACGAGACAATTTCTTCCTCCACCTTCATAGTTCTTCGTGCACCTCCATAAATCTTTATTTTCCAAAAACACCCTTCAACAAAAGGTGCAGATTATTTTTTTTCTCATTTTTTAATTATATAATTCGTAGAAATTTTAAATTATAGAATTAAAATACAAAATTATATTTTAAATTTTAGTATTTGAAATATATTTTATGGATAAAAACACCTTTCTAATCGAATTCTAGAATTTGAAAAAATACATTTCAATTTTAAAATTTGAAATAAAAATTATATTTTAAATTTTAGAATTAAAAATATATTTTAGAATCTAAAACATACATTATAAATTCTAAAGTTCGAAATACAAATGTATTTTTGAATAAAAAACACATTATGAATTATAAAGTTTGGAATATAAAATTGTATTTTAAATTTTAGAGTTTATAATATATTTTTGAATCCAAAAAATATATTGTGTACTCTAAAATTCGAAATATAAAAATTATAAAAATAAAATTGTCATTTGATGTTTTTTATGGAGGTGCAGGAAGAAAGCATGTAGGTGCAGGAAGAAATTGCCCTAGAACGATAAAGGGAGCCCTTAGAAATAGCTGATGCAACGGCCTCAAACGGAGATGGCTAAGAAATGAAGAGTGTATGGATCTTTTCTTTTCTTGTAAATAAAATTGAAATTTTAAAATTCATCTGAAATTTACACAAAAGATATTTCACACTACATATATAAAAAAAATTAATGTGCGTAAAAATAAGCAAAAAAAAATATGGTTATAAAATAAGTATCAAAACTAAAATAAATTAAAAATAATAAATAAATAAATTGTGAAACAAAAAATATTTTCTATGATGATTTTGGTCAAGTTGAATATTGGGTTCAACATACATAACCCATCATCTAACTTATAGGAGATTGAATTTCTTGAGGTTGGATTGAAATTATCTTAATCAACATGAAGAAAATTCAATTTAATATATAATGGTTGATTGCATAATCGGATTATCCAATTAAAAAAATCCCAAATATAATCCAAATATAAAACATAGTTTGAAAATAACACATTTTAAAAGAGAGCATAAAAATTGTATTTGCTTATGTCTTGCTTATAATATTCCTACCAACTCTTAATAGACAATTGACCTATATTCTATTAGGTTTCACCCTCTTTCAAACTATGGTAGGTTAAAGTGAAAAGACAAAGAAACAAAAAATACTTCATTTTGTCTCAAAAGCCTAAATAGAGGTCCAAATAGAAATCATTTTCAGCAAGAAAGTAATGTCCAAACACCAGACAACCAAACTTAAAAAAAAAAAAAAAAAACAAGAGAAAACCCTTTTTTAATAAACGGAAAATATTTTAATAAGAACAGAGACTTTTTTTTTTTTTTCAATTTATAGATATCTTTTGATTTTCTTGAAAATACAGAAAAATAAAATAAAATACAATTACTATTTGAACTCATTTATATCTTGTATTTTTTAAGAATTATTCTTTATTTTATACATTTTAGTGTAAAGACATTATATAGTTAAAGGAGAAAGTTAAATGATATATATTATATAAATTATATATAAGATGGTTAACTGGAATAGTTTTTTAACCAATTACTACAGGGAATATTATACTGACCCAACATGACAAGAAAGATAATAAGATAAAGTAAGTATATGTGTTGTTATGGGTAGATTAAATAACTAATTAAAATAGAATAAAATAATTTTTCGTATCTTAGCATATTGGATGTATCTTGACTACTACAACTAAATTTTGCTCTTAATATTTAAACAAAAGACATACTTTAAAGAACCGATAACTCCATAAATCCCTTTTTGAAATAGCAAAACGTGAAGGCATAATCAATTTCTTTAGCCACTAACAAATATTCAGTGCATATTTTTGTCTTGTTTTCTTTCCTTTTGCTTATAGCATTGAAAAACAATGGAATCTACTGCATATATGAAAACGACCCTTTGAACAACTTAAGACGTTTCATGAATATGTAATTATCCATGTATCGTATCGGGTCCCATTAATGTTAGGAGGTCAAAAGTTAAGGCATTGGTTCATGCACCTTCTAATTTTACCATTCTTTTTTCAACTGAGATGATTGAATTTTATTCGTCACTGTTAAAGATTTTATGGATACACGATAATATTTTATAATATATAAAATGGATGTAGATGTCAAAGATTAAGTTAGATTTAAAATTTTACTTCTTAATATGATACTAGAATCATTTAACGTTTATTTTAATAAAAGTTTGTTGGAGTTAGATCATCTGTTACCGGACTACTTATTATATACAGTCTCACAGACGAGTTGACAGATCTCAATATAAGAGATGTAGATAAAGACATTTCATGATATATATATAAATGATGACAAATCATATCCAATTTTTTAAATAAAAGTTTTTACGTTAGATATCATTATGCAACCTGACATTTCAGCTAGGCTGACACCTAAAACAACAACAACCATCTGTCATCACATGAAAAAAGTATTATTAAAAAAAAAACAAAAATATGTAGGGACTAGACTAAAACTCATATGCTAACAAAAACGATACATAGGTAGACTATACCTATTCATAAAAAATTCTAAAAATAAATTAAATAAAAGTATATTATACCAATGAAAAAATTCTCTATAAATAAATCATATCCAATTTTATAAGATTAAGTTAAATTTAAAATTTTTTTACGGGTAGTGATACATTAAAGTTGCAAATGTGCATGTTCAAAAAGTTTAGATATTGCTGAGTTATATTTGGTGACGAAGTTTCCTCTTACGTAGATTTCACCTAGTTTTGTAATACTATATTATTGTATGCATGTTCCTTTTTCAACTATTCTTGTTCATACTTGACATGCTGCTGTCTCCTCCTCCTCAGTCTTCTCTTTCTTTCATTTTCTTCCATTCTTCTAAAAAAAATCGTACGTGATGAACAGTCAAAGAAGACACGAGGGCATACAAATTTCTGTGCTTTTGACTGTCAACTGAGCATAGATCCAAAGGTTTTCTGAGTGAACCAGATTCAAAGACAAAATCAATGAAACTCATTTAATTAAGGTATTAATCTATTTTAACAGATGTTTTTCAAACAAATAACAAAATCATAGCTTCTTAACATTTTTAAAAAAATAAAATCATCTACAAAAATTCTGTAATATTAGCTTGATTTTGCTTATACAATTCCTATGTTTTGGTTTTGAACTCATTATTCCCTGGTCAACCTGCAGTGGTTAGTTTTCCTCATAAAACTTGTTTTCTTTGATAATGATATATTGTCAAAATGTTGGGTGGGAGTGGAAAAGAACTTGCATGTGCTGAAAATAAAAGTAAAGTAATTTGTAAATCGTAAGAAAAAAAAGAGTTTAGAAAGACTCTTTATTATAAACAATAATACTTAAGCTGAATAAGATTTTCATCAACCTATACAATATTTCTGCAAGTAGAATTAGTTTAAGAAATTATTAGGGGACACGTTAACTCAATTCATATTTAAAAATTTGTATTATATTATATACAATATAATATAATCTGATAAATTCAATCCAAAATTAATCTCATAAAGTAATGAAATAACAAATAAAATTTATTATAATGTATTTTATGGTTTAAATACTAAAATATACAATCCTCCAATAAGAGAGTGTCACGGTAATTAAGTATTTAAAGATATACCAAATTAAATTAGTGAAAAGGGACAAAGTACAGTGATTTATCTGTTAAATTAAAAATGCCATTAACAATTAAAAAAATTCTTTTGGCACACATTTTTTTAGTTAAAAATTTATGCTTTTGGAAGGATTTTTTTTTATTTCTTTATAAATAGTTAAATAATATGATTTTTTTTTTGCAATTAAAAGTTTAGACAATTAGGTATTTCAAAGGTTTTGATTTTTGAGTCAAATCATGAAATTAGTTTTCTATACGAGAGTTGTGATTTAGTCACTGTTAGAGTCTTTCACATCCATTGAATAATGTTAATTTATTTTTATAGGTGAAAACGTTAATGTTTGCAAATGAATAAAAACTAAGGTTTATATTTTGTCTTTGGGTACGTTGTGGTAACTTTTTGTTTATTATAAGGTTCATATTCTCACATCTTTAAAACAACCTTCAATTTAAACAGCAAAGAGTTTTTTTTTTTTATTAAAATGGTTCTACTTAAAATAAAACCAAATATTATCTGGATTAGGTAGTTTAATGAAAATTACATCCACAATACTTTAATAAAATAAAATATTATATTCCTTAAGTATTTTATTAGAATTTGTATTTATCAGTTTACTATTTTTTTTTTCAATATACGTTTCATTGATGAATTCGAGTAGTTGGCAGTTCAATAACTTATCACACAACAACCATGTATAATTTTTTTAATGAAATGCATATTTAGTTGACGAATATGACATTTATATAAATATATAGTAAAAATTCTCCAATTTAATGTATACAAATTGTTTTACTATTTTACCTTGAACGATGTTTGAAAAACACAATATAATTTCTTTAAAAAGAAAAAAAAAAGAGAGACTCTCCTTAAATTTTAAAAAACTAACGTCCACATTTTATATACAATTGATCAGTAAGTATTCAAAATGTTTGATTTTATATATTTAAATTTTTTATTGTGACATAATTTCAATACAATATATAAGAAATAATATTTAATTCCTTTGTTTTTATATAATAATAAAATAATACGAACTAAATAATATGTAGAAATGATTATTATTTACGCAACACATTTTTTTCACATCGATTAGAGATTAAGACATTTCATAATAAAACATTTTAAACTATATGAGTGGATGTAAACCTTACCTTATAAACCGATTTTACAATGTTAAGTTAGACTTAAAATTCACTTTTTAATATGATACCAAAGTCATTTTGAGCATATTCTAACGATTGTTTGTTAGCATTATTAGGTCATCTACTATCGCGACACTCATAATATATAGTCTCACACATAAATTCGTTATCAAATCACGCATAATATATAATTTCATAGATTTTATAAAATTAAATTAAACTTAAAGTTCACTTTTTATATGTGATTTAAAAATCATTTTTAATGACTATGAAAAATTAAATTTAAATATGAAAATGATAATAAATGTGATACATATATACACAAACATTTATTTTAATTCAAAGGACACACATGGCGAAAGGGAGAGAGAGAAATTTAATACTTTCGAATGTATAGATTACAGCAAATTATTTACATTGTTTGAAATCCATCAACTTTCCACAAGTAAAATCAATAAGCATTTGAAAACAACAGAAACAGAGTCAATATATGGAAGTTCACATTCCAAAGTCAGAAGATAGATAATAGAGGTTATATATTAATAACAACATGATGTTTGTTGTTTTTATACCAATTTTGCAATCATGTTTAACTAAAATCTTAATTTTGCATTTCAAGTGGTTATATATATTAATATATGCTCCATGTAGATGGGGACAAAACTTAGCAAATTGGAATGAATTTTAAGTGATTTCATAGGAAATATTCAAAAATAGGAACCACATGACGCAAAAAAATCTCAAGATTTCACATCATTTGCTGACAAATGTGATTTTCTTTTTTATTTTCTCATTTCATGCACAAAATCAAACCCCGCTCGTGCTGGATGAACATTTGAATCTCCATAGTTAATAATAAAATATTAAAAGTGGCACTCCAAACAAGACGCGTATTTATTGCTACTATACCTGTTATATAACTTTTAAAAATTGTGTCTGATAAAAGAAAAAGGTGAAAGTAAATAAATAAAAATGTAAAACTGAGCAAAATCAAATATGTTTAATTTAGGAAAAATAAAACATAAAACGAGGTCTTATAATTAAATAAATAAATCAAATAGTATATTTGTAAGATTTTTTTTTATATAAGCTCACATAAATATACTTTCTCTTAAATAAAAGATATACATTTTAAAAGTTCATAGAATATTCTGTTTAAACTCCGTTTGTGAAAGAGTAATACTTATCGGTATCTTATTTTATTGTTCCCGATTTCAAGCATTTCAACAAAATTTTATAACCTCATTCTCGTGCCTAATCAATTAATGTACATAATCAAACTTATCCAATCCCAAGATTATTCATAAACAACTAGGCACAACGGTTACTCCCACCCTATATTTCCTCTATGAAAATAATTGATTCATTTTTATTTGTTGTTTTAGAATTTTAATTTTTTTAATCTTAAATCTTCTAATTTTAAAATAGTTTACACATAAGTTTATTAAAAAATTAAATAAATTAAAAAACTATCTAACTTTTTATTAGAATGGAAAATTTTATTGTATTTTTAATTCTTGCATAAACAAGCTTTAAAAAAAAGTAACATGAAAGGAGTACTTAACAATGAAGTGGGCATAATAGTTAACGACTTATTATTAACAACAAGTTGGCTTATTTAAACAATTAACCAAACATAGAAGTTAAGACAATCGAAAGATTCATGCACCAGAATCATAAACTAGGTTTGCAAAAACGACAAAGTGGCAGCATATAATAATGCCATTAATATTATATACAACACAAACAGTACATATGAACACTAATTCACCCGAACTAACCTTTATTTAGAATCATAACAGACCTGATTTTCAAACATTCGACCGTCCAATGCTAGAGCAGAAGAGACAAAACAACATGGACTAAAAGAAAACGCACCAACATAGTTTTATACAACTTATAGAAAACATCCACATGTTCGATAATCTTTCCTATAAAAACTCGAAAGAGAAGAAAACAATAAAAATAAATCGAGATTTAATGAGAAATTAAAACCAACTTATGTATTTTAATTTTAAAAATATAGACGGTAAAACTTACATAAGCCGGTTTTAATTTATTAAAAAAACTCAATTTATTTTATTTTTATTATTTCCTCTAATACAAGTTTTTAAGGAAAACATTTATCTAAACATGTTATTATTCTCTTATTCTAATAAACTAAGTCACGGTTGGTCACAACGACGTCGTCGAGCATCCACAAGTCATCCATCATGTAACCGTTGTCCCAATCGACACCATTGTTGGGCAGAGGCTGCTCATTCTCTAAGCCAAGAAACAGTTCAAGTTGTTTCAGGTCGAGTTCCTCTCCTCCGCTGCTGTCTCCGCCGTAGGAGGCTGCGGAAGGCGGTGGTGCGGTGGAAGCTGAGCTGCTATGTTGGGGGAGGTCGGGGCTGAGGCAGCGTTTCTTGGAGGGTGGCGGAGTGGCGGCGGGGAAGTTGAGTTTGGCCTTGTCGCCGCGGATGCGTTTGGCGGCCGTGTCGTAGGCTCTGGCGGCTTCCTCGGCGGTGGAGAAGGTGCCGAGCCAGACGCGGACACCCTTGTGTGGGTCCCTTATTTCTGCAGCCCATTTGCCCCATGGCCTTTGCCTGATTCCTCTGTACACGTTCTTGCGAGCACGCTCACTCTTCTTCCCTGCTGCACCCACACTTTTCTTCTTCTTCTCACATGATTCCACTGCCACGTACAAACAAACAATGCGTTAATCCTTTCACACCTCACACCTTACAAGCTTCTACCGTTAATGGCTGTTTTTGTTTCAGGGCCACGTTTCGTCTTCTGTGATAAAGTTTGCTTTTAGAAAACCCATAAAGTTGTAACAACTTTGCCTTTTTCTTCTTCTTTACCATTACCATTCAACTGCAAGGAAAAACGTGAACAAAAGAAACGCTCGCGTCTTCTTATTTTTTAATGTAAATTGGTGAAAAGCTTCAACTTTACTCCATTTCTCTAACTTCTTCAACACACAACAACTTCTTTTATCTACCACCACAAACCAAACCCCACAGGTGAAAAAAAAGACTCTTTTTGAGACCACCCAATGGACTAACTTCAACTTACTTTTCATCATACGTTCAGAAAAAGAAAATCAGTAGCAACTCAACTACTCAACTTCAAGCAGATACACGCTACACAAAGATATCTTATTTTCCGATTGCATGTTATATTATCCAAAGATATTAAAAAAAACTAGTAACTCAAAGCAGAATCTTCATATTAGAAACTATAGAAAGCTCTACGTTTGTTGATAATACAGAAAAGAAATCATTTTTGGATTTAAAATAAACAGAGAAGAAAGTTAAGTTTATTTTGAATTATGTCCACTCAAAACAGTAGCAAACAACATAATTGATTGGATGACAGAATTTCAGACAGGAAAGTACATGGGGAAATAGAATAGGCACATGGAACAACCTAGAACAATAAGAAAAAGATAAACTGGTAGGTAGGTAGGTCTAAAAAATTGAACTTGATTTAGACTAGGTAAAATCTAACCTTTTTTATCTGGAACTATGGGGAGGGGTAGTTTGGAAGTAGCGGTGGTGGTGTTGGCGGTGGTGGTGGTGGTGGAGGAGTAGTCGAAGCCGAGGAGGTCAGAGAAGGGGTCAAGCTCGGACCACAGTTGCTGCTTGGCGAGGTTGCGGCCACGCTTGACACCAATGAAGTCAGAAATAATTGCACCTCCACACATCTTCTTCAGAGAACAGTAGTAACAAGAATTGGCACTGTGAGTCTCGTGACGAACATCAGATGAGGAAGTGAGAGAGAAGGAGACGCTGAATGTGTGAATTTATATAGAGATCATGGTTCTGGCGTACACTGTGGGTCCCACCTCAGACCTGCATCACAAATGGTTGTGTGATGATCAGACGGTGGAAAGTGAGGAGTGGTGACGTGGCGGGGCGTGTTTGGTTCGAGTGGAGACGGTGCTGCGCCTTGTTTGTTTGGGTAGAGACGGATTAAACGCGCGTCGCCAGGATTTAACGGCAGAGAGAGATGAAACGCGCTTCTGGTGTGTTTGAGTGTGGTGGGGCCAGTGCGTTTTGGAGTTACGTCGGGTTCATGTGTGACCCTCGAAGTCAGTATTAATAACGCTTTAGACCATTGATGGAACGTTACTGCTATCAACCAATCACTTAACCAACCACCGTAAAAGCTGTTTTGGGTTAAAACTACTTTTAACTTTCACTGTTCCTTTCATCCTAGTATCACTAGAAAGGGAAACGAGTGAACGCGTCACTAGATAAGAACAAAAAATAAATAAAATATTTCAAATACATATCTATGAAAATAAAAAAAACAGAGAGATATATTAAGAATAAAGTTTAAATATGGTGAAATTATAATTTTGTCGAGAGTCAAGACTTGAAGAATATGAGATGAGATTATTATGTGAATCTCATTTATCGAGGTAACATATTAATTTTAATATTATACATGAATTGTAACCTAAAATAACTGTAGAATTTAATTTAAATTGCTACAATATTTCTAAAATATATTTTAAAATAATATGGTGATATCACGTTTTTTTTTTTATAAAATATAATTCAATTTCTTTTTTGAAATATTAAATTTATCATTTAACTTTGAGTTGATGGAACCGAATTAATCTAAGATTTATAAAATTTTACCTAGTTGTCTAATGAAAATAAATTTAAAAAATTACTTTATAAATAAATAGCAACCTTTTTATTTTTGGGTCTTAAACAGACCAAATTTTCAACAGAATCAATGTTTTTCACTCAAAATATTACTTATTTTCTCACAATTAATCGTCACACTGTATATTGAAAAACATTAATGAAATTTCATAAAAAAAATTGATTAATTTTAAAGATAGTAAATTATCTCACGATTTTTTTTTGTTTTTCTCTTATATATATATATATATATTATATCGTATTTTTCTCTCTTGTGTCAAACATAGTATAGGAAAATTTAAATCTCAGAGTTTGACGAGTAGCCCATGGTGGTTAAATTCCCAGTGAAATTGTTTTTATAATTATCGTTAACTGAAAATAGACATTATGTTGTTGTATTTCATACGAAAACATTGCTTTCCTGATTTATTATATACAGTATAAGCTTTTTTTTTTCTTTTGTGAAAAGGACGATTTTCATTCAAAATGTAATAAATCATGATAATTCAAATCATATAAAGGGGCACTTTTCCTATCTTTTTCACATGCATACAAAAGAAAGATAATATAAGTGGTGCGATACTCAAATACAAATATTAAAAAAGTATTAAAAAATATATTTTAATTTTAATTCAATCTTATAAAATCAACCCAAAATTTATATTTATTTATATATTATTATTGATTCATATCAAGTGTGAAATTTACATGTACTTTATACATTAAATATCATTATTTTTAAGTCACAAATGTATTAAAGAGGGATATGCTATGAAGCTCGGACACTCCTTTTTATATAGCGTGTCCGTGTCGGACCCAGGTGTCGACCACGATACTTGTATGACACTTGTAGAACACGTATCGGTGAAACGTCCAATTTAAAAAATATTTATTAGATTTCTGACTATTCTAGCATGATTCTAACACAATTTTAAAAGGAAAAAATATATTAATTTTTAAAAACTCAAATTTATTGTATAAATTTGTAGTATAATTATAAAAATTATGAACAAATCCTTTTGAATCAGTCATGAAAAACATCTTTATGTTCCAAAACGAAATTAAAACATACTTGTGCACATAAATTTTTGTTGTCAATTTATATAATTCATAATTATATAATATATAAATTCGTGTCCTCGTATCTTATATTTTAAAAATTATACGTATCTCCATGTCCATATCCGTATTGTATCAATGGCCATGTCCGTCTCTGTGCTACATAGGATATGTGTAAGAAAGGTAGGTATTTGTAAATAATGCAATGTACGTCAGTGAAGTTACACGATCCTGATCCTAAGAATGAGATGAAAAGAAGGTAAATATAAAGATAAGATAGAGGCAGAAGAAAACAAAGAAGTTGCAGAAGATCTTTGACATGGCATTCATGGCCAAACGATAAGAAGGATTTTGAGATGAAACCTATCAAACTGCATGCATCAAATCCTAACCGATTTATATCAGCACCAAGATAATTAATTATGTGAACAATCACATACATATACATTAAATAAATTATAATGAAAATGCTTCAGAAAATGAAAAATAAAATAAAATAAAATTCAACCGCCATGCAGTTTTGCAAAGAATGTGAGGTCCCCCACGTAGCTTTACAATATTAGATATAGTTGATTCTTATTCATCAATAAAAACATTTTATACAATTAAATTTGATATAAATCTTACGTCAATTTTATGAATTTAAATTTAAAATTTATTTTCTAAAATAATATCAGTATTATTTAAAATTTATTTAAAAATTTATTCATCTTATTATCAAACCATCTATAAATATATAATTTTATTAATATAGATCGACAGCTTATATATAAATAAATTAAATTTTATATATGCTGATTTTATAAAATTTAATGTATATCATAATTACATATTATTTATTTTTATATTGAATTGCACATTTCGAAGGGATATTGTTTTTTTTTTGTGTGTTTCTTGTTTGCAAGTTGGTAAGTGTGTTTGTTGAGGCTATCATATATAAGATGAATATATTTATATATTAATTGTTGGAGCATGCATTGGCATGGCAATACAAATGTCGTATCAACACCTTTGTCGTATTAAGGTTAAAAAATGAAAATGAAAATGATGAAAATGAGGTGGTCCTGCTTAGGAGTCTCAGTGTGCTCAGGAAACTTTGGGATTGTATATATCATGTCCTCATTCTAACCTCACTCGTTAGTCAATACAAAAATACCTTCATGTAACTTTTTTAATATTTAAATATAAAAATTAATATTAAAAAATTTAAATCTTTATCGATAGAAAATTTATATTAAAAAATCTTTAAATTTTTAGTTATGCTTTAGAAAATATTTTTTTCGAAATCTAATTGAAATATAACTACAAAATTATTTTCGTAAAAAAACTTCATGCAGGAATTAAGAATTAAAAGTATTGTATATATGAAATTTGAATCATTTAATTTTATTTGACTTTATGGTAGAAATAATAATTTTTGTTGATTGGTACGTGGTGTCTGCAGCGATCAGAATCATTGAAAATGGTGGACCTATTCAGAAGCAGGGTGGGGCAAGTAGTCAAAACTGCTTACAGAAATCTTTGAGTTCTGCTGGTTTTCTCCCTAATAATACGAACACATATTTTTTTAAAAAAAAACTGAATTTAAATTATTTTTTAGTCTATACAAAAAATATCATATTTTACTTTTCATGAAAACATTTTGTTGTTTTTAATATTTTAAAATGTTAAAATTGCATTTGTTATTTTTATATTCCTTAAATGCACGTATTCAGTAAAAAACTGAGCGATAATTTTAAATAAAATTAAATAAGTTTTTGTTATTTCTAAAATTGATATATATTTCTAATTTTTTTAATAATTTTGATATTTACTATGTGAATTTGTTTATGATAATTATTAATGTTGGTGACCTCTAAGTTTGACAATGTTATGTCTTAGCATACATACAAATATATGATAAAGATGGTTATATGCCAATCTATTAATTCAAAAACATTGAACTTACTTTTAAAATCAAATTTACATATTATTTATTAATGCTGCGTATCAGTAATGATTTTTAAAAGATACTAATTTCTTTATTAGCCAATTATGAAAGTACAAAAAATTTAACCCTTTTACATAACATTTGCAAAAGTATACTGTATAATATCAATATATAATATTTCTTAAAAAAGTATTATATATATATATATATATATATATATCTTAAACTAAATATGAAGGCCCACCTAGATATTTTTGGACCGAGATAAGGCCCAAACATTGTATGCTGCCCATAAGCTATATTTGCCTCCTTCCTCTTCCGTTCAAGCCGGATTTTGTTTTTTAGACTTCAAAATTCAATATCTTATATTTTCGACAAAGCAGGAATTACATTAAAAGAAGGTATATATTTTAAATTATAACTCAAATACTAAACAATATCAAAATAATTAATCTGACATAAAAAAATAGAAAAAGTAATCTAAATCGATTTATGCAGAAAAGAAAGTGAAAATACTAAATATGAAGGAAACTATAGATAAAAAATATCAATCTGTAAGTGTTTGAGATTTCTCAAGTATAATAAATCACTCATTACAGATCCAGCAAAATGACTGAGTTTTTAACACCAAGTAGCAGACACTGTCCTTGGCCCTAGCAAAGGTTTAACACCAAGAAAGAAAACAACAGAACAGCATAAAATCTTAATGAACTCTATAATATAACAACTTGTTTGAAAAAGGAAAAGGTTCCAATTAAGTTTGATGAAATTATTTTCTATTGCTTCATTTTTCATAACACGAGGTAGTGGAAGTTGAAAATTACTTCAACTTCTGACACTTAGTGTGGTAAAATTAGTAATCAAGAATGACAAATACTTTAAAATTTACACCTCTCAGCCAGTTAATGTACATGAACTCCTGATCCAACATTCAGAAACAGCACATCCTCTCTAAAATCACAGCAAAATCTGCTGAATTCTGCAGAAAGTGAAAATACTAGTAGAAAGGAAAATGGTAATTAAAGTCTTATTTCTTCTACACTATATATAAATAAGAGTAAGAAAATTCTGAAGTATTTTATATACAATTTCTGGCTTTTCTGTATACAGAAAAAACTGATTCAAATATCTACCTAAGAAGTCTTCAAATCATGGGGTTAGATTGGGAAACAATAGTCATGGAAGTTGGTTCAAAATTGTTGTTCAAGAGGAGAGATAGGAAATCAGACAAAAATGAACTAAAGGGTCTAAGTAAGTTCCACTCCTTTATATGTGCCACATGTTCTCCGATTTGGTCCAATAATTGTGGAAAGCAACACTTTTCCTTCCCTCTTTACTGTGAGAGCTGCAAAATGCATGCACCTTAAAATGAGTCAGTTATGGACAACTTGGTGGCTTTTGCAAGCCCACGTAAATTGGTTTAACGTTGAGACATCTAGATCCGGTAGGCTTGGGTCCAAGGGACAGGTTTATGTTCTCAAGTTTAACTTTTTCACAAGGGAATTTCATGCTACACCTTAAATCCACTGCAATTGGCGTAGGAGTGGTTCCCCTTATATTTGAAAAACTAACATGTTTTATCTGTACAAGTGAAGGCTGCATTGAAGTAAATGAATGCTCATATTAGCATGCTCCAACTTCAGTATAACACAAATTATGCTGCTGAGAGAGAATGATATAAACAAACATAAATTAACCTGGTTTTGGCAGTTTTTAGAGCATTGATATTCTTGGTCAATGACGATAGGGTTTTGAACATTTTGCATGATGATGTCAGTGAACGTGATATCTGATGCTGAGCCTGGATACTTATTTGGCCATGTCTTGATTCTCGCGCCATTAGTTGTGCCAACCATCGAGATGTTCCTCACGCTAATGTTTTTCACTTCTAGCTCATCTGCATACTTTCCAAGACTTCCAATACTGTCATCAACATTAGAATGGATAAGTTTTAGAAAATTTTAGATCATTATAAAGGAGATATTTCATGCCTATGCAAGTTCATTAAAACTCAATAAAGTTTGTTTTTATCAAATCAATTGCTACATTATTCAAAACTCCACATTCCCCATATCTCCACAACTTTCTTCTACAACTTTAGGATAATTAAATTAAAGAAAACACTTTAGGAGTGTCCTAATCCTTTTACAAGTTTCTCCAACAGAGTCTATTAACTAGTTTAAACTAAAATTATAGCACTATAAGTAACAAGTTTAAGCTTCCTAGATAGCTCTACAACCCATAACCAGCACACATACTTCATCTGCACAGAAAACCCGCAGTACTGATGGCATGAGAACTGCATCGAAGTTCACCAGCAACTGTTGGCACAATCTGCAGAAAACTCATCACCAGTTCTTACAAAACTGAACCTAGCAGTCCCAATATACTGCCCACTAACACCCTGCATCAGACATGCCAATCTGTCCAGCAATGCCAGAGTGCACATTATGCAGTTTTTATTCAAGATCTACATTCACATAATCCTGCTTTGACATTGAAACTTTCTGCATCTTGTGCAGCATAAATCCTCTTCCCACAACAAGTCTCCCCTCTTTAAATTCTGGCAGCACTTCTCTCCATCTCTAGCCTCTACACGGCACTGCTACATCCTGATTTAAGTACTTATACCTGCCTCACCGCTGTATCAGTTTATTAACTATCAAAACTGCTACAACACTTCCTTCTACATAAGCACCCCACCCAAAATTTCATACATCAAAACCAGCCACTGAAGAAAGATTTCTGCACTGATTGGATCTGTATAATTCCATACCAGCAGCAGCTGCACTATGCCGTCCCCTGCACCTCCATCTAAATTTGCTATGCTATAACCCCTTCTTCTTAGAATAACCTTCACTCTGCCTTCAAACTTCAGTCTACCTTGAATGTTCCACATACTTACGTGACCTCAAAAACCAGCCACACCACTTCCACCAAACCCTCATCATATTTTGGGTACGTGTGTCCCTACTGCACTTGTGTCAACACTTTTACTAGCCAAGTACTCCTAACAACATAGAATCTGAGACTTGAATACAAGCTTGCCTGTTTGCCGTGCTTCCTCCCCTCCACTACTTGCCCATGTGCTCATTGCAGCACTGCAAGACCATCTACTACGACAACATTATCTACATAGCATGAGAAACACCCAGATAAAACATCTATTTGGAAAACAGATCTTCTACAACTTATATTTACTATTCTCTTAAAATTCTATCAGTATTCCTATTCAACATAGTTAATTTCACTTTCAAAGTGCATACTTAAGCTCTTATAGTTGTTTAAAAATGATAAACACTGCATTGATAAATATGAATTGATAGAGTAGAAAATAAAATGTTTTATCCTTGGGGTATTATTGTATGTCGAAATTTAGCATTACCTAATACCATGTCCAGGACCACAATTCATTTTATTGATGACAACATCATGGGCTCCTTGTATCATGGAAATACAATCATCTCCAGTTTCAATGGTATTTTTTGATACTTTAACATTGACAGATTGACTAATATGAATTCCATCGGTGTTAGGACTTTCAACTGGTGCAATGAGCTTAAGTAGTCGAAGTCTGATGTTAACACAATTAGTGACAAATATGTGAAAGCCTTTGGGGTCTATGGATTTGATGTTTTGTATAATTCCATTCCTAACTTTGTGGAAATATATACTCTGCAATCCCAAACATACAAACTTCACTTAGTGCTAAAATGTATATATCCAAATGTTGATTAGTGCTTCACTTCAACACTGATAAGAAAAATATTCTAAACTGATAAAAAAGGCTGCACTTCAAAATCAAACTAAGAAAAATACCATTGATGTTTTCTCAATAGATGATAGAATTGATGTTTTCTCCAACTAAACATGTCAATTTCATTATTCAGTGGATGTTATTTGCAAACTAGTGAATTTCAACTAATATATAAGAAAATACATTTGAAAAAGGTAGTTAAAAAATGCGTTGGTTTTGGGTTTAGGAGATATTGACTTACAGAAGGGTTTCTGACGCAACTATCGGAGGGGTCTGTTTTACAGTCAGAAGCTGTTTTCCATGATTCCTTACCCACGCCATCAAAAGTACCACCACCAATGAGTTTTATACCGTCCATGTTCTCAAACATGAGCCATTCACCATTCTCATATTCACTGATATCTGTTGTAGCCACAATAGTGCCAACAACTTGGATTGTTACGGGCTCTGGAGTAGAACATGGACCTGCGAAAAACATTGTAGAAACCACGAATCTTCCCTCAGGAACCAAAAGTCTGGCATTCTCTTTGGAGTGGCAAGTTACTCTCCATGCATCCATGAAAGCCTGCAGACGTAATCAACATCAAATAATCAAAATGTTGGTTGTTTTTCATCCAGGGGTTTTGTTTTGTATTATCAATTTTGGGTTTGATTCATTGTCCTTGTAGTTTCTTATGATCACTTCCTATGGGGGGGACTTCACACCCGCATCAAAAGATATGAAAACTTCTATAAAACAGAGGGAACTAACCACATACTAAAAAAAGATAGAACACAATTTGTATTCCAATCCAATATGGGGGCATCTATCTACTTTTTCATGAAAACACTAAGCTTTCTTTTACTCTTCAAATAAGTTTTCCTCAATTTACAGATCCTCTAAGCTTCAGCCCTCAAAGATTGATATATGGTGATTGTTCTACTAACTACAAGATGTTGTTTTGTTTCCTACAATATCTGCATCAGAGAAACAATGCCTCCTCTATTTTTCTTGAGTCACTGGTCCCGTTGTTTTACACCCTTTAGCAATCCCCCAGTATTGTAGCATGCACCCAAAAAACTTATACAACTCCTTTGTTCTAGGATATTAGAATACAATGAGCAGGACAAAACTATTATCATTGCTCAGATATTTTTGAGCAGCATATGGAAAAAATGTATATATATATATATATATATATATATATATATATATATATATAATATTCAAATGTTCTAGATTAATAGGGGCTACGACATGGAATCAACTGAAAACCAACTAGTAAATCTCCCATGAATAGAAGAACAAAACATACGTTGTTATGCATGCTTATACATTTTAGTAATGTTCTGGAAGAAAGTTTTACTACATGAGTTAGTCACTTATAAAACTTACCCCATATCCTCTAATTCATTTCAATACTTCTGGCCATATACTCTCATTCCTTTCCACACTTTTATCCCCAAAAATGATATTATATATTCCTATATTGCCATATACCCACACACATTTTCACACACTATTGCATCTAACACTCATTTCTACAAGTTGAAACTACAAAAAATGTTCTTTTGCTCTATTATGATGTACTAACACAACTCCAATCCATGTGTCACAAATATGTCATATATGACAGGTCGGACTGCAAGAGAAAAACAAATGATTCACTGATTTTTCATGTTTTCCACACAAAACACATATTGTCCTCTCCATCACTACTCTTCTTTTATGCAGATTATCCCTCGTAGCTAATTCATTATTCATAACTCGCCATGTAAGGAATTAGGCTAAAGGAAGAGCTATAAATTTCCATAATTTATGATAAACCTCCTCATCCTCACCCCTCACATCATTAGTTAGCCACCTATATGCAGATCTAATCGTATACATTTTTTTTCATCTATTTTCCAAACACATGTGTCTTGCTTGCCCTGGTTTCTTGCATCATTTCATTCACCATAGGTTCCTCCCAAACAAACAAGCCTTTTCACCACACCAACCTCCATTGCCAAATACTACAATTCCAAACCCTAGTCTCCCTTAAGATAACGTCATTTAAACTAGAGTTAGCATAAAGTATGAGAAATCTTTCCCTTAGAGGGGTTTCTCCAGTCCACAAGTCTTCCAAAAATATAATATAATTTCCTTCTCCTCTCTGCCACTCTATGGTCTTATCAAATTAATTTTCCCATTGTCCACAACCACATACACTCCTAACCACATATACTCCTAGTGTCCTTCCACCACCTTGACTCGTATGTGCTACCTCTATTCATATTCAAGGTTCTCCAAGATCTATATTTCGATATAAGAACATCTCTCCATAAACTTGACTCCTCCATATCTAACATCTATTTACAATTTAGGATTTGAGAAAATCTATCACGTTTCTTGACTCAAATCCTATGGCTCATATACTTTTTCTATAAAAGTTAGCCTTTAATCCCGAAACCAATTCAAAGCACTTTAGAATGCTTATAATAGTTTTTCAAGCTAAGAACTTATTTATACGCTCAAAATAAGCTTTGTGTATAAATTCTGCCAAATGTTTCCTTAATCCCAAAGACAGAGCTATAGAAGTTTCCAAAGACAAAGCCATTGAAAGATTTTTATAAAAAGTGAATATTCTGACTGGGTGTTTCCGTCAATTCATGCTAACAATGAAGGCGCATGACAATCAGGAACTGCCCCGAATATGTGCTGCAGTTTGTGTTAATGGCAGCTGATATTTATGGTCAATGCAAAAGAAAAAGGCTATCCTGTTGGTGAACAATTTTGTAGGAATAAAATTGAATTGAACACAGCTTGCAAGAGTTTGCTTGCAGTTGGTCTCATATCTACATAATTATTTGAACCCACATGAATTTGGTAATGGCATTGTGATTTGAATTGTTCTGCTCCACTAGAAATTAGATTATGCAGCGTTGCTGCATTGCAGAATTTATGCAGCATTGCTGCAGTAGTAGTTATGCCAGGATACAAGCATTGATCATATCTTTTCAATTCTGTTTGTTGCTTTGGTTTGTTACTAGTTAATGAGTTTGGTACTTTGTATAAGGATTGAGACACTCTAAAGTGTTTTCTTTAATTCATTTATTTTT
The DNA here is from genome assembly GCA_013389735.1 of Phaseolus lunatus. Classification (NCBI taxonomy): domain Eukaryota; kingdom Viridiplantae; phylum Streptophyta; class Magnoliopsida; order Fabales; family Fabaceae; genus Phaseolus; species Phaseolus lunatus. The sequence goes on along the minus strand of CM023865.1, from coordinate 40,014,790 downwards.
TTGATAAAAAGAAAAAAAAAAAAACAAATTCATGTGTACAAAGGAAAACTAGACATTTTGAATAATCATTATTCATAATGCGCTCTAATTAAATTTTGATCCGAAATTGGAAATTAGTCTAACTGTGAAATCTTCGTCCAATATACTTCGCGGAACTTTGCCATTATAACACAGAGTATCAGATTCTGTTGTATGATTTAGAAGGTTTTGAACTCTAATTGCAATGGTTAGGTTTCATAGCATGCTTCTCATAACAAAAGCGTTGAAGTGTTTATCTTAGAATAATTATAACGACTAATGCAGAGGAAGTGGTATATGATTGTAAGGAGAATTTTAATCGCTGAAGAGATTAATATTTTGAAAGATCTAAAACAATTTGAAGGTATAAACTGTTTTCTTCAGTTTTCTGCATAAACAAATAAAATATTATTTCTTCAAATTTGTTGGGAGAGAAGGAAAGAAAGTGCATAAATACCTGAGTGCAGTCAAACTTGCCATCAGCTTTGGCTCCAAAGCTTAAGACATTGTTTATCTTTTCTCCAGGAGAAATTTTATCAGCAGCTACGTTTTTATTCTTGTAGATATCAAGCCCTGGAAGTGGCATTACTTTCTTCACAGCATCCGCATGATAAACCAGTGCAAAGTACATAAGAAGAACACCTACTCTTTTTGTGATGCTCATTGTTGAATCTAGTTTTCTATATATATAATTCTGAATTTTTCAATTTTCTTTTCTTTTTTTTTTCAATTTTTTTCTGTTTCAGATAAAGGCCTCCGAGGAGGCTAGCTAGGAGAAAAAGGATCCCTCTTTGTTTAGCTTTCATATACCAAGATTTTGGTAAAAACAAATGGTTATTATTGGTTTGTATTTATGAGCATCTAATGTTAGCTCTTGTGGTTAAGTTTGGTTAATTAAGATAAAATTCGTGATTCTCTCCCTTCATTTTTAACTCCTAAATTCTGGCTCTGATAGTTACCCCTTCAAACGAGCCTATATTTTCTCTAGCAATCACATTCCGATTCTCAGATTAAAGGAAAACAAAACAAAAAGTAGACTTTTGTTACTAATAAAGAATATTTTCTTTATCTACTAATTTTTTTTGTTTCTAATTATAAGTTTTACAGCAGCCACCTTTGCAAAATTCAAGAGTTAATGGCAACTTAATCCGATTAAATCATCTCCAGAAGCAAACACCTTTTACCTAGGTTTTGAATTACAGAATATTTTGATGACATGAGTTACATTGCTCATGCACGTAAAGCTGAGTGTATGTCGTTCACCATGATTTGATTGTGTTTGTTTTGAACATAACTTACTTTTTTTAATATGAAGTTGTTTCCCAAACACAACTTACCTAATAACCCAATCTCATTATTAGTTTTAAAATTGTTTATTCTTATTAAAAAGTAGACGTTAAGCATAACTCCAACACACTCCTCACGCCAAGACTACTAAGACTACGAACTCATACGTGAGACTATATATTATGGATGGTTCGATAACAATCTAATAGCGGGTAACCTGATAAGTCCAACAAACATTCGTTAAAATAAACTCGAAATAGTTCTAATAGCATATTAAAAAGTGAACTTTAAATCTAACTCATCCTCGTAAAATTAGCTTATAAGGTGAGGTTTACACCCACTTATATACTATAAAATATCATAATCTCTAGTCGATTTGAGTTAGTGAAATTTAAATCAGCTGCACTGATATATCTAAATTTATATTACTACTCTTAGTGAAAAACTATAATATTTTCGGCTAAGAATTTTACAGAAGTAACTGTTTCTGTTTTTCTAATGTATTAAAGAAGAAAGAGGATAGATGAGAAGGATAAAAGAATATGAGATTGAGTTCAGTTTTCATGGTGGAATCTTTCTTTCATGGAAGTGTTTCCTTTTACTTTCCTATATATTCCTCATCAACATGGTGTAATGATGTGATAAGTGATTCCTCTCCCAATCCAATTTCAATTCCAACCATATTCCTTTTAATCATTTTTCCTTCAATATCTTCAAAAACTTCTAACATATATTGATGTAATGATAAAAAATGCTTAATTTTTAATGTATTTTTTTCTCTAAACTATAAATAACTATTTTGATTTTGATTTTTTTATAAAGTATATATAACTATTTTTTTTAAAAATTTTTAATATTGTGAAGTTATTTATTCATTGAACAAAATTAATTTGAAGTGTAGGACTCCTAGTCCTTATGACATAATGTCAGTAATGAAACCTTTTGGAAAAAGTTAAGATTCAAAAAATAAATGTTATTTATTTATTTTAAAATTAATTTTAGTGATAAGTTGATTTAAAACTTTTGACTGATCAAGATTAAACAAGTTTAAAAATATAAACTTTTTTTCTTTTTATTTTATAAAACTAATAATAATAATAATATTTACAAATTTTACAAGATAAAGGTCAAAGAATTTTTTTATAGGAACTAGAAATTAAAACTAAATTATTTAGAGAGAATAATAATAGATTTAAGCCGAACAAAACTAAAAGGAGAATATTTTATATATAAGAATTCGATTAAAAATATTAATTGATGGTGTTTTATAAGTTATTTCCGTCTCTTATTCCTTTATTTACCCAGTATGCTTCTTGTTAACACTCTAGTGTCCTGCACTCGTGATATCTGAGTTATTTTTCTCTCTATTTTTTAAAAAATTAACATAATATAAATGAATTCTATTTTTAAAAGAAAAATAGCTTAAACTGCAATAAAGACACATATATTTTAAAAAATAATTATATACTATAAAATAATCTCAGTTTTAACTCTAAAAATAATATTTACTATTTATTTAGTTAATAACAATGAATTTATTCAGTTAATTTTTTCTAAATTCCAAAGTATTTAAGATATATCTCAATCCTTATATAGAATTAGTCAATATCATTCTTCAAAATTTCTTACACATACTATAACACAAAAACAGAGGATCATAGCAGACAAACTTAAACAACCCATAATTCAACATAAACCTTTAACATTTTCTAACCAATCTCATATATATATTCAAGATTTCAAGAACAAAACTTCTTAGATAGATAATAATATACAAGATCAACAAGAAACCTAGGCCATAGGAAGAGTCTAATAACTCTTGAAGCTGCAGAAGACATTCATGTTTGTCTTCGAGCTGAAGCACACATAAGTGTATTTTACAGTACCAGAAGAGTGATACCAGCCATCATATGCCAAATGGTTCAAGAGCTTGCAGACATTCATAGTCTATAATACATATATAAAAGGGACAAAAATAGAGCTAAATATTTCTGATTAGGACTATAATATTAATAATCACTGCCCAACCAAACCTTTCATCTGCAACTCCGTTCTCTTTTCTGCTGTGAATCTTGAAGCAGCTTCATTGCATTTGACATCTTCCACATGCATGTGGACCACCTTGGTAGCTCCATAAGATGGATAAAATTTGTATCGGCAGAGATTTTGAGTGGCTGGAGGGTTGCCATTGCCGAAACTTTTTAGCCCACCAAAGAACTTTTCTATCTCATACCCAATCTTTGCAAAATCAGCTTGTGGTGCCATTTCTCAACTACACAAGGAAATGAGGAATTAAGAAAAGTTCTAAACCAACTATTTGAGGAAGTGCTCTCTATTTTTTTAGTATAAAACTTGAATATATATAGGTCCAGTGGAACGCAATGATGTAACTTTCCTCCAAGAGGGATCGAATCTGTTGAGATTATTTTTGTATTGGAGCATCAAAGGTGGTGGCGCAATAGTAGACGTGTACATCAGATTGTTTGTTTTATTCTCTTTGGTTAGTGTAAGAGTTTACCTCTTCAAATATTATCAGATACAGAATAAAATTTCTGAAATTGAAGGATGATATTTGCATAAATCAAAGTTAAGAATTGTCAAAGCACACATGCACTTATTTGCTGATGAAAAAAATGCACATATGCACTTAATCTTTTTATTAGATGTTCCTTTTTAAGTAATGATCACTGCTACATATTGTTTTACTGTCAAATTAAAATAATTTCAACACAGACATATCTTCTAACATTAGAGAGATGATAGTATAATTGTGGTCAGATGACCTCAAATCGTCTTTCAACAATGAAATTAGTGAATCAATATTCAGAATCTATCTGTAAGCAATAAAATTTAGTAATAACAATAAAGATAAAAAAAAGGTTGAGATAGTTGTGTAGAAAATATAAAAGAAATTAAAATAGAAAATAAAGAGGTGTTGATTTCCAAGTTTTTCCACCATTGAATTTTTTACATGTTTTTTAAAGATAAATTTTTTCTTAATCCTCCAACAAAACTAAACCAGATTGAACATGCGCTAATTTGATTCAACTGAAACTCATCAGTAAAGCACGTGTCTACTCGTTTAATCAATACATTGTTCCATGCATATACTCCATGAGAATGCTTATCTTCTCTCTCTTGAATCATGCGCCCAAAAAATTAATTAGAACAATGCATATTAACTAAGAAACCAAAGTTTAAAATAAGGAAGACTCTCAATCATGCGTTCTAGTACAACCTCTCGCAAAAAGTAGTTTTTTCAGGAGATTAGACAATAAAAACAACTACTATAAAGAATTGAAAAATGAAACTATTATTGATCAAAACCTCAGAACTCAATAGAAAATTACAAAAGAATCAATAAAAAGGTTTAGTCTTCCATGCGAAGGCAAAACAAAAGAATTACAAAGAAGAAAAGAATTTAAGAAAACCCTGTAAAAATTCTTTTATAGACTTTTCTGCTTTAAGATCTTGGAAAAAATATTGTAGTTGTTGACAATTTTCAATTTTTCATAATTTTTTTTTTATTTTGTAGAAGATTTCATTATATCCAGCTGAAGCTTTGTGCATACTGATTGTTTCCTTGACGGAATCACAGTATATGAAGATGGTCACAGTAATTCAATTCTGCATGTTATATACTGATATCATTAAACTCTTAACAGCACATAATAACATCAGAGGTAATGTCCTTCACTGTTTCTGCCATGCCAACTCCTTCTGCACGGTTTGATCATACAGCAGTGAATCCATTGCCACTACCCATACGTCTGGTACCCTGTTCGATCTTGTGGCATATTTTATTAAGAATGGTACTTGAAAAATTAATGCTTAAACTTTATTTTATTATTTATATTTATATACTTGCCAGAAACATAACCATATATAGGTGTGAGAGATTGCGTGTAACCTATGATTTGTTTTGTAAGATATAGATGATATATATTGAGAAAGAATGATCTTCATTGTTTTGGTTCATTGGGTGGAATCAGTCAGTAGTTGATGACTTATAGTAGAAGATCTTCATCTGGTCTAATTTCACAAACATACCATTAAGCATGCCTCACAACTTGTGATCATGACGATTTAATCATTGGAATATTATTCGATTCTTTATGAAAAAGAAGCACAATTTGGGACCCGCAAGATGTGAGGATAATGTGATATTTTTATGGTATAGTATGACATACAAGGTGAAAATAAAAGTGCAGCATACCATAGACTCTATCCAAAATAAACTTCATCAGATCAACACGTGGATGAATTTTAGACAACTGTATTCTTAGGCTTCAAGCTTCAAGCTTCTGATATTATATGGGTTAGGACATTGATGGCATAAACGAAGGATATTCTCTCACAGTTTCACTTTTCATGACTCTGGTGCACTTGTGCAAACTTCTTTAAAATTATACTATACATAATATAACAAGAAACCAAAACAAAACCAAATGCAATTTTTGAATACGAAGGCCAATTCATATAATGTTAGTGTTCTTTCAGAATTTTAATTTTGAAAGGAGATAAGTATATAGGATCTCGCTGAATTAAATTTTTTTAGAGAATATATTAAAGAGATTAACATAAATGAGTCTTGAATAATTTATATAAAGTATTGCAACACACTTCTGATCCAACACATTAAAAACAATGAAATTATATGATTTTTTTTTTTAATGTTTGCTAAATTTTGTTGTTTTATATTTATTGGGATATTTGAACTTATATTTAAATTATTAACAATCTTCTTCTACTTAAATGTGAATCTCTTCCATATTTTTTTTTTATGGGGAAAAAAAGATAAAATATTAGGTGGATTCAAAAAAAATTACATATATACTCAAATGACGAATTTTAAAGTGGAGCCTCCATCAGTGGTCCATTATCTAGCACAAAAAACAACAATCTAATCTTGTGTGTCATTAAACTATTTATGTATTATACAAAATATCAATTAATAATTTCAAGTGGCGTACACGAGTCTATGTGTGCCTATTAGAATTTTTTTGAAACAATTTAAAATTTATAGAATAGGTATTATATATGTATCTTAAAAATTAATTTTGAAGATACCGATTTAAATTTTTGGACAAATGAAAATTTTAGAAAAAGTATTTATGATAAATATTTCTAAACTAAATTTTCTTCTTACATGTGTTGTTTAAATAATTTTGTATCACATATATTAAGTCTAAAATACATCTCAAATAATGTGTTTATGTTATGAAATAGTCTACATATTATATATAGTTTTATTATAAATCTAAATCAAATAAAATCAATATTTATCTAAAACAATTCACCATTTAAAATACTAGTTCTATTTTCCCTCTCTACGTTTAAACTAAAACGTATGAGATTTTTTTATCAGCTAAAACGTATGAGATAATGTCTCTGCTATGAAAAATTAACAAGCTTTTGGTAATCTCATTTTAATCCCATGTCCTTGATTTCCACAACTCGTTTCTGCTATTGTAAGAGGCAATATATAGATTCGAGAACAAAACTTCTTGATGGATAGTAAGATACATGAAGAAGAAACCTAGGCCATGGGAAGAGCCTGATAACTTCTGAAGCTGCAGAAGACATTCATGGTTGTCGTCGAGCTGAAGCACACATAAGTGTATTTTACAGTAGCAGAAGAGTGATACCAGCCATCATATACCAGAAGAGCTTGCAGAAATCTATAGTCTAATATATAAAAGGGACAAAAATAGTGCTAAATATTTTTGAGTAGAACTATAATATTTATAATCACTGCCCAACCAAACCTTTCATCTGCAGCTCCGTTCTCGTTTCTGCTATGAATATTGAAGCAGCTTCATTGCACTTGACATCTTCCACATGCATGTGGACCACCTTGGTGGCCATATAAGTTGGATAAAATTTGTGTATGCAGAGATTTTGAGTCGCTGGAGGGTTGCTAAAACTCTTTTGCCTGCCAAAAAACTTTTCTATCTCATACCCAATCTTTGAAAAATCTGCTTGTGGTGCCATTTATCAACTGCACAAGGAAAAATTTAAGAAAACTACAACTACTTGAGGAAGTGCTCTCAATTTTTTGAGTATAAAACTTGAAGGACATGGGTATATATATATATATATTGGTCCATTGAAATGCAATAATGCAAGCAACTTTCCTCCAAGAGGGATCGAATCTGTCTGATAAGTAATTATTAGAGCATCAAAGGTGGTAGCACAATAGTAGACGTGGTTAAAGCTACATCAGATTATTTGTGATTGATTTTTTTAATGAGGATATTCTTTTCTACTAGTGATCAGAGTAATTAAATTATATAATTTCACTCCTAATAAATTTTTATATCTATTTTATTTTTTCTTTATAAATACAAAAAATTATTTTTTAATAAGTCTTGTTACCTCTTAACATAGGTTGTCAATGAGTGGAATGTTAAAAATACTATTTCTATTAAGTTATATGGACATATACCAATTATATATGTATTGAAAAAAAAATGATCTAATGTGAATCTTTTCATTGAGATGATAAAATTGCATAAATTCAAGTTAAGAATCGTCATGTCATGCACATATTCACTTCATCTTTTTATTATACTTTCTGTCAAGATCATATTGTCCACTTTGTTGTGAAGTTAAAATATAATATCTTTTGAATTAAGTGAAGATTTATTTCTCATGAATTAGAAATTTGGCTTGATCGAATTCTTTCGCTTTTAGAAATCAGAGTTTAATATCTGTAAAAACTTTTACAACCAATAAAAAATATTCACAGTTGAAATCAGATTCCTATTTTATGCACATACTAATGAGAGAGTTCAAAAATAAATAAGTTCATTATATATAATTATTTTTATGCAAGTTATGCAAGGTATAGTTGGACGAGCATTTTTTTGTTAACTTTTTTAGTTGAGTTAGTGAACTTCTTGACGGCAAGTTCTGATTTTTATAAGGTCTAATTATTAATTAAATAAGGATCTATGTAAAAGATTTTTTTAAAATAATAATAATGAAAATGAAGATTATATAATATCTTCATTGTAAAAAATTATTGATTTAACAATTGATAAATTTGTATTTATTGATAATTTTTTATTATTAACAAATTTTATCACAAGACGAAATTATCAATATATTTGTGTCTGTCGATAATTATTAATGAATTTATCAAAGATTTTGTGTGATCCAATAATTATCAATTGATTTTACTCCATCAGTAATTGAACACAATACAATTTTCGTAATATCCATTGATAACTGCACAACGATAATAATAATAATAATAATTATAATAATATTAATAATAATAATAATAATATTAAAAATAATAGTAATGAGTTAGTTAGTGAACTCCTTGACGGCAAGTTCTGATTTTTATAAGGTCTAATTATTAAATGAGGATCTATATGTAAAAGATTTTTTTAAATTAATAATAATGAAAATAAGATTGATTTAGCAACGAAAATTATCAATAAATTTGTATTTATTGATAATTTTTTAATTATCAATAAATTTTATCACAAGATAAAATTATCACTATATTTGTGTTTGTCAATAATTATTAATAAATTTTATCTATGATTTTATGTCATAAGATAATTATTAATTGATTTTACCAACACATCTAAAAATTAAAAAATAAATTGAGCACGGATAAATATCCGTCGGTAATTGAATGCAATACAATATTCGTAATATTCGTTGATAATTGGACGATAATAATAATAATAATTACAATAATAATAATATTATTATTAATAATAAAAAAAATAATAACATAAAAAGAATAATAATAATCATAACATAATCATTAAATGATTTTGGTGTAGTGGTTACTGACTCTCTTACTAAGTAGTTATGGATTCAACTTCTTCTTACAATAAGAGTTTAATATTAAGTTTATTAATAATATTATTAATTATCGACATTTGGATCCGTCACTAAAATCAATTTAAAAGTTTCAAAACATAAGTCATATGTTGTTAGTCATGGTTGTTGAATTTAACCTTGAGATAGAATAAATAGATGTAAAACTTTCTTGTGTGGATGTGAACAAACCTGTATAAGAAACTAAAATAACACTTTCAATCATAATAAGATGACTTTGTAGAAGAAGAGTCGAATAATGAACTCATCTGCAAATAATGAGAAGATATATATATATATATATATATATATATATATATATATATATATATATATATATATATATATATAAAATGGTGTGTAAAAAATTTCATATTATTAGTCATATTTATTGAGTTTTAATCTTGAGTTGGAATAAATAGATGTTAAAGTTAAGTTTCTTAAGTAGATTTGAACAAACTCATATATAAAAGATAAAAACAACACTTTCAACTCAAAACCTAAGATAATAATAAATTTATATTTTATTTATATATTGTCCATCTTACTATTTTTATCACATAAATATATTTATTTCAAATTTTAGAAAGAGGATGATTTGTATATTGATGACATTTTGATTTGTATATTTATTTCAAATTAGCCACCCAAGAGTTATTTTTGACTTAATGACCCCAAGCTAGCTAGTATTTGTTATGGAGAAGTCCACATGCATATATACTTACGATATTCTAATTAAAGGTTCCTTTTAAACATATTGTCTCATTCACATGGAGCCGATACCTTCTACATTAAGTCAATGTTGATTTCTTATTGTGTCTTGGAGTCAATATTAACTTATTTTGGACTAATCCTAACAAATTACTCATTAACGTAAACATTGTTGCATGATCATTAACGATACCTAATGATATTTTATTTATTTATTATGTAACACATAAAAATTAAGCAACATATTATAATATCATGATGATGTAAACCATGCATAAATTCACCCCCAATAATGTGTGTAGCCATGTAGGTTTGAGAGATGAGGTTTAATTAGCCTATGAGTCTTTTGAGAAGGAGTGGTCTTGGAATATTTTGGTTCATTGGATGGAATCAGTGAATAGTTAATTTCACAGACACAAGATATGCCTAAGAAGGTTGTGGTGATGATGATATGATCTTTGCAAATTATTGTTTTTTTGTTTTTTTTTTTTTGAAAAAGAAGCACATTTTGGGACCCTCATGATGTGAGGATTGGTGATATTTTGTGGAAATAGCATCGAATAGAAGGTAAAAGTAAAAGTTATGATGGACTCTATCCAAATAAATTTTATGAGATGAACACGCGGAAGAATTTCAGATAATTGCAAAGGCTTCAAGCTTCAAACCTTATCTGGGTAGGACATTGACGGCATAAACGAACAATTTTCTCTGACAGTTTCACTTTTCACTTTTGCACTATAATGTTTTTTTCAGAATTTGTTTTTTATAAATATGAAAATAGAATATAGGGTGCCCTACTCATATACAAAAGAGAGTTATTTAAAAAGTTATGCCCTAAACATTATCATCCTTTCATCTCCACCTTTGTAGCACAATTATTTGTGTAAATGGAAACTTTTTCCTGGTTTCTTTTAACGATTGGTATAATAAGTGTTTATATTTTTGGATTTCGTGAGTTTTGGGATTTTTTTTTTTACTGGAATACTCATATTTTAACCACTTGTATTTTTTTTACACGGTATTCTTTATATATTTGAAATTTATTTTTCGCTAATAAAAAAAATTCTTATATCTTCACGTTTCATTCTCCTTCTCCTTTACATGGTGTTATCCAATTTCATGCTTTTCCTTCTCTTTTATATGGGTATCATCCAATTCCATGTTTTTTTTTTATTTTATAATTGTATATATTTTAACCTTTTCTCATTGTATTTATCCATTTCCTCTTCTAGCAATTTTCTCATATTTTATAGCTCTATAATAATATTTTAAGAGATGCATCTGTATATATATTTTTTTCAATAAAAAATAATTAAATTAAATTAGTGAAGCATTTGAGAAATGCTGCAATCTTATATAAAAAGAGACTAAAAGTCTCCAAATCAATAAAATTAGCTATGATGAGCCTCTAAACCAAATCTATTATATATAGTTAACAAACTCATCATTTCATCTCTTTCTTGAAAAATGTGTGCATTTTAATATATTTTTTTAATATACAAGTTGATGTACAGTTATAAATTTATTGAAGTAGTTAATATTACTAAATCTATTTATAATGTATTAAACTCTTTAAATTTAAAGTTGTGTCACATATATCCGATCAAACTGTAACATTAAAATAAAAGAAATGTCATTGATCAAAATTAAAATCATGTTGACATGATTTTATTTTTGATATGGTCACAATCGTGCTATCTTGGTATAACTTTCCAATATCATAACCTCTTTTTCAAAACTAAGTTCATTTTTAATAATGAATGAGAAAAATTATCTTAAAATAGTTAAAAAAACCGTTAACAAAGATGACATTAGCCACAAACACAACAAAATAAAGCACAACAAAGAAACTTCATCCAATTATATTGTTTTTTAAGCAAATTTTTCACCTTCTTCAACTTTCTCCTGTGTTTGACAATCAGAATGTTTTTTACACCCATCATTCTCACTCGACTCTACTTTCAATCACAAAATTAAAAATGACAATAAATCATATAAAATTAAAGAGGTACGTGTAATGTTTCGTTTTCCATAAAATAAAAAAATATAATATAGTTGTATTTGATTTTATTTATTTATGTTGACTTATAATAAAATAAGAGTTTTATAAAAAAAAAAATTAATTCAAATTAATAAATATTGACATATTTTACTTTTTATACAATAAAAACTAAATAAAAAAAATAGTTAGATAAGACATAAAAAACTGTAATTTTATTCCTTGTACATAAAAGTGTCTTGATATTTAAAAATTCATTACACTCTTAAGCGTGCTTCCACATCATTGTGAAAGGGTATAATGGACAACTTTGTCGCAACATGCACAAACAACACAGAAAAAAACTCCCACACTCACACAACTCATTCTCACAACACAGGCACACACATCTTCTTAATTCTTCCTGATTTTGTTTTCTTAGCTCAAATTTATTCCCAATTTGATTTTATTTTTATTCTTCTATTATTATAATATTATGTGTCCTTGAGTTTAACAGTCTATGAATCATAATCCATTAACTCTCCAAATTTTATTTTTTAGTTAGTTATGTATAAAATTAATTAAATTATATGTATTTTAATGTAGTAAAAATATAAATAGACGTAAGTATTTTGATAATAACAATAATAGAATTTGTTCTTTTTTAATTTATTCTATTGCTTTGGGAAAGTGTTGTCATCCTCCCTCTTTTCATTTTGTGCTGGAATGTCTTCTTCAGCCATCGACACGTGCCGAAAAGCAGACACCCACACTTACCAAAATCAAGTCGCGGTGGAAAACGCCGTGCGTGGCAGTACTCGATGGCGGAGACCAACAGCTGGAAGTGCCGCCGCCGAGATTTTCGACGAATCGACCTTTCGCGATTCTCACGAAGAGCTCGCCGCCTTAATTTCAAGATAAAGTAGATGTTGGTCTCGCTCGCCAACACTTCGTGGAGTTTCACGATGTTGGGGTGGTGAAGACGGCTCATGAAATTGGAGGCAAACCATCAAATTAACAAATTTTATTATTTTGATATTGTCATCAAGAATTAGAATCGGTAAACTAAATCAATCTATTCTAGATAATTATTATACAATTTATTTAAAAAATTTAAATAACATTTTTATTCACTTTTATATATATTAATTTACTTAAATGTAATATTTTATTACTAAATAAAGTGGCCTTTTATAATGGTTTATGAAAACTTAGTTATACAAAATTTTTTTCAATACATTAATAACTTGTTAAGATATTTATCACATATATATATATATATATATATAATTATTTACGTTATAATTAAAGAGCATAATACACTTAATTATTTGCTACATACAATTGTTTACTAAGTAAAACATATACAACTGACGAAAAAGAAAATTTTAACTTTTCTTGCATAGCCACACTTATTTATTTATCTCTTGTAATTGAACAAAGTTATACAGAACGTGGCATGTTATTATTGAATTATGCAGAACTGTTAATGGTATCTTACGATAAACAACATATTCTGATGACAGATTCATGAAATACAACTCGCGCAAAACTAATACAGCTAAAATTTTGATCCCATATAAGAACGAAAAAAGTTTAAATATATTATATATATATATATATATATATATGTATGTATATGAGCATCAGTGTAAATAACAATGAAACACATGCAGTATTCTTAAAACCAAGGGTACACATTGATGATGGATATGATAGATATAAGAGCTCTTAGTACAATAGTATAACATTACATAACATCTTAGCATGAAGAATCCTTAGAACATGATCTTCATTATCAGCATGAAGAATCCTTAGAACACACACATATATATATATATATATATATATATATATATATATATATATATATATATATATATATATATATATAATGATGTCTTAGGTTATGGTTCATTTGAAGGCTTGGATGAACTTACCCCAACGGTTGTGTGGTTTAGTCTTAGGAAAATAATTGACAACCATAATTCCACCAAATTTAGAAGCTGCTTCTTTGCTATTGATAACAGCAGGTTCTTCCTTGTGGTTTTGGGGTGGCTGAACCCCCCAACGTCCCTGCCTCTGCTTCACGTTACCTGGCCTTCTCATCGGTGCACCATAGAACCTCTCTATCAGATCAAACCCTTCCAACCCTATTTTAGCAAGATCTGATTGATGTGCCATCTACACTCTCTAGCTATCTCTCTATACTAACAAAACCATTCAATACACTCCCATTTATAGACTAAACAACCATGCTTCTTTACCTAACAACTGTTACGTTTGGACCCACATTATGTGCATTATTGCATATTATTAAGTGATGCCCTTTTCGTTCACCTACATATACACTCATACTGCATTATTTTGTGTGGTTTAATTATTGCATCAACAGCTTTAATATGTTTTCTATAGGTGTTAATGTTTCATCCTCTGGCTTGGGGAGGGAATTCCAAAGAATATTGATACGGCTCCATATCGTATCTACGTATTTTTTTTCTCAATAAAACGTATCTACGTATTTAATACTTTGCGTTTGGCAAAAAATATGTAAGATATGTGAGGCATTCAGGTTGGTAAGAATATTGGACCTACCGTCCATCAAAAGAAAACTAAAAGAAATATCTCAAGGCATATATCAGATACACCATACATCTAGTGTCATATCATAGGTTCTTAATTATAATGTTACACTCATTTTTTCTTTTCTCTTTGTTTTTAATTGTATCATTAATCATATCTATCAATTTATCTCTATCCCTCTTTCCATGTTATCAATCTATACACCCTGTCTGATAAATAATCCCGTAGGCACTGTAAGGTTTTTAATTTCACAAAAGTCATATTATCACAAATTATTTTGAGGAGTAATATAAAAAATAACAAGGAGGTGTTCACTCTATCACAAGTTAAGACTTAAATTTGAATCACAAATAATCTTACAAATGTGAAGTTCTCTCCAAATAATAATTGTCTTTACAAATGTGAAGTTCTCTCCAAATAATAATTGTCTTACTAAGAATAAAAAACTTTCAATTGTGATTTGGTTGACCTATAAGATAATTGTGCAATCTACAACAATATATTCTTAAGCAATTTTCCTATTGAAAATTGAACTCATGACCTTGAATCCAATATCAATTGTTAGATCGAACACTTACCATATCAAAAGCTATACCTAATCATGTCAAAAGCTATAACTAATAATTAAGATGTAACTCTCTCTACTTAAGAGTAAACACCACAATTTGATCCTAACTTGGTTTCCGTCGTAGGACAATTGATGTCACACGCAAAAGGTTTGATTCAATATTTTATCTAAATTTTGAGATAATTGTCACATCTAGATCAAGAATATATTTAATGAAAAAAATGAAATTGCTGAAAAAGAACTTAAAAATTTAAAACAAAGAGGTGCTTAGGGTGATAAATAACACAAAACAAATGTTTCGGAATAAGTGAATTGGACCTTTTGGAAGAAGACAATAGATTGAATGAAGATAAATAAAGAACGAGAGAATGAAATTATTTGTTGAATTGAAGAAAATTAATTACCGACAAGAATCTCTTGATAAACAAAAGACTAGAGTAGAATGGATAGAATTAAGGGATTCAATTTTAGATATTATCATTCTATATAATTAGTTGGAGATGAAAAATGGGATAAAATGATTGAGTATTGATGGGTGTGGTCTAAGAAACCTATGGTAGGAAGGGATGAAATATTTTTTTTTACAAAAGTCAGTTTGAAGAGAAAGAGCATAATATGGCTACATTTGATGGTGTACCCTTTACATCATTAACCCAACATCTAGGTTCCTCTCTTTAGTAGCTTTTTGTCTTTGGTTTTCAGGTTCTCTTTTGGGCTTTAAGATTCTTAATACTTGTTCTAAGTATTGACCGGAAAAGCTTATAGCTTAACAAGTAATTTACACTGTCTTTCTCTGTGTTTTGTAGAGTGTTGTATAAGGATTAAAACATCCTTAAAATACTCCTTTAATTTACTTAATTTTTTACTTTTTACTGATAAAAAAAAATCATTAACTCAACCTGCTAACTTATTTTTAATAGGAGATTTTACGGAAAGAAAGATATATGAAATAGTGTAAGAATGTAGAGCGGGTCGAATGACTATAATTTTACTTTTATAAAAAATCATTGAGAAATAATTAAGACAAACATTATAGAAGCAAATAAATGAATTCAGTTATCTTCATCTATTGGAGTTATTTACAAATTTGAATCACTCTAATCCCATTATCTTCACCTAATTTGGAGTTATGATATGGTAAACATCGGTGATTTCATGATTTTTGTAACATGAATTTGGGCAGTGGCTGAAATGTGAACCCACATTAGTCATAAATATAAATTATATATTTTATATTCATCCACTAAATTAGACATAATTCACCACACACAAACTACAGAGGTAACTAATATCCCTCCTCAGCTACAGAAGACCTTGCCTTGTATATATAAACTGGGAAGTCATCGAGCTCTATAAATACATATCATTCTAGACTGAATATACTTAACCTAAATTCATATGCATGGATCATAGAGACCCTCTTGAAGATAACAGTCCTAACATTTAAACCAAAGTGGTTAAAATATCATGGGCCTATTCCAACGATTCTGGAATTTTCTCCTAGGGTAATTTGCAGCTGCTATGCCATAGTTAGCAACCTCTTTGGTTCTCAGAGCAGGCTTTTCCATTTCTTCATAAGGGATCTGATGAACCACCCAAAAGCCTTCACGTCGACCAGAAAATGCATCACTGGGGCTGCTCCTTCGACCGTAGAGCTTCTCTACCAATTCGAAATCTTCTAAAGCAATCTTTCTGAGGTGTTCTTGAGACGATGCCATGGATATGTGTGGAATGAGAGGTCACAGAACACGGCAATGTATCTGCTGCTTTGGTTGTGTGAAATTCTACTTCAAAAGGATGAGAACCTTTGGCCTTATATAGAATATGGTAGTTCAAAAAGGAATTCACATTTCTTCATCTGTAGCTCTTCCTGTGGAGCCAAGAAGAATATTAAAAAACCAATGGTAGATGCCATATACTTTCAGAATAAAGATGATGGTTACTTCTCCTGCAACACTTGTTTGGTTAGTAAAAGAGTGTGGAGGAAAAAAGAAGTTGAAAGAAACGAATATACAAATAAAGAAAACAAAACAATAAATTTAGATATTTTTTTAATTGTTCGAAAAAAAATAGAAGAATATATATATATATATATATATATATATATATATTTTGCTCATCGGTAAATGTCAATGTGTAGTATTTATAATTGAAAAAATTGAATACTTTGAAACTTAATTGTTGCTTAATGTCAAAAAATTACTCTAATCTGAGAATTATTGAATCTGGTTATATATTTTGAATCAAGAAACAAATGAAGAAATTTAATCTCAATTTTTGTGTAAATTTCAGATGAATATGAAGCATTAAAAGAAATAAAGCAAAAAATTAATTGGATCACAAGAAGGAATAAAGAAATGAAATTGAAAGGAAACATTTCGCTCAAACTAGAAGATTTAGCTTAGGCTAAAATTATTCATATTAGATTAATGGTGCAGTACTAATCTAATTCAGGCTAGAATTGCTAGCTCAAGTTAAAATAGTACCGAAAAATCTAACCTAAGCTAAATTGGCTCGCTTGAGCTGGACTTCTTAAATAAAATTTTGAATATAGTTAAAACAAAGGCGGTGGAAAAGAAGTGAGGCTTTTAGAGAGAAGTTAGTGAGAGGAAAAAAAGAAAGAAACTCTGTTTTAGGAGAAGAATTTACTCAAATCAATCCTTCTAGTCTCACACACAAATTGACAGTAACTTGAGGGATGTGTATTGGAGATCCTACGCATTAACTAAAGATAAAATAAAACCAATTCATAATATCATTTTATAAGCCTATAAAGTTAAATTAAATTTAAAGTTTATTTTATTAAAAAAAATGGTAGATTACACCTCACCTAATCTTGTTAACGTAGATTTAGATTGTGAACAAAATTTGCATCCATTATATATAATATAACTTCAACCTAACATATACTAAATCATAACTAACTAAATTTTTATTTTATTGGTTTTAAAAGTAAAAGTGTTTAGTTCCCGTTTCCCTTACATAAACACTTTCAACAAAAGGCATAAACTTACAATTAAAGTTCCCAGTAAAATAGTATCATAAATAATTTATATGGATGTACTAAAAAAGTATCATAATAAATTGATTGAATTTGAGCATATAGAGTCCAATAATTGGAGTAAGTTAGACTGAATTATTGAGTGTATACGAATCTGATTCTCATCCCATTTGTATGATATAACATGCTTTCAGCATCTTCCTCACCAATTTTGAATAAGACCCCTACCATGGTCGGAAAGGTCATGGTTCCTTCTGTTTCAGCTTAAGCCTATAAATGGTGAAAATAAATGGAGAAAATTTCTTGATTTTTTATACAGATTGAAATATCTTTAAAGTATTTTTTTTATTTAATTTATTTTTTTACTGATAAAAAAAAAATTGGTAGAAAAGGCCAATCCATAAGAGAGTTGAAAACCTGGAAATAGTATTGCTGTGTCTTTGACATGGAATTTTTAAGGGGAAGGTTACCGGAGTCAGAATTCAAAATCAAGAGGTTATGGAAAAAGCTCGACACTATCACGGAAACTATATTTTAAATTAGTTTTTAATTTAAAATTAAAATAAAACATAATTAGTATTAAAATTTTAATAATTAATATTGGATACTAATTTAAAAATTATTTTATAAATTTTTATTAATAATAAAAATTATTTAAATATTAATAATTTGTTAATTTATAAAATAGTATTTAACTTAATTATCATATATTAATTATTATTTTTATCTTTAAATATTAGTTGCTATTAAATTATTATTTTTTAATATTTTTTTATCAGCAATAGACAAATAAATTAAATGGGACTCTTCAAGAGTATTTCAACCCTTATACAAAATTGACTTACATAACAATATTGACACTTGTTTTTATATAAAAAAATCCTGAAACTAAAGAAATCACTTACACAACAGATGACTACAACAGAACAATCTAGAATTTAAAAACACAAAAAAACACCTTCATTTTAATATCATATCCGTTTTTCAACTTCATTTTATATTTCAACAAATTAAAATTAATATGGCAGTGTTAAAAGCTGAAAATTACAGTTCAAAAGAAAAATAGAGCATGAAGGTACTGTGAATCTAATTCGAAATCCTTTTTTTTTTTTAATAAAGAAGAAATTTATTTTATGAATCTTTGTTATTCCACAAACTGTGTTAGCATTTAACTTTCAAAATTACGAGTTACTCAATCCTAATTATGAACAGTTCTTTCTCCAGTTGTTTTTTTTTTTTTTTTTTTTCTCTTTCTTTCCCTTTTAAATCAATCGAAATTCATGTTACATAAGAGTAACATGCTTTGTTTTCCAAAAACTTCACTTGAATGAGTTGAATCTACTTACTGTTCATGCAGTTCCAATATAACAATGCTTTAAGATCATAAAATATTGCAGATAGGTTCCATTTTCTTCTTTTCAAAAACTGTATATTTAACTTCATCAAACAAGTATCAACAAAAAATAATAAAACAAATGATATATGTATCTAATATAAACTGATTAAAAACAAATCATTCAGAATATGGCTGTCGCAGTATCAGATTCTTGGATTTTAAAATAATTATCTAGTTCTTGCAATCCCCTAGATTGAAACATTTATAAACCCTCTTTTGAGACGGGAACGGGAACGGACTCAAACGCAATATCTTAAAATTTTAAAATGTTTTTTTTCATATTTTTATATTTTAAAAATTTTTATAATTATTTATTCTAAATTTTATAATTTAAAATATAAATTTGTATTTCGGATTTTACAATCTTAAATACAAAATTTGTATTCTATTTTATGCATTCTACATTTTAGAGTCTTCTGATTCCAATTTTGGAATTAAAGAAAAAATATTCAAATGAAAAATATTAAAGGATAATTTTAATATTTTTTGAAGTGTGAGGTGTAGAAAAAAATGTATTAAGGTGCATACAGAAACTTTTCTTAATCTCTAGAAAGAAATGCATTGAGGTGGATGAAGAAACTTCCATCAATCTCTAATTCATAACACATTTATAAATTTTGATCAAATTTAACGGTTTTTTTATATTTTTTTTTTCTTTCTCTTTCTAAAATATATGTATTGTTTATGTTTTAATACTCATTCAATATTGTAATCGGATCTAATTCATTTTATAATAAAATTTAAATATAGTATTACATATATTATGTATTATAAATATTAATTTTTACAATTTTTTAATTAAAATAATAATCATTTATTGATATATATATATATATATATATATTACTTTAAAAAGTGTATATGTTTAATAAAATATTTTATTAATCAATTTAGTAGTATAATTAAAATTAAACATTCATTAAAAATCATAACATCATAATATTTTGTTTTTATTTGTATCTTATTATCTATGTGTCATGAGAATGATATTACGAGACTATTTACTTAATTGATCTAAATAAAAAAAAATTTAATTTAATACACACACAAAAATTTATTCAAGATTTATATATTTCAAATTTTATTTTTCACTAATTTTTTTTAAAAAATATTTCTTATGAGAACTAGCCCACAAATCCGTAAACCAACTCTTATGCGGGGGCAGGTAAATAAAATCAACCACATTTTCTATACAGGGTAGGTCAACTCAACTCACAATTTCCTGACCAAATGCAAAACGGTCGGGACAACGAGACATAACATTTTGCATTGTCATCCCTAGTTTTAAACTTTGTTTTATTCAAAATTTTCTTCTTGTAAAAATAAAAAATAAAACTATCAAAATTTCCTTCTTCAAATTCTAATATAGTGTCTTATATAAAATCCTTTAAATTTTATCAAATTTTTTCGTTGCAAATTTACTTTCTAAACCAGTAAACTAATTCACCTCAAATTCATTGAATTTAAATAATGAATAAATAAACAAAATAAACAAAATCACACACCATTGGAAACTAAGATCCTACAAAATATTTTTCATTAAAAAACATGAAAATATTAATGCCTTAAACAGGGAATATTGTTTTTCATCGAACAAGATATGGAATATGCAATGTTATCTAGAAAAGGATTTACATAAATTTTATCTTTTTAGGTTCTACAAAGATTATGTATGTTGAATTTAGTCTCACTCAACAAGACTATCCACAGTCCAAAAAGTGTTTTTCATAAGTATTTCATATTATTCACTGATAAACTCTCACAACAAAAGATTCAAATTCACATCTTCTATCCCTTACAATTGGAACAATCTTCATCTACAGTTTTTTCTAAGTTGTTCATAAGGTTAAAGAACCGAAAGCAGAGAATAAAAAGTATTGAAACTCCGAAAGCAATGGTCAGAAAGGAACATATACCATGCCAATGAACCCTTCCACCCTCCCTCAAAATATACTCCAATTATTTTCAGTTCTTTCCACACTGAAAATCTTAATTTACTAAAAAAAATAAATATAGTAACGATTTACAAATTGCTGATAAAAAAAATTACAAATTTAAACTTTAAATCTTCTTCATTTTGAATCATGATTTTTTTTTCTAGAATCATGATTTTTTTTTTTTTTTTTTTTTTGTTTTATAGGAAGGAATTTTGTACCAAACTTTCCCCCAAACAAAATATTTTGTTCCAGTCAAAGTCTAAAATGGAAATTTGCTTTAGCATATTTAAATATTTCCCATTCTTACCTACGTAAACTCCATGACGTAGGTAGATTTTGCAGTGTGTGAGTATGAAAAAGAAAAACAATTTCTTATTACAACTAATAGTAGGGGCATTCATCCCTAGCTATTTCTCCTACCTCTAAGATTCCAAGGCATCCTTTGAATACAAAAATATAAATTATTGAAACTGATTATAAGTACATTTGTTGTTATAACTAAAATTTATATTAAGAATTATTAGTTCTGGATTTAGAAGCCCTATTAGGTTGAACAGATCTGTCACATCAAGTATGGGTTGTTTAGTTTTATTTATAAATCCAACTTTTATTCAATTCAGTCATATTTATGCTCCCAATCAAATTCAAAATTCTGTCTAGGATGAAAAATGTTCAAGAAATAAAGTATTTAATATATAATATATATTAAAATAATGATATAATACTATAAAAATTTGAAAACAACTATTTAATATCGGTCATACGATATTATTAAAGTTATTAAACTGACTCTAGTACAACATGAAATATTTCTAGTTTCTTTAAAAATTTTAGCATATATAACAATGTTTAAAAAAATATTAGAGTTAGTTTAGTTGATTTTAATAATATTAAATATTTTAATATTAAAAAATATATTAAAATTATTTAATGTGTGAACTATAATATATATATATATATATATATATATATGTATATTTAAAATATTGTTATATTAGAGTCATTTGAAAGGATTATATCAAGACCTATGTAAACTTAAGTCCAACATTATTACATGTTTTTATATAAAAATTTTATCTTTTTTTTAAATAAAACATTACATTATATTTTAACTTAACATAAAATATATATTTTTTTCATATATTTAATCTGACGTAAATTTACACTATTCATATCCACGTAAAACTGTTAACAAACATATATATATATATATATATATATATATATATATATATATATTTATTTATTTATTTATTTATTTATTTATTGGTCACCAGAGTGCAATTATACTATGTTGCCAACTAGTCGTAGTAGTGTTTCTTTTTTGTGAGCATGGTGGTGCTAGTGGAGTACTAGTCCTTTGTGTTTTAAAGTTTTTTTATATGATAGTTCCTTGATTAAGATAGGTTCTTTTTTGGATTATTATAGAAGTGTGTAGTGTGTTTTCTACATAAATTATGTTTGATGTTTGTAAGAAAATTAGTGTTTTTTTTATGTATGTGGATTTATAGTTTATTTTATTTTTTATGTTTTTATCATTCTTTTACAATTCGAACATCCCTTAAATACTCTTTTAATTTTATTTTATTTTTTGATAAAAAAAATTAAACATAAAAAAGTCTTAAATAACAAATATAAAAACCTCATATAATTTTATTATGTGGTATTTTAATTGACTTGTGAGGAATAGTTAATTGATAATTACAGATAATTAAGGAGTGAATACATATGATATAATTATTTTATATGAAATGTATATATTCCATATAATATAATTTATGATTATTAATATTTCATAAATAAAAATATTATTAATAAAAATTTACATTAAAATCGTCTACAATAAATAAATAATAAATCTATATAAATATTTTGTAATATATAAAAAAAAATTACGTGTTATTTGTGGTAGGTATACAATCTAAGAAAAAATTATATCTCCAATTTGACAGAAATAGAAATGTGGATCACAATTTGTAAAAGCAAAATACCAAGTATATATATTTTTTTATCTGTTGTCACATAGAGAATTTTATCTTTGAGACATCCAATTAACATTCTTTTCTGTTACAAAATTCGTCACTAATTATTTTACTATAAAATTTTGTTTTTAGGACAGAAACTGTCACAAACATTAAAATAGTATTTTGATTAGAATTATGTAAACTCTTTATATGACAGAATATTTTAGAAATATTTGTATTTCTCCATTGATGACTTTCATTTCATATCTTATGAGAAAGTGGATAACGAGGACACCACATAATATAAGTGAAATTTCATTAATTACATTCTTAAAGGCTTCATACAACACAGTACTCAAACCGTAGAGCCCTTTATTCTACATAAACTTCCACAACTACAGAAAACCCTGTCTTAAAGTCTTCGAGTTTTTTTCTACAAACATGTTAACCTAAGAACAAGAAACACATACCCATTTGAAGATAAGTTTCAGCATGCATAGGGCAAAGATCTTAAAATTTAAAGGGTCTACCCCACCGATTTTGGGGTTTAGGCTTGGTATAACTCCCAGCAAAAGGACCAGCTGCTTCCATGCCAACCATAGAAGACTCATTCATGACATCATTAGGCACTTGATAAACCAGACAACAACGTTCTCTTCGGCCATGCAGATGCAATGCATCATTGCCACTGCTCCTTCTTGATGGACCATAGAACTTGTCTATCAGAGCAAACCCTTCTGCACCAATCTGCCTGAGATCTGCTGGAGGAGGTGCCATATATGGAGATACTGCAACAAGTTTTATGAGAGTAGTTCTTAGTTGAGGTGTTGCTTTGTTGCTTCAAAGGTTGAGACACAGTGTGGTTTTATAGAAAGAGTAAGTGGTTGCGTGGCCTTATGTGGAGATCTACGTGTTCTGCAAGAAAGAATATTTTTATTCTTCTGAGCATTAAATTAAACTATCAAAACACTGCATACTAATAATTGTAGTAATGTATAGATCTTTTTATTTGGTTTTGGCGTTTATCCTTGATCTGAAGAGGGAATATATTCGAATTTATCATTTTTATTCAGTCGGTTTATTTTGATGGAAAGTGTATGTGATCATCCAATTTGTCCATATCTCTTTTCTGGATTTATTTGAAATATTACTTGAGTTTGAATTAAAAAAATTAGCTAAATAAAAATATATAAAGAAAAACATATCCAAACTTATTATATATTTTAAAGTTTTAGATTAAGAAGTGGTATTGTAATATTTTATATAAGTTTTCATAACTTATATATCGTAACCCTCTTCGATATCTTTTCTAAGAGAAAAAAACCATACACTTTTTTAGTCGCGTAAATTACGAACCAAACTTCAATAATTGAGGATGCTACTTAGTTAGGTGAGAATATTTACATTAAAATATATAGTTCATTCATTAAAATATGTAGTTCATTCATTCACTTGTCCCTTGATCAAGTTTTTTTTTTTTTTTTTGTCTTTTATATGTGTTATGAGTAATAAACAAATCTCGAAAAAGTAAAAAAAAAAATTTAACATATAAGGTTAGAATTTGATTATTCTGTAAATATATCAATTTACTTACCTTACCATGATATGTGTTTTCATTTATAGATGCTGTTTTTATTATTGTTCACCTATCTCTAAAATTCCATATGCAAGTTTTTGGTATTTTTTCTTGATAATTTTTTTTTTAATTCTTTTCTATTATGTCTTCGATCTAAATTTTTAAGTAATTTTTACTCTATATTTCTTCTTTTCTTTCTTTTTCTTTTTTTGTCAACGAGAAAAGAATTTATAAATAAAGGTATTTTAAAGATACTTCAATTCTTATACATGAAACAAAAGAATGCAGATTTGATCAAACCTGTTCATCTCTACCTTACCTCAAATCGCTTACACATACCCAACAGATTTAATCCACGCTTCTTTAACTAACATCACATTTAATTGATCTCATACACACTAATGGTTCCAGACACCAATCAAAATAAGAAAAACTTACCAAATGTACTTTTGAGGTTATCCATGACCAAACTTTCAACTGCACCATCGTGAATATTTCAATATGATCTATACGTCCATTTATGAAAATCTTATTATTTCTTTGTTTCCAAAATTCCCTTATCATTGCTATTCACATGCATATCCATATTTGATTAATCACTTCACTTTTCTCAATCAGCTCACATCCTGCGCTGCTGAGCTGAGAGAAAAACATTTTCGACTCATGGTATATCATTGATGCCATGCCCACCCACTTCTTCTCTTAAGTTCTTACATTTAACTTTATATCTTTTTACCTATGTTCTTAAGTTCAAATCTTTATCATTAAGTTTTACTCAATTTGTTCTCAAATTTCAAATTTCACTACCTTTTCTCTAATCATTTTCGTGTTACTGTTTATTTCATCAATTTCGTTTACAAAAATCTATCCATGTAATGTGCCATTTTTACATTCACGCTTACTTAAAATATACCAAATCGTCTTTCATAAGAAAATAGCTTCATCAGAATTGAATGGTTGCATTAATATTTATCATTTTAAAATATTCTAATAAGTTTAATAAAATACTTTTATATATTCTTTAGTTCACTAATTGAAAACTTTTCATAAAGTTTTAGTAAAAAAAAAATCTACAAACTTATTCATTATTCATACTAAATAGTCCTAAAATAATAATGATAACACCTGAATCCATGCACCTCTGTTGAGCTCTGTTATTTAGTCATTACTGTCTTATCTCGGAGCTATATAAATTTGATAAAATTGACTATATTTATAATACATATTTTCCAAAATAAATAAGTGATTTTATACTAATTCTGAAGAATTGTTGATTTTATAAATACTTTTAAAAATGTCCTTTTGCTAACAGTTTTATAAATATATATCAAGTTCAAATATAGAATTCTGTGAAAAATTTATTTAAAATAGGAGATATCATCAAATATGATATTATACATGTTCTTTAATTAAAATTAAAATTAAAATTAACTATTAATAAAATTTTTTATTACTCAAAAAATAATTATAAATGCACTTCTTAGTAGCTAACAAAGCCTCTTTCTATCATATTACATGATGGTATCCATGGTGAAATAAAAGAAATAAACATGATAGAATCTATGACAATACTTTTATTAATTAGTTGCATTATTATTATACAAGATCAAACCCTATATATATATATATATATATATATATATATATATATATATCATTATATATATGATTATACGAGATCAACAACAGCTCTTTGTCTGCAAAGGATCTTGCTGCAACTCTTTGAGCTACCCATATATACTGATAAAGTGACGATATAATTTTATGAGATGGTTTACAAACACATCTCCCATTATACCTATATATTATATCTAAAACAAAATGATAAAGGTTTGAATGAACTACCAATAAAGATGAGTTTGTGGTTTAGGGTAATTCACAATCATAATTCCACCATAGCGAGAAGCAGCCTCTCTGCTATTGATTACAGGCTCTTCAAGCTCGTCATTGGGCACTTGAACCACCCAACGTCCTTGTCTTGCAGGAAAGACCCCTTTTGGATTAGGCCTTCTTCGTGCTGATGCTCCATAAAACTTGTCTATAAGAGCAAAACCTTCTGAACCTATCACTCTCAGATCTGTAGGTGGTGCCATTGATGATGCTCAATATGAAACACTTCAAGAGACACTAACTTTGTGAAAGTCGATGATACTTTTCGTGTATGACTGTGTGTTTGTTATCTTGTTTCTTGCTTTGAAACAAGAAGCCCTGGAGTACTTTATAATGAAGGCAAAAGTGGTTATTTAGTGAGTAATGTGGGACCAAGAATATGTTTAATCAAAACTGTGTTAAAGCACTTTTCAAAACTAAAAAGAAATATAAATTATGAAAAAAATTACTCCAAAACTCGTACCAAAATAGAGAAAAAAAAAATTAAGAAAATCAAAATTCAGAGGATCAAGAATAAATTATAAAAAGACTAGCTACCTCTATTCTAGGCATGGGGTAATGAATTTAAAATAACTTTTAAGGTAGCTTCATTCATAGTAAATAAATAACAAAGTCATATGGTTTAAGGTTTTTTCTCATTTAAATGTTTGGACTAATAGATAAAGTATTTTAGTAGAGATTTCTATTAAAAAGTGATTTAAGTCTAACTTAATTTATTTAATTGATTAATAATGTAAGTATGATTTTTATTTTTAATCGAGTCACTACTTATGGATCTAAATTAAATTTGGGTGATCTATCCAGATTAACTCGTGTTATATTTTATTATAATAAACTTTATATTTTATATGATTATGATATGACATTAAAAAGTAGATTTAAATCTAATAAAATTTTATAGACTTAAATATTATTAAATATTTTTATTATCACATCTCCAAGCATTTTTCTACATGAGACCTAGTGAGATTGATCTTTGAAGCATCACGCGAATTAAGGTATGGAAAATGAAGATTGGAGAATGGATATTGGTATAGGTCGGAGATTCTTTTTCAACTGATAATGTGGCGGTCCAAAAGCAGAAAAGCAAGATGAAAAAGAAATTGCAGAGCATAAAGACACTGAATCTAATTCCTCTTTTTTCAATCACTAAAGTATTCTTTCCATTTTACTTTTTCTACAATGGAAGAAAGAATGAATCTTCAGTTGTTTCACAAACCGCGTTCGCAGCACTCAACTTCAAGTCCCTTAATGATTTTCTACTGTTTATGAATAATTTTTCTTTCTTAGCCCTAACTTTCTGTTCTGATCTTCCTTTTAGATCAATCGGAATATCACTCTATATATATAATAAAACTTGAATGCAGCCAATAGTAGTTTATTTACTGCAAATTTCTATGAGGATATATGATTCCAATGTAATGTTTTAGACCAACAAATCCAAATAAAATATTGGTTCTTTTTCTTAACACTATTTTTAATCCTTATATGTGAACTGGTATGTTCTTCCTAACCTTCTATATCATTTGGTATATTTCTCCTTTCGTAATTATCCAAGAGCTAACTAACTTAATCACCAAAAATGAATTTATTCAATGATATGATGCTTTCGTATCTAATATACATAGCTGCATTAAAATTAAACTCATTCAGGATATGTGGCGCTTGGTATCAGATTCTTCTGCATTATGTAAGTTTTGGCAGCTTCTTTTTACTTTCAAAGTTCTTAGCTATTCTTCTTAAAATGCCACGACCCCGATTCAGATGTGTTGCTTCATTGTCATTTTATGAGGTCAAAGTGTCAAACACAAGATTTCCCTTACCCTCTTCAAATATTTGCCCCTTCGTACGTAAACTTCTGACGTAGCTACATTTGTCATCAGTGTCCGAAGGAGAATATATATATATATATATATATATATATATATATATATATATATATATATATATATATATATATATATATGTATATTGTGACATTCCTCAACTATAAACAATGTATTTTGTTAACAGATACCTAAGAGATCCAAAAATCTCAAGCAGTGGAAGATGATAATCAAATTGGTTATATATAAGATTGTAGCCCTGATATATATAGAAATGAGATTTTTTTTTATAATAAAGAATTTATATAATTGGGAACACTTAAGATGTTCCAACTTTTTTTACAAACACATAATATTCAGAAACAAAAAAGGGAAATACATCCTAAGTATGTGTACTTATAACGGATAAGAAATTTATATACTTTCATAAACATAACAAAACAAAGGTAACATTATGTAGGTGTTATAAGAAACGATGTCGAGTTGAATATGGTGGAGAGTCTGGAGATCGGGAATAAGAAAGTTAAGGTTAATATGCTTCAATTTGTAGATGATACTATATTTTTCTGCGAAGCTAACTATAAAAGTGTATTTTCCATTAAGGTTATATTGAATTGTTTTGAGTTAGCCTCTGGCCTCAAGGTTAATTTTTCAAAGAGCGGAATTGGTGGGGTGGGTGTTGCCTTGTCTCTGGTTCATCGTTTTGCTGCAATACTCAATTGCGATGTGATGAAGACTACTTTCAAGTACTTGGGGATGCCTGTGGGGGGATGCCATAAGAGAGGTGTGTTTTGGGTTGGAGTGATAGATAGAATTAAAAGCAAATTGAGTAGTTGGAAAGGTAGATTCTTGTCGATGGTAGGGAGGATTTGTTTGATTAAGTCGGTGCTTTCATCAATACCATTGTTTTACGTTTCTATGTTTAAAGTTCCTTCTATGGTGTTGAAGGAATTTGTGCAGTTACAGAGGAGTTTCCTATGGGGGTGGGGGTCGGAAGAGAGGAAGATTGCTTGGGTTTCTTGGAAAAAGGTCTGCAAACCACGGGAAGTCGGAGGTTTTGGGATACTGGATCTAAGGTTATTCAACATGGCTTTGTTGGGTAAATGGATTTGGCGTTTACAGTATGACAAAGGAGGTTTGTGGAAAGATATTCTTGAATCTAAATACGGAGGATGGAGAAGTTTGACAGAGAGTAGGACATATAATAAGGATTCCCTCTGGTGGAGAGATTTGAAGGTGATTTGGAGTACGGAGGAGTGGGGAAGGAGTTTTGAGGAGTGTGTCGAGTGGGATGTGGGGAATGGAAAGAGTATCTTGTTCTGGGAGGATAT
The DNA here is from genome assembly GCA_013389735.1 of Phaseolus lunatus. Taxonomy (NCBI): domain Eukaryota; kingdom Viridiplantae; phylum Streptophyta; class Magnoliopsida; order Fabales; family Fabaceae; genus Phaseolus; species Phaseolus lunatus. Next base: position 39,984,882 of record CM023865.1, on the reverse strand, counting down.
CTGGGTGGGCAATGAAGACTTCAAGAGTAAATTCCCGAGGTTGTTTGCCTTAAGTACTAGTAAATACGTAAATTTGGAATCCTTTGGAAATTGGGATTCTGATTCTTGGAAGTGGGACATAATTTGGAGAAGGGGGTTATTTGATTGGGAGAAGGTTCAGGAACGTCAGCTTTTTCAGGAGCTCCAAGGCAAGCTTCTCGACTCGAGTAAGGATGATTATTGGGTTTGGAAGGATGACGCATCTTCTGGTTATTCAGTTAGTTCGATGTACTCTATTTTAAGAGGAGGTTGCGAAAGAGAGTGTTCTTCTGTGTTTGTTTCGTTTTGAAAGATTAAGGCTTTGCCTTCAACTTTGTGTACTGCTTAGAGGGTGTTGAGTAACTCGATTGCTTCTAAAGTTAACTTGGTTAGATGAGGAGTTGACGTTAGTAGCACTTCTTATTGTATGTGTGGAAAGGATGATGAGACAACACGACATTTATTTTTTGACTGTAGAATTGCTTGGCTAGTTTGGAACCTATGCTATGGTTGGCTTGGGGTGGCGTCAATTGATCATATTGATCCTACTTCACATTTCATGCATTTTAAATTGAGCAACGTCCCAAACTTTGTAAATGATGTATGGGAAAGTGTTTGGATTGCAGTGATTGGAGAAATCTGGAGACATAGGAATAACCACATTTTTAAAGGAGATGTGATTGATCATTCTGAGATTTTTTCCTTAGTACAATTAAAGGTTTAGTCTTGGCTAACTTCTAAATGTGATTCTGCTTGTTTTTCTTTTTCTGATTGGTGTATTGATCTGTGGACTTGTTTGTTTATGATCAAGGATGCTTGTTAGTTGTGAGTAGGTGCTTTAGTAGTGTTGTTTTTTGTTACCTTTGTTGGGTTTGAATTGACTACTTTTGGTGAGTTTTTGGTCTCTATTCTGTTAGAAGTTGATTTGTAAAAAGATTGAATCACCCTAAAGTGGTTCATATTTTATTTATTAATTTTTTTGTCAATAAAAAAAAACCCATTACAATTGAGCAAAACCTAAAAGAAAACTATTCCCAGACTTTACCAGAGGATAACAAAACAAATAATGTTTTCGTCACTCCTCTGGTGTTGTTCACTTCATTTCAATTTGCACTTTGTATTTTTGTTGCAGGCATTGATCTTGAATACGCCTTGATCTGGTATCTGCCATGTCCACTCTGAGCTCCTCTTAGGCATTTAACATTAAGCACATCTTGTGTTGTTCTTGTTTGCCTCCTTTTCCATCATTGTCAAAGCATAATAATGTAAACAACAATCTCTGCTGGATCATCTCCCAAACCTTTGCAGTTCGTCCTCTTAGAAGCAAGCGACCCTATGCTGTCATTTCTATATATAAAAAGGAGAATGATATAATTACTAAATGAGCCTAGCAATAAAATTGGATACATATAAATACTTCACTAGCAAGTACTAGCTTGTATCTCCCACCAACATATTTCTCTATATTAGAATTAAATAACAAGCATTATAAAAGAAAACATCAAATTTACTTCCAAATATTAATATCAACTAAATTGCAACGTTTTTAGAGTCGATTGAATGCAACGTAGAAAGTTAACTTTCTTAAGGGACGTTAAAAAATGAAAAATTATTTTTAAATAGTTTAACTCCTAATATAGATAGTCGATTTTAACTTGATGTTAACTATTTTAATAAATATATAGTTATATTAGTATTATATTAGCATCAATTTTGCTTGCTTATGTTAATAAATTCGACTTAGTTAGTTCTAAAACAACACTAACTATTTTTAATTTTTTTTCATTAAATACCAATATTTATGTTAGTTATGTTAGAGACACTAATGTTTAGTTGAGTTGATGTTAACTAAAATAATAAGGTTAATGTCAATTTAGTTATAGAAGTGGTAATGCAGGCTGACCTGTCTCATATAAAGGATTGTTTGTAGGCCTGTAAGCTAACCTACATAAAAAATTAAAATTTTATTAAAAATAAAAAAATATTATTGTATTTGTAATATATATAAAAAAATAAAAGTTGAAGAAGATAATTTTATATTTTTTTTATTAGAGTGTTTCTTCTTGCACCTCATCAATTTCAAAATTTAATTTTCATAACATAAAAGTATATTCTAGAAATGAAAATTTAGAAGAGCATTTCTTTTCTTTTGAAATAACATTTCTAAAACAGTTATTTTACCTTCCGAAATCTAAAACAACTATTTTGACTTTTAAAATTGTTTTCTACAATTGATGGGATGCAAGAAAAAATTTGAGGAATGTAGGAAGAAACACCACTTTTATAATTATGTGGGCTTGTGGGCTGACCTGTCCCACTCTATCCTTGACCTGCACAGGTTATGGATTATGCGGGACAAATCTAAGCAGATCAACAAATAAAAATAATAAATTCATCCTAATTTTTTCATAATGTACAATCTATCTTGCATACGATCTATCTTGTATCATCACTCCTACCTAGTTGATATTAATCTTGTTTATTTTTAATATTAATTTTATTCCAGTTAACATCAATCAACCCAATTGTAAAAATAAAAAAAAAAAATTAATATTTTTTTAAAATATTATCACATGATGATTATTTAGTGGATTTTCATTACTGTCACTAGTAAACAACGCAATGGAGCATCTGGGTCCTTACAATTCATTATTTACTTTTTTATGGATAATAAAAATTGAAATTAATGAAAGTATTAGATATACTTTAATCATATAAAAGAATTTATATAAAAAAATGTCAGGGTATTACAAGATATGACACGTAACCTTGAATGAAAATCACTTTGTTGTGAAACAACAAAATATATATAAAATACTTCTTTTTGATCAACCAATTAGACCTTCTATCCCTTTAAAAAAAACAGCTACTCACTTACAAGCTGCTTCCTCTAGAATCGATCATAGTGCTTTTGTATCAGATCAAATCCTTCTGAACCTATTTTTTTAAGGCTTCATAGAGATGCCTCTGGACACATTTCTGGTTATCTCCTTTCCATAGAACCAAGCTTAAGGCTTCTTAATACTAAGAAAAAGTTACTCATTTTATTAATATCTTGCAGAATCTATGTGATTGATGTACGAATTGATGTAGAATTTATGTCTCTGCACTTTACATGTTATGATATTTCATATGAAGCACCTTTTTTATATAATGACAAATATCTCCGAATCATTTATGTCACAGTAAAGGCTTTTTAAATATTCATAACATAACAATGTAAATAATATTTTTTATGTGATATTTATTCTGATTTCATTCCTTCTGCTATAGGATATATATTCAAATTAAGAGCACTAACATGGATAGAACTTTGTATTTTGATCAATGTAAATATTCACTAATGCAAAAAGATCATCAATTCACTCATTTTATGTTGGTGGGCCAAAAAAACGACTTAAAAATATACGGTTATAAAATTTAAATTTAAATAATATTTTTTTTAAGTTTGTTGTAAGAGCTTAGAGGTCTTTCGTCACCCCAAGTACTCTTTTATGCTTGTTCAGATACAAGATATAAAAACTTCTTGGGTGTTTCTTTCACCACCCATCAAAGTTCTTTCTTCACCCATCAAATAGGTAAAGTAATAAAATAATCAAATACCTCATTTAATTTGTCCTCATTTCAAAAAACTCTTTTTGAAACACATTCTAAAAAAGTTATTCTGAAAAAGTTTATATACATTATGAAATAAATTTCATTAATTATGAAAAGATATTATGGAAAAACTTCCAAAAAAGTGTCAACCAAAAAAGGTAAAACAGTTTTTAAAAATTGATGTGGTGCAGGAAACATTTTGATAGGATGAAAAAGAAATATCTAAACTTCTTTTAAACCCTTTCATAGGCCTGTTACCAGAAGCCTATTTTTTTTGACAAATTTTTTCTACACCCAATTTTTTTAACCTGCACCTTACACGTTTTTAAATTTTTGAAAATACATGAAAGTGAAAATTCAGAATTGAAAACAATATATTCTAAAAAATAAGATTTAGAAGAGATTATTGTATTCTAAAAATAAAAACTCAGAATATAATTCAAAAGTTAAAATGTTATTCCAGAAAAATAATTTCACAATATAAAAAATTTATTCTGGAAAAAAAATTGAAAACATATTCTAGAAAAAAGGGTTGAGAATGTATTTTTCATACCTTTTATTCTTCTTAACTGAATACTACTATTTCCTAAAGCTTTTATGATAAATTTTAAATTTTAATATACCATAATAAATTATCAACAACTATCAACTTATTCCTATTTAAGTACTGAAACACATTTTATTATATTTTTCTCTAATTTTACTTAAAATAAGCAACTTTACATAAAGTTGACATGTGTGTGAAGTTCAATATTACACGTGTAATTATTAGACAACAAAAATTCAGTAGCAAAAGCTCTTATTAAAATCAAACCAGAGAAAAGAACAAATCAACCGTTTGAGAACTTAAATTACAAGATAAAGAAACACTCAATATTTTGTGTTGTGCATGCATGCAGCCACCTCTTCCTTCTAAGTGCCAAGTGCAACCTATTCTTTCTACACTCACTTCCTTTTCTTTCTCTTTCTTACTCTTCTCCTATAAATACACCTTAAACTCATCTATGTCTTCCTCTTCCTTTCTCTCTCTTACTTTGAATTTTTTCTCTTTTTCTTTCCAATGCTTCACCTGCTTTTTCCATTTTCGAATTAATCATGTCAGCTTCCAGAATGGACAGAGCCTCTAGTGTGAGGGAGAGGGTGCAAGACACATTCTCTAAGTACCGGAATGAGTTGATCTCTCTTCTCTCTAGGTGAAGCTTATGAAGTTTTGAATTCATCTTAAGAAATAATGTTGAATGCTAAGTAAATAATTACTCATTTTTTCTCTTTTTGTTGCTAAGGTATGTTGCTGGGGGCAAAGGATTACTACAACCCCATGACCTACTGGATCAAGTAGAAAAGATTCTTCAAGAGGATGAAGGGATGCAGAAACTCAAAGAAAGTTCCTTTGTTAAAGAGCTAGAATCTGCACAGGTTAACTCAATATATCTAAGTTATATAGCTTTGATAAATGGCAGATAATATATACTTGAATTTTCTTTAGTTTTCCTTGTTTTTGTAGATTTTACAAAGCTACTGTTCTATTGTCACAGGAAGCCATAGTTCTACCACCTTTTGTGTCTATAGCTTTGCGTCCAAGATGTGGTGTTTGGGAGTATTTTCGTGTTAATGCATTTGAACTCAGTGTGGATAGTCTGAATGTTGCAGAATATCTCCGATTCAAAGAAGAACTAGTAGATGGAGAGTAAGTGTTAACTTTGTTATGTATGAATTTTATTTTCTGAAGTACTTTTGAATGTTATATTCATTCACAGTTTGGCTTCATGCAGAAATGTAATCATAACATTATATTTGAAAATTTGATCCAGATGCAATGACAAGTATATGCTTGAACTAGACTTTGAGCCATTTAATGCAACATTCCCTAGACCAACTCGATCATCCTCTATTGGTAATGGTGTTCAATTTCTCAACCGTCATCTTTCATCATTCATGTTTCGTAACAAAGAAAGTTTGGATCCTCTCCTCGCATTTCTACGCACACACAAATATGATGGTCATGTAAGTTTGTCAAGTATATGGATGAACGCACTATTCAATCATTTAGAAACACTGATATTTATCTGCAGCAATTTTTCACCATGCACAGAAATCTTAAATTACCAATTTATAAATATATGCTTTTTGATGCTCAAGATTTGTTCTTATTTTGATAACAGAGGATATGAGTATGACTATTTTAATTTTCTTCTAGAAAAGAGAGAGAGACGAATAGACACTTTATCTTCCATTTAGTGGATATGTCTCTGCCTTTTTAAAATAAAGAGTACAATATCAATACATATAATCTCACAAGTAGACTCTTCAACAATGCTATAAGTAACATCCAAAAATCTGGAATTAAAAGTAGTGATTCTTAGCCATTCAAAAAACTTCCCCTGATGGTTTTGAGTTTAATGCTTAACAATTTTGATGTAGAAGATTTGTTCTTCTTTATTACTGTGCAAGACTTCTGTCAGTGTTGCTTCAACTAGGTGGATTAGGTTACCTCAAAATATTTTTGTGACAAATATATTATGTAGGCAATGATGGTAAATGACCGGATTCATAACATATCCAAGCTCCAGTCTTCCATGGCAAGGGCAGAAGAAATACTTTCTAATCTCCCACCCAACACACCATATTCTGACTTTGAATATGAGTAAGCAAATATCTCTTAAACTGATATAATTCTAAATTTTCATCAGTTTTGGAGCTAGTTACTTAATGTACAAGTTACTAATCGTTTACCTGATACACTTTATTAGAATTTTTTTTTCTTCATTATTTTGGTGTAGACTGCAAGGATTGGGATTGGAGAGAGGTTGGGGTGATACAGCCGAGAGGGTGCTAGAAATGGTGCATCTTCTACTAGACATCCTTCAAGCTCCTGATCCAAACACCTTAGATTCATTTCTGGGAAGAATTCCAATGGTATTCAATGTTGTGATTGTATCACCAGCTGGTTACTTTGGCCAAGTAAATATCCTGGGTTTGCCTGATACTGGTGGACAGGTATTATTTTGTAAGTTCAGTTTTAATCTGCATGACATTGCTTCTATTTAAACAAGTTTCTTCATAATCTTAGAGAAGTGATAAAAAAAATTGCAGAAGTTATACCAGAGAACTTCTACTAATATTAATTTATGAAGAAATTTTCTTCTCATTTTCTCTTACACGGCCTCCAAACCAACAAACTAATTACAGATAAAATTGATCAATTGTGTTTATGATGTTAGCTCTCTAATAATTATTGAAGAACTAAAACTCCCTGTCCTAATAATTATAACTCTTAATGCCACCCATAATGGACAGATTGTTTATATACTTGATCAAGTGCGTGCTCTAGAGAAGGAGATGCTGGTCAGAATTCAAAAACAAGGACTTGATGTGTCTCCAAAAATTCTGATAGTATGTGATTCCAAAAGTCCTGGCCCTTCTAAGTATGGCAAATGAAATATTTGTTCAGATGTAACTGAAATCCTTGTGGTGCTTCTATAGGTTACTAGATTGATACCAGAGGCAAAAGGGACAACTTGCAATCAGAGACTAGAAAGAGTTAGTGGAACTGAGAATTCATATATACTGAGAGTACCTTTTAAAACTAAGAATGGAATTTTGAGAAAATGGATTTCAAGATTTGACATGTGGCCTTATCTAGAGACATTTGCAGAGGTAAGCATCAGCTGTCTTTCCATTCTCCCTTTCTCCATGCACTAGTGTGAAAGAAACTTACTTATATTAGTAAGTCGATTTATGCTTAACTTAACCTCAAAAAATTGATTTATAAGATAAGGTTTATATATTGATTTATAAGATGAAGTTTATATATTATGATTCGACCATATTTTTTATTAATATAAGATCTACAACGTTATAGATTATTGTTTTCTCACTTATAATTTAGCCTACAAAAACGTGTTGTCTAAGTTGAAGACCTTCATTAGTTATCATTTCATTCTCCTGTAAGGTAACAAGAATAAGTGGCACTCGATAATATTTTGCCTTGTCTTCATAGTCTAATGGTATTCCTGGTTTGTGGAATATGACTTACTTTATACAAAGGATGCATCACACGAAATTGCAGCTGAGTTACAAGGAATTCCAGATCTGATAATAGGCAACTACAGTCATGGAAATCTTGTTGCAACCCTGTTATCTTATAAGCTAGGAATCACACAGGTGCGATAATTCAACATCAAGTTATTATCATATAAAAAGGTCAATTTCATCTATTATTAATGTTGGTTTTACTGAACTTTTCATGTAGTGCAATATAGCCCATTCATTTGAGAAGACTAAGCATCCCGGCTCTGATATATATTGGAAAAAATATGAAGACAAGTACCATTTTACTTGTCAATTCACAGCTGACCTTATTGCAATGAACAATGCAGATTTTATAATCACTAGTACATACCAAGAAATTGCAGGAAGGTAAGTTCTTTTGTAGAAATATTATACTTAAAATAGAAGTTCAATTATTGTTTTCGTCACACTGGTAATCAATGTTTCAAAGCTTTCATCTCAGTTTAAAAACAATTGTCACATTAGATTTTACATAATCAAGTGTTTTTTGTATGGTTCTCTAATTTGGATCCTCCTGTCAAAATCTAACAATCTCTGTCTCTTACTCTCTTGACAATGTGGTTTCCCTTGTCATATTTTCCCTATCCCCCAAAACATAAGCATTCATGATTCTTGATCATGCATATTGACTTCTCCACCAACTTATATAAGACTATAAAGAAATATCAACTTTAAGAAATATCTACGAATTTCTGTTTCCATTCTACATAAATCTTGGCGATGTTGTACAACCAAGAGGATTTCTAATCTAACTTGAAGTTAATAAGATTCCATCAAAAGAGTAATTGAATGGTATCCTTAAGTATTTAAGCTGATTTTGTAAATATTGTTTGATTTACATATCACGTTATTCCCTAACATTGTTTATTACTTTTCCTCAGCAAGAATAATGTTGGACAATATGAGAGCCACACTGCCTTCACTCTTCCAGGACTCTATCGTGTTGTTCATGGCATTGATGTTTTTGATCCCAAGTTTAATATCGTGTCTCCTGGTGCAGACATGCGCATATATTTTCCATTCTCAGACAGAGAAAAGAGGCTAACTTCTCTCCATGGCTCGATTCAAAAACTTATATATGGTGATGAACAGAATGAAGAACATGTGTGAGTATACTTTTGAATAGGACATGTTGATGTCTTCCTCTAGTGCTTTTAAGTTGAATTTTTTGCACTGCCATAGCTTCGATAAAGATCAAATTGACAGAAGTCGCATTAATCAAATACTTTTTCTGGATTAAAGAAACTGCCATTGCTAAACTGATAAAAAATACAGCTAAAAGTAATGTCCTATGTATACTCTAGAGCAACCCAAACCAAAATCCGTTTTATAATCGTAAAGCTTCTAATTGGAGATGTTTTACCCTCTTAATATGAAAATTAATACATAAAACATGTCATAGTAATAAGAAATTTTGAATATAGAGCAGGTTTTGTCTGAAATGCATTTTCTTATAAATTAAGTCAAAGCATCTTGCAGATCCTCTATTATTCCTCATGTAACAACAATGGGAGATTAGAATCTTGTTTGATATCTCTTTTTGTGTGACTTAGTGGCTTGATAAATGATAGAGCAAAGCCAATTATCTTTTCTATGGCAAAACTTGATCAAGTGAAAAATATAAGCGGGCTTGTTGAATGCTTTGGTAAAAGCTCAAAGTTGAGAGAGCTTGTGAATCTTGTGGTAGTTGGTGGCAACATTGACGTACAAAAGTCTAGGGACACAGAAGAAATGCAGGAGATAAAGAAAATGCATAGCCTCATAGAAAAATATAACTTACACGGCCAATTCCGGTGGATAAAGGCCCAAGTGAACCGTGCTCGTAATGGAGAGCTCTACCGTTGTATTGCTGATGTGAAAGGTGCTTTTGTGCAGGTAGGACACTGTTGTATCAATATAGTTAGTTCAGATAAATGAATATGGTTATATACAATCAAAGAACTGTTCTTGAGGCATTAATTTTAAACATGTCTTACAAGTAGATAATAGTGATTTCAGGTAATTAAGAACAAATGGATGTGTCTACGATTATCAATCTATACTTGTGGTATTAATGGTTTAATATGTTCAGTATTATGAGATTATTGTAATGTCTAAAGGTAATTAACTTTTCAGTCACAAGTGGTTAAATGAATGATTATTACACAACTATGAACTAGTACTTGTAGTGTTAATGGTTAAATATGCCTCACTAGTGGTCAAAAGAATGAGATTATATACTGAAATATTTAACAGATGAATGACTATAAATTTTCATTCATTTTGAGTAGTTAGATGTTTGGAGAGTAAGTATATTCAACCATGTTCTTGTTGTACTTGTTGCAGCCAGCTTTCTATGAAGGGTTTGGCCTAACAGTTGTGGAAGCAATGACTTGTGGGCTTCCTACATTTGCTACTTGTCATGGTGGTCCTGCTGAGATAATTGAGCACGGAGTTTCTGGATTCCATATTGAGCCACATCACCCTGATGAAGTTGCTGCAAATTTAATAAAGTTTTTTGAGGAATGCCAGCATGATCCTGGCTACTGGAACAAGATTTCTGATGCAGCTCTGAACCGGATTCATGAGAGGTCTACTACATTTGAAGATATGAATCTTCCTCTACTTAGAATCTGATCTTGTTTTGTTTAAACTTTGTAGGTATACATGGAAGATATACTCTGAGAGGCTTCTCACTTTAGCTGGTGTCTATGGCTTCTGGAAGCATGTGTCTAAGCTTGAGAGGAGAGAAACTAGGCGATACTTGGAGATGTTCTACATTCTCAAGTTCCGGGATTTGGTAAGCATGTTAACATGTGTTTTAACCTTTATAACTATGATGTAACACATTATAATTTCAAAACAAACCATAATATAAATGATATATTAGATGTGTTAAAATATAAGGTTAAACTAATTTTTTTGTTTGTTTAAAACAATGAGGAAGTGACATTGTTTTCTACTTCCACGTCTTTGTTTTCATAAATAAGCAGTATGAATTCTTGAAATGTGATCTAGAACTAGAATGAACAAAATAATGTTGATGATGTTTGACACTACAACCTAGTGCAGGTACAAGGAATTCCAATGGCAGTCGATGACCATCTTTGACTTAGTTGAAGGACTTTTTCTGCTTCATGTTTACCCTCACCAGTTCACTTCTAGAACAAATGACAACTCCATATTTTATTTTTTTGTAAATTTTATTTTCGTTTTTTTATATATATGTTCTCTATCTCTGATTATAATGAGACATTATTTTAAAACAATTATTTTCTCCTTTTGACTACATGTTTTTATATGCAGTTATTTTTATTATATACTTACACAATCCTGAGGTGCAAAACTGAAAAATATTGAGATATTACCGAAAAAGGAAAAAAAATATAAAATAATTTATTTTTTATCAGTAAAAATTAAATAAAATAATACGAAATCTTGGGAGTATTCAAACTCTATTACAAAGAGAAACCAAATTTATAAGACTTAAGAAAATTTTATATTCTTATGTTTCAAAACTAACATAATTATATTCTACTAATAACTTTTTTGTGAAGAACTAAATGTTAAAACTAAATGTTAAGAAAATTTCAATTATACTTAATTATCTCAGAATCTTATATAAATATTTATATTTTATAATATAAATAACATAAATTACAAAAAAAATACATGTACAAAAGATAATTATATTAAGTGAATAAATATATTTAATTTTTTTTTTTAAAAAAAAAACCTCCTCATAGGATATATAACCATTATTATCAACACATAGATAAGATCTTTCAGTGGACAGGCTTATAAAGTGATAACCTTTTTTGCCTTATTCATTAATCTCTTCACTAAAATATATTTATAAGTAATGAATGCAAATTATGTATACAAATAATTCTTAATTTTAATAAAAATATGTAATTTAAGAATATGCATATATTGCTTGATATTTTCTTAACTAAATATCGAGGTCAAGTATAGAAAATAAGATGGTTAATAAAATAAAATAAAAAATTGGTAAGATAAAAAATAGTAATAAAGTTGATTTTAAATAGAAAGAAGACCTTTTAATTTTAAAATAATAAATAGTTAAATTAATCTTTCTAAAATTTAAAATAATAATAATTTAATCTACAACTATTTGTTCTAATTCATATCAAGACCAGGTGCATGCTTCTTACGACCCATCCAAACAATTAAGTTATGGATATACACGTTTTCTGAACTTTTTAGTTATTATCATATCACATCTTTATGGCATTTATGGATAGAGTCCCATATGTAGATAACTACATAATTTTTTGAGATATCTTAATTTAATATTTTGTTATTAAAATTGGTTCTCATTTTTGGTTATGGAAGAAATTGATTGTGAATTCATTATGTTATTTAATGATAAAGTTTAGGATAAACACATTTTGTGAAGTGACTAAAATAGTAAAATGAATTAAAATTGGAAATTAAATTACTTCCAAATCAAAAAAACAATCCTAAAATAAAAACTTGGAACATATACTGTACAATAAAGTCAAACAGCACAAGCCAAATAAGTTATCTGCAGTTAGTTTGATGCCTTTAACACTAATTTTCTTTCAGAAAATCACCAGTAACATACCGACACTAGTAATAAATTATATTACAATTGTTAAAACTTTAGTTCTTAACTGTAATTCAGCATTTTATTTCAGAATATTCCAAATATCTTCTTCTATCAGTTAAGATTAATCCAAAGCTTTGAAGCATTAGGACTAATTTTTGCATAATGAAATTCTTGCGCTACTTCTGCAATTCAACCCAACGTTGCCGTAGACGAAGGTCCCACATCTTAGTGTGTCTGACCTGACACTTTTCTGCACGTGACTTCAGAGGTTCCAAAACCAAATCAATTCACCCACAACCTTTTCATCTGTCACAGATCGAGGATTCGGATATGGCGAGGAAGACATCAGACCTCTTAGAGCAACTCGATGTTGTTCATCACTTTTCCTACGATTCTCTCATCCGCTACTGCTCTTCCAACGTTTCTGGCTTCCCTCAATCCCCTACTCGGTTCACCGTTTCGCAGGTTTTTGTCTTTTTGGGACCTTCTATCGTGCTTCTGGGTCAATTGGGTTTTCATCAAAACTTGATTTTTATTTTGATGTGATTCTCTGGTGAAATGTTGTTTTAGTTTGGGCATGGACAATCCAACCCCACGTACTTGTTGGAAGTGGGTTCTCATGACTCCGTCGTGAATCGCTATGTTCTCAGGAAGAAACCTGCCGGGAAATTGCTCGCTTCAGCTCATGCCGTTGATAGAGAATTTCAGGTTTTTATGTTACATTGATGAAAATTAAAGGCTGGGTTATTTTGAATTTGAAAAAATAAAAAAATTTATGTTCAAATAATAGCTAAGATGATGTTAGGCTAATGCTTAAATGTTTAATTTCATATATGAGAAATTGATTTTCGATCCATAAATGATTGAACTGGAACAACTTTGGATATCTTTTGTTATGAATAAGAGATTCTACACTTAGTTTTACTACTATCTAGTTTTTAGAATGAAAGCGTCCAGATATAGATCACCTTACTTCAAAATTAAGATTAATTCAAAATGTATTTTGTAAATGTTCGTCCAAACTCCTACTTAAGTGTATGAAGTTTAGGGAGTGAATCAACATATTAGTGAGAACGACTAATTGTGTGCCCCTATAATATACAGGTTCTCCAGGCATTGGGTGCTCATACCAAAGTTCCTGTTCCTAAGGTTTTCTGTATGTGCAATGATCCAAGTGTTATTGGAACCGCGTTTTATATCATGGAATATTTGGAGGGGCGCATATTTATTGACTCCAAGTTACCGGTATGATTTGCTTTCTAGTTAACTTTGGTTTCCTTGGTTATTGCAGAATTGTCATTGGTTTGATTGGTGACTTGTGACTTGTAAATAATCAGGGTGTGGCACCTCAGAGGAGGAGCGCAATTTACAGGGCAACTGCTAAAGCCTTAGCTTCCATACATTCTGCTAATGTGGACTCCATTGGTCTGGGAAAATACGGACAACGCAATAATTATTGCAAAAGACAGGTATTTTATTTTATATATGATTATTTGTGGTCAATTTATGCCTTAATTTTCATGAAACTTTGGTTTTTAATTGTGCCGAATGACATTGTATGATCCATGTAGCGACCTCAATTGGTGAAATAAGACTTTGTTGTTATTGTGCATTGAATTTTTTCACGGGGAGATATGTGTATTGGGATAGAAAGCTGAACATAGATGGATGCATTGAACAGTTACAGCACAGTAAAATTTATGAAAGTGAATGTTGAGGAGACCTTGAAAACATCGAGCACTGCATTTGGTTTTTAAAAAGTTTAAGGAGGCACTTATCCATTCCTTTCCCCATGTCCATTTTTTGGTTCCACTCCATCTTGTATCACCACTCCTGCTACTATACCAGGATGGAAAGAAGGGTTAGGATCAAAATAGTTATATTTTATCAAATAAAAAATTGTGCTTATAGATAGTTTCTTTTTTGTATTAGATTGAGAGGTGGGCTAAGCAATATGTTTCCTCAACCAGTGAGGGTAAACCTGCTAGTAATCCAAAAATGTTTGCCTTGATTGATTGGCTACGACATCAAATCCCTTCTGAAGATTATTCAGGAGCAACCGGAGGTCTGGTTCATGGAGATTTTCGCATTGACAATCTTGTGTTCCATCCCACAGAGGTACGATTCATATAGTAAGACTACACACTTTCCTAAAGTTTCATTGGATGAAAAGTACTTTTCTTTGTTCTGGTCTTAAAAGCATAGATTTTTGTTCTTGTCATGCTCAAAATTAGAGTATCATAACTTGTGTGCTAAAAAACAAATTTATGTTCTCAATGCCATGTACTGTTTACTCTGGAATTAGGACACTGTCAAGACTCAATATTAGTATTTAGGACTGTTAAATTCGTTGGCATCTTAGAACCCACTTCTTATGCCTTACTAGTTTTCTTTCTGTCGCAGGATCGAGTCATTGGAATACTTGACTGGGAATTGTCTACCCTTGGAAACCAAATGTGTGATGTTGCATATAGCTGTATGGTACGTACCATATACTCACTTTTCTGAATCGAGATTTTGTGACATAAATATGAGTTATATTATACTACCAGAATCATTTTTTGAATATGCATTTTGCTTATGTAATCTTGATGGTTAGTATCTTCATTTAGTCTGATTGATTGCTTGTTAAACTGATGATAGTAGAATCATTGTTTCAGATCACTATGTATTTGATTAATTTAATTACCTGCACAATTCATGTTCCTTTTGTTCTCCTGGAAGACTTATGTTGCAGATATTGGGCCCGAAAACGTGCGCGAAGGTATGGAACATTCTGGACTACCTGATGGTATTCCTTCACTACCAGAATATTTGGCCGATTACTGTTCTCTAGCAGTAAGTGTTATAAATATATATGCCTTGATGAATTTTGGTATCATTTTAATGCTGTTATGATGATATACATAGCACAAATTTATGCATTATTACCTTTGCCTTAAGACTTCTTGGGGATTGGAAATTCTACTATTAAGTATGTTTGGAGTTTAGATTCAGATCAACTGTTAGGATAGATATAATAGCCTGCACAATATATCTATCTAGATATTAGGGAATAGGGTTGCCTAGAAAGTTGACGTGAAGGCTATAATTTTTCCTAAAAGAAACCACAAAGAAGGATTCGTGTATGTGAAGGAGAAAACTATCCTAATTTTCTATATATGTGGAAGATCACTTAATGTCGGGAAACTGTGGTACATAGGATAAGAATAAGGGCTTCTCCTTTTGACACACTATGCAAGCAATGGAAAACCTATCACAACACAAGGCTCACAAAACCCAACACAATCTACATGGATTTAAGTTCTTATAACAGCCCAAAAACAAATTATTACAATTTACAACTGGAATGGACCAATATATTTGACATCCAACCATTAAGTTACAGGAATACGTGACTAGTATATTCTACCCAAGATTAAAATATCTAATAACATGTTCAATGATAACTAGTTAATCTCGTAACTTGAGATTTTGATTATTTTGTTTGAGATTTTAATAGCTTTGTATTTGATGGTGGTCATTAACACTAGCTATATAGCCAGGGATGCTTTTGGCATGTCTTGTATCATATATTTGCCTATTATTGAAGATCTAACAAAAGAATTTTGGATTCCAGGAAAGGAAATGGCCTGTTGCTGAATGGAAGTTCTATATTGCCTTTTCTTTGTTCCGGGGGGCTTCAATTTATGCTGGAGTTTATAATAGATGGGTTAAGGTATCTAAATTTGTTAGAGATGCTGCTGCTGTTATAGTTTTAAGATCTAATATTTTATGGCTTCTTTGTGTGAAATAGGGTAATGCATCAGGAGGTGAGCGTGCTCGACACACTGGAGTACTTGCTAATGGCCTTATAGATGCTGCTTGGGAATTTATTGAACAAAATTCTGTGCTTCCTCAGCATCCTCCCTCAGGTAGCTATAACATGTAAACATTATGGGCTCTCATGTAGTGTATCTAAAATATAATTTGTTACTCTACTGGAAGCTAAAAATATTGCTAGATTATTATTATTAAACTACTAGCTGAGGCCCTTTACTCCTTATAATCAGATTTTTTTTTTTTATCAGTACGATACTATTCGAAAGAGTTTGTGAATGGGAATGATTCACAGGGCCGCTCAGATCAGGGGAAGTTTGTTCCTAGTCAAAAGGTTTTGGCACTGAGGAAAAAATTAATTAAGTTCATGGAGGAACATATTTACCCTATGGAAAATGAATTTTATAAACTTGCCCAATCAGACTCACGCTGGACTGTTCACCCAGCAGAGGAAAAGTTAAAGGAGATGGCAAAAAAAGAAGGCTTGTGGAACTTATGGATTCCTGTATGCATCTTTTCCTCTTTATTTTTTCTGTATTTTGTGATTTCAGAAGCTTTTCTCATCCATCCATCAGGTTTGATATATTACAGCTTCTTAGGAGTTGAGTTATGAGCATAAGTCAATTTGGTGGAGTTGAGTTAGATTCAAACTTACATTCTAAAAGACACGGCTATTTGAGTTATTTAGTAGATATTCTACCTTGTCTACCCACCCTCTCAAAATAAAACTTGATGAAATCTAAGCTTGTTAAAATGAAGATACTGAAAAATAAAATAACAAAAATATAAAGGTTTAATGAATCATAGCCGTAAAAAGAACTTGTGGATGCTGGAAATGCGTTAGGGATAAGCATTGCTGTAACTCAACAGGACAGCTAAGAAAATATTCAGCCTGAATAGCTTGACGGAATACAGAATTATTAAACATTTATCATCTATGGTTATTTCTTAAATTCTTTTATTACCTTTCACTGTCACTATTCCTTTTCCTGAAAAAGAAGTTCTCTGAATGCATTTGTTTGTGTGCAGCTTGATAGTGCAGTGAGAGCAAGAAACCTTATCTTCAATGGGAGCAATAATCATCTCTCTACCGATGCAAATGACTTGTTATTGGGAGCTGGTCTCACTAATCTCGAATATGGATACCTTTGTGAGATCATGGGTCGTTCTATTTGGGCTCCACAAATATTTAATTGTGGTGCACCTGACACAGGTAATATGGAGGTAAGATGGAACTTATAGATTTGCTTGGTTGATCATTAACTGACTAACATGAATTGGATCTCCCTCTGGGGTTGATCATATTTAGTACGCATTCTATAGACGTTGCATTTTTGTGTAATTTGAGAGCATTACTTTGCATATTAGGTATTACTGCGTTATGGAAATAAGGAACAACTACAAGAATGGCTAGTTCCTTTGCTTGAGGGGACGATTAGGTCTGGATTTGCTATGACAGAACCACAAGTTGCATCTTCCGATGCAACCAATATTGAGTGCTCTATTAAAAGGTAGTCGTTAATCTTATGTAATTCAAGAGTACAGTCTTTTCATTTGGCCAAGAATGCATTGGCTAATTACTTAAAAAACGTAGGTTTGAGTCAAGCTTCTTGGTAGAAGACAATTTAGACATTTGAGTATGGACTACTTATTTAGTTATTTTCTTAATTTGTGATCATTTTATAGGCAAGGAGATTCATATATTATCAATGGGACAAAATGGTGGACTAGTGGTGCTATGGATCCAAGATGTAGAATTCTTATAGTCATGGTGAGTGTTTGACTGAAAGTTATTGCACTAACAGTCATGTGCCATTCATGTCAATAATCAATAGTGTGATTGAAACATATGGACAGGGGAAAACTGACTTCAACGCAGCGAAGCATAAACAGCAATCTATGATCTTAGTGGATGTCCAGACTCCTGGTGTTCACATAAAGAGACCATTGACGGTGTTTGGCTATGATGATGCTCCACACGGGCATGCAGAGATAACATTTGAAAATGTTTGTGTGCCAGCAAAAAACATCATACTGGGTGAAGGACGTGGATTTGAGATTGCTCAAGTAAGTCGAAAAATATTTCTTAGGTTGAATATTGGGATCTGATGTTGGTTTGAACTTTGTTATGTACTCAAGTCTCACTCTCACATAGACTAGAGATAGTGCTAAGATATAATATATAAGTGGGAGCAATTCTTGTCCTATAAGTCAGTTTTGTAAGATTGAGTAGGCCTTAACCCACTTTCTAAGATTCACCTACTCAAGCATTTTTTGTACAATTAAATCAGTTCTGCTTGAAAGCTGGCAATGCTTCAACTCCCATGTCTTGATGCTTCCCACCCCTTGGCTTAAAGAGTAATACCTGCTCTAAGTGTCAATTTACCAATTTTTCTTCTTGGTGACTAGTATTGTTGACAGCATAACTTACTGAGAACTCAAGAGTTCCATGAGTAAATTGAGATAGCATTAAGGCTTTAAGGATGTCCTGTTTTTCCACACGAGACACCCTTTGAAGGGCAAAACCATGAGGTTCATTCCAAGTGTCCGCAAAGGACAATTCCTTGTGTAAACCCATAACTAAAAATTAACAACATAACTTAGATACTGTCTTTGCCAGACATTTAATAACTAATAAATGTCCGAACACTTGGGTAACCCACTCTCAAGCTAACTATTTAGAAAGGAGAACCAAACACTTAAAACAGCGACCATGAATTAGACAATCCCGTAATACCTAAGTTCCTATCATAGTATCATCATACATGAGTTCACTCTCCAGGTTTATGCACCAAATTGGTGCAATATTTTTAAAGATTTACCAAAATCGATAAATTTTTAAGAAAATTACAAAAACTGTACTTGGAAGTACAACTTCACAAAGGAGTTGTTTTCAAGCATGACTAGACAAAGAAGTCGTACTTTTTTAATTATGACTTCAATTTAAACATATAAACTTTTAATATATTCTACCATAGAAGGAATTGTGGAGTTATGTATGGAAGTTACTTGGTCTGTCTATCTGCATAATGTATCTGCCTATCTTCTTTTATATGTTTACTATAATACCAAAAATATATTTTCAGTGTGCTGATAACTAGCACTCTTGCAGGGTAGGCTTGGTCCTGGAAGGCTGCACCATTGTATGAGACTGATAGGTGTTGCTGAGCGAGGCATGCAGTTGATGGTTCAAAGAGCCATCAGTAGAAAAACATTTGGGAAGTTCATTGCTCAACATGGTTCATTTCTTTCAGATATGGCCAAGGTATTAGAAATTTAGTGGAATGGGTAAAAAAACTTAGCTAGAAGTGGCAGGAATAGAAATGTCTCAGATTTGCTTTATTAAGATTCTGATTACTTAGCTTCTGATGTTCAGTGCCGAATAGAGCTAGAGAGGACCAGATTGTTAGTGTTGGAAGCCGCTGATCAACTTGATAGGCATGGGAACAAAAAAGCTCGGGGGATACTAGCAATGGCAAAGGTAATTGTTTGTAACACAGCATAATGTTCTACTCTATGGCTCCTATCACTTCACTTTGATGTTGATTCTTCCACACTCTGCTTGGCATGGGAGCAGGTAGCTGCACCGAATATGGCACTGAAGGTGCTTGACATGGCAATGCAAGTGCATGGAGCAGCTGGTGTTTCATCTGAAACCGTCCTGGCTCATCTCTGGGCTGCTTCGAGGACACTGAGACTTGCAGATGGTCCAGATGAAGTTCACTTGGGGACCATTGCCAAGTTAGAACTGCAGAAAGCCAAGCTTTGAGAACCAGAACACTTTTCTCCTCAGGGCTAAATGAAAGTCATCAAATAACACGAAGTGAAACGGGATATTAAATGCCTCCAAAAAAATGTTCTAGGACAAAAAATTGCTTTCAAAATGCTTTTTGGAAGCATATGTAACATATGAAGTTGTTCAAAATCAGCTCTCTCATTGTGTATTCCAGGTTTGAAAATTGTTACTTTAAATTCCTTAGTTAAATATCACAACGCAACCCAGTGGTTTACTGAAAGAAGAAAAAAGTGGGGTATGCAGTATGTTATTTAAGTTGATAGTAAAAACATGGATAGCTTAATAAGCATATAAAAAGTATGTAGAATACATATGGAAGTCTTTTCTCCTGTACAAACGTAAACAAGTGAAAAAAACTATTTTTGATATTCAATGATGGGAGTAAAGAAGCTTTAATATGCATAAATATACACAAGTGATTAAGTTTGAATCAAATATCTGCATAAATATTTGTGGCTAATAGTTTTTGTTTATAATTTTTTTATATCTTTCCTTTTACACCACTGTTGGTCAGTGAGAAGAGTAAGATAGAGGGGAAGAGTAAACGGTTCATGAAGAACTTATAAAAGTTTCTTAAAGGATCTCACAATTTACCGAATGAATTATACCAATTCTTTCATCATAATATTCAACACCATTTGTAATTTATTCATATATCATATGTTACAAATCATTGGCTTGGTAAACTCTATCAAATAGTGGGATTTGAATCGCAAATGATATTATTCTAAAAATTATGGTTTATAATAAAAGTATGGCCTCGTGTTAACGAATTTACAAAACTTCACCATTTAAAAATATAGTCAAAAGTCAAGTACTCGTAAGAATGATATTCAATCAAAATCTTGCAAATTTATCTTAGCTTTAATTATGGGTCTAACCGACTAACTCATAACTAATTTAATGAAATAGATTAACCTTTTTATTTCATTAGTTTGTGCTGATTCACCCTGTTTGGCTCACGGATCTGTCTAATAATTAAAAATAATAATTGAAAAAAATTAAAATTTATAAATTGTATTATTTAAAATATATATAATAATATTTTTAAAACTTACAAATTAAAATTTAATTATTAATTAAAATTAAATTAATATGGAAACAGTAGTCTTTCTATTTATCCAATATAGTTAAGTTCTTCACACACCAATTTCCTGGGCTACTTTAGGCTTCCATGACATAAAAATCATAATTGACAAATAATACTAAATAAAGAAGAGAAAAAAAAAAAGGTTTTTCTCCCATCAAAAGAACAACAAAAATCCAAGGGTACACATCAAAAACTTATATTAGCAGCATAGTTCTTGATTCAAGGAGATCCTCTAAACTAAACCTTTTTTAAATTGTTTTCTTTAACAAGTAATTCCAAAATTAAACAATGACTGATATATTTTAACTGATGTTGTGCACCAAGTTTAGGAATGGCCTGATATTCTTGGATGTAGAGAACATACATCAAAAGTACCCTCCGTTTCATAAGGGATTCCCACCTTCCATTTAACACTGATTTTGCCGAGAATTTAGAGCATGTATAAATGAAATAGCAATCATAAGTTAGATAGAATAAGCACCCAAAAGATAGTTCTGATCATCCTTTCTCATCTTGTTGAGGAAAAAGGAATACAGAAGAAAGTTCACAGTGTAGAATTACATGTGTATATAGATAGGGATATGGGTGAAAATATCAAAGGCAAAGACCAACAAAGAAGGTTCGCCATTCTTGGCGTCTCTTCAATCCTCCTTGTGGCTGTGGTGGCTGCAGTAGCTGTTACCTTAAACCAGGGAGATGAAGCTGAAGAAGATGATGGAACTCATATCTCTAGTTCTCAAAGGACCAGTGTAGATATACTTTGCCATTCAACAGAATACGCCAAAACATGCAAGAAAAGCCTTTCAAAAGTACCTGACAGAAACGCAGACACAAGGGCTTTGGTGAAAGCTGCGATCAATGCCACAGCGGTGGAACTTTTGAGTCACATAAAGAACTCTACCCTTTATCGTGACTTGGGGAAGGACAACATGACAAGACAAGCCGTAGATATTTGCAAGGAAGTGTTTGAGTATGCGATTCATGGTATTCAGAAATCTGCTGATACAATAGACAAGTTTGAATATGGGAAGTTGAGTGAATATATTTATGACCTTAAGGTTTGGATGGCGGGGAGTCTTACTCACCAACACACCTGCTTGTATGGTTTTGAGCACACAACCACAGAGGCTGGTGCCACAATGAGCAAGGTTTTGAATACCTCTTTGGAGCTTACCAGCAATGCGTTGGATATGATCAATGTCATCTCTGGTATACTCCAGGACCTTAACATGACCTCATTTAGCAATAGAAGACTTCTCTCTCAGGACACAGTATCCTCAGATGATTATCCTTCATGGGTGAGTGAAGGGAAAAGACGTCTTCTTGAGAAGGGAACAGGAGGTGCTAATGTAGTTGTGGCCCAAGATGGCTCTGGCCAATTCAAAACCATCAAGGAAGCTCTTAAAACCGTTCCCCCAAACAATGCTGAACCTTTTGTGATTTACGTCAAAGCTGGTGTTTACAAGGGAAATGTGGAATTGTCCATGCTAATGACCCATGTCACAATCATTGGAGATGGTCCCACAAAGACTAGATTCAGTGGCAGTTTAAACTACGATGATGGCGTCCAAACTTACAAAACTGCTACTTTTGGTAAGTATCTCAGAAACCCTATATACACTTATAATATCAAATATTTGTCACAGGAATACTGTTAAACATTATAAAACATATTTTTCCCTACTTATGATAAATGTAAGAGAAAAAGTCTAGAAATAAAATACTCATGCTAACACTTACAGTAACCTTACACGTTTTGAATTTGTCTTCTTGTTAACATACATTAACCCTAACAGTAGAATAGAGAGATATCATAAATTATTTCAGTTCCATGTATATAAATACAACCTATATACAATAATACCAGGACATGCATTAGTCAATTTCTGTAAGGATGTGTGCAATTATCTAATTTTATTTGGTAACCTAACATCTTATTATCATTAAATGACAGCGGTTAATGCTGCAAACTTCATGGCCAAGAATGTTGGATTTGAAAACACAGCAGGGTCTAAGAAACATCAAGCAGTGGCACTTCGAGTAACAGCAGACCAAGCTGTGTTTGTCAACTGCCACATGGACGGGTTCCAAGACACCCTATATGCTCAGTCCCAACGCCAATTCTACCGTGATTGTATGGTGACTGGCACAGTGGATTTTGTGTTTGGAGATGCAGTTGGAATGTTCCAAAAGTGCAAGCTAATTGTGAGAAAACCCTTGAACAAACAACAGTGCATGGTGACAGCTGGTGGGAGGGTGAAAGCTGACAGCCCCACTGCCCTAGTTTTCCAAGGTTGCCACTTCACAGGAGACCCAGAATTGCGTAGCTTGGCAGCCAAGGTAGCATACCTTGGAAGGCCATGGAGGGCATTCTCTAAGGTCATCATCATGGAGTCTCAAATTGACAACATCTTCTTACCAGAAGGTTACATGGGATGGATGGGAGTTAGTTTCATGGACACTTGTACATATTATGAGTACAATAACAAGGGCCCTGATGCTGACACATCATTGAGAGTGAAATGGCCTGGTTTTAAGGTTCTAACAGCTGGAGAAGCTGCTGATTATTATCCTTCCAGGTTCTTTGAACTTGCTAATTCAGATGAACGTGATGATTGGATTGTTAGATCTAAGGTACCTTACACTCTTGGTGCTATGAATTCCCAGTAGCTATATGTACCCACTAACACAAAAGTAGGATCATCATGCTATCCCACTAATTAACACAGCCATACTCTAGAACCCTCTTAACCTTAGTTGTTAAAGATACATTCTTTCTTTAATACTGTATATATTATCATATTCTCTTCTTTTATTTCAGATTGGGTTAAACATATGTTAGGTAAATGAAACCACATTTTTTTTATCAAAGTATGTAATTCAGTAAGATTTTAACTTGGTTGTGAATATGTCAATAGGTGAGGTATTGGGATGTGCTACTCATTCTTGTAAACTTCAGTAGCATTCATAATTGCTTATTATACAATTTAATATGCAACATTTGCAACAACACTCAATTTAAGAGATTAATAATGGAGGAAATTTAGCTTGAAAATATATCTCATAGCTTTGATGTGGTGATTGTAGAATCTATAGAATGATGTAATGGAACTACATGAATGCGGTTTATTAGCTGCTAAAAAAACAGGGTAGACTAAAATGTCTACATTATTAATTGATGTAGTTGATTTTACTTTCATCTTAATACGATACTATTATATTTATAAAGGTTAGAGTGATTCCACATTAACTTTAACACTAAGTTCTATATATTAAAAACAATTTTTCGGTTGTGAAAAATAAAAAATTTAAAATTGTATTTGTGGAGCACGTTCAAGACGAAGTCACTTATTCAATTTTATAATTTTTTTTACAATTTTTTTAATTTGGTAATTTCTTGGAGAAATTATATTAGAATGTTAAATTTTCCTTCTCCAAACTTACCATAACCTGACACAATAAATAAGTGAGACTCTTACTCTTAAAAATCATGAAACATATCTATGAAAAATGGGGGACTTTGAATAATAATTTGAGAGATATTAATAATAATATCCTTTATTTTGGAGTAATTTCTTCCAACCCCTTCCATTACACTGAAATGGCAAAAATAATCTATTGAAATTCTTATACGTTTTAGAAAGAATAATGTTGAAAGTGTAAGGATTTTAAAATAATAATAATCTTATAAATTCTACTTCCTGTACTCCCATAAATTTTAATATAGTCATTCTTCCCTCCATGCTATATTTTATTTGACTTCCGTATTATCTACTTTATAAATCTTTTAATATAAGTTTTCCAAAACAAGATTTTTTCACATATAAACAAATTTTCTGAGAAACATATGAGATATTTTTTATAACGAGCAAGAACAAACTTTTTATCAAATATAACATTTTACCTCTCTCTTCTTCTTTTTTCTCTCAAAGAATGTGGGTGCAATTAGAGGGGCAGCGGTGAAAAAAAAAGATACAGTGACAATGTCATGTAGCAATGGGGAATATTTAAGTCTTTTTACTGTTAGTATGGAGTGCTGGTAATAATTATGGGGCTGTTTCTTCCTGCACCTCCATACAGATTTAGGAAAAGGCCCGTAAAGCAGGCCCAATTTACCTTGATTTGTGATCCAGGAGCGGGAAAAATAAATCGAAAAGTTTTTGAAAAAGTAAAGTTTTCTCCCTCTCTCTTTCTCTCCTATGCTATCGATTTTCTCTCTCTCTCTCTCTGCATACCACCACAAGGTTCGAACTTTTCAACACCCCATTTTACGTTTTCTTGCCGTTTGCGGAGTTTCCCAACTCCTCGCCGGAAATATTAAACCCTAGGGGTTTTCTCCCTTTGGGTTCTTGGAATCGAAAATTTAGATATTACCATGATTTGCGAGAGGATTTCGTCCACTGAAGATGACTAAGGGTACCTCGGAACCGGGGGGGAGTGGAGGCGGTGGCTTCCACGAGGTTCACGCGGAGCGTGACCTGGAATCCAATTGGGAAGTTGACCTTGCCAAGAAACTTGAGGAGTATTTGCTGAAAATTTGTTCAGGCGAGATCACTGGCGAGGAAGAAGGACATTTTTCTGTGAACTTTGCCGAAGGTTTGGTTCATCATATTCGTTTGTCTTTTGAAAGTTCCCATATAATGTTTAAAATTTGTGTTCACCTGAGTTAGTTGTTTCCGGGTAATTGTAGCTGCTCTGCTGCTTCAGGGTTCCATACAAGTGTATAGTCGAAAGGTGGAATACCTCTACACCTTGGTCTTGCGTGCTTTGGAGTTCCTTTCTCAGAAAAGGTTTGATTTTTTAGTTCAAGTTTCAGCCTTTATCTACTTTCTGTTATGTAATTTGCAATTTTGTATCTATATCCGTTTTGCATTTTATGTTAAATGATAATATTCCCTTTCTTTCTTTAATAAACGTACTGACTGTCATTATCAACGGTAGGAGTTTGGGCTCTAAACATCTGTTTGGTTCAATGATGGGAAGGGATGGGAAGGAATGGATTTGGCCTACTCATTCTCCCCACTCCTCCCATCCATTTTCCACCAACTAAAGTGTGTAAGTTTTAGCTCTTAATATGTCTGACTATGAAAACTGTGTCAGTATTATTGCTATCTTTACAATATATACTCATAATTGTTTCTAGTTGCATGTTCTGTTCCTCCCCTGGTAATTATGATTCCATGAGAAAAAAGTCGATTGCAAACAATTCTGATGATAGAGCCAATTAGGCTGAAAGAATATGAAACCAATCGTGGACCTTCACATTTGCGAATACTCATCCTTGAAATTGTATCGGTTCTTTGTGACCATGTGGTCAGTAATTTGATCCTTTCTTCTTCCATTCTTGTAAACACAAAATTGAATTTCAGCACCAAGTTGGTATTGGTGCATTGCCCACGTTTCAGGCCCTGTGTTCTAGGCATGTTAGAGATATGAAACCCATTGTGTTTTGTCTTCACCCAATGATTAAACCTTTTTTTAGTGTTGCTGCTTGACCAAGATAACAGCATATTGTAGGTGACGTGAAATAGGAAGTAATAATGTGTTTTGACCGACTTTTATTTTTGCTTTTGAAAATTAAACAGCAATGATTATTCTGACTAAGTTTTTTTGGGCAGACAGCAGGATCATAAAGATGGGGAATCAATCCAACCTGAAGAAAGGGGTTCCCATGCTGTTGCTGATCAGGAAAATGATCAATTCTGGGGCTTAGATGACATCCAAGGTACCCTATTTAATGGAGATGACTGAATCAAACGAGAACCTGGCAGAAGGCATTTATTATTATGATGATTATTTTTATGTAGCAATATTTAGTGTACCGCCCAAACAGTTTTGTTGCATACCAAGGTTGAAAATGTACATATATAAATCTATATTTGGTAAGATTGTTTTAGGTTATTTGGTTCTGGTCATGGTATTGCTGGAATCAGGTTCTCTCTGCTTTGGACCTCTATGTCAAATTTAGATATTTATTCATAATGTGATTCTTGGATTTCTTCCTTCTCTCACAATGTCTTCTGTGCCTCCTTTCAGCCTTTTGGGAAGTGTGTTGAAACAATAAATGTTGCTTTGTTTCAGTATAAGTATTTGCTAATGGCTATATCATCTGTGTGTTATGATGCAGTTGAAGAAAAGAATTCCTTGGATGGCACAACAGGCAAAGAAGTGAATTTGGATCACTTTATAAAACCTCCCGCAAATCTAGTTGTTCTTGAAGGTGACTGCTTGGATGCTGGTGGTGATGGAGGAGAATTGGAGTCTTTTTTGGTATCTTAATTACTTGCAGCTGTTTTTATAATGATGTTTTTTTTATAGTTTTATTTGCTAGTAATATGATTATTTGTTGCAGTTGTCCACCACGGACCTGTACCAGGACTTTATTTTATTGGACACATCTGATGCTGTCGCAGTTCATGAGTTTTTGGAGGGTAGCAAAGCTGCCACAACTCGAAATGATGCTAGTGGAATAACCTCAGGTCGTAAAAGCTTACTTTCGCCTGGGCGTACTGGTGGAAGTGCTCGTAGATTATCAGCTACTAAGAGTCAGTTTGCGAATTCCAACTGCTCTCCTAAACTTAATGGTGGTTTTGATGATGAAAATGTCCGACCCAGTTTTCCTGCTTCTGATGGTCTTGATGGCTGCAATTATGGATTTGATATGGATCATGGATGTGATGCATCTAGGGAATCAGACAATTCAGATGATGATAATGATGATCCATGGAAACCTTTAAATCCTCATGAACTGGGCAACTTGAGGGTGAAGCCATTCAGAAAAGGTCCCCCCAACTCCCCAAAGTCTTTCATCAACAACTTGCCTTACCTTAATTGTGTAACTTATCTGCTTTTATCTTTTTGCTGTGCCTGCAGTGAAAATTTTAAAAAAGAATAAGATTAATGTGAGACAACCAGTTCCTATGAGCTCCTTGTTTCCACTTGCAAAATTGCATGGCCCTATCAGTCAAGAGCTCATGGAACTGTGGGAGATGCAACATATTGTCCATGAAAGACAAAGGGATACTCAAACTTCATTCTATGAGAAGGTACTTTTTCATGGTTTTGCTGTTTACCAATATATGAATTTATACTGTATTAAATGTGATTTGTAAATTGCAGCTGAGGCAATCTGTTGTTAGTGAGGGGAATGAAACTGGTGTAACATTTAACGCTGAAGGTGACAATGACGACATTGAATATGATAGTGGAATTCCTGATTTTGATATGCCAGAGAATGCTTCCATGGAAGAAAATCTACCACCTTTCAGTAATGAGGTTAGGAAAGGAGATCAGTAATATGGCTATCTATATATTCTCATGACATATTTGAAACTAATTTTATATCCACTTGAATTAACAGCCCGAGTTTGATGATGCTGATGTCAACATTGAAGAAGCTGTAGATCTTTCTCAGGCTAGTTTGGAAGATCTTTGCCGTTCTCATCTGGTGAGTGTTATGACTTTTTGGGATATGAAAGTAGCTATTTATCAATTATAGAATTATGTTAAAAAGGCGTCTGTCAGTCCCCCTGCCCCTGGTCATAATTTATTTTACTAAAGCCCTTGAGAGATTCAAATCCTATAAGCATATGCTTATGGTTGTTGAGGAAAGATACAATCCACTCGAATGTAGTACAAATATCCATTAAACAGTATCTATACACAGTCGTTTGTTTTTAAAGAAGTTTTAAGGAACGAGTTCTAGAGTTGGTAGCCCTGCATGATAAATTCTTCAGTTTCTGTTTTCATTGCACTAGTACTGACTATCTTTTTTCCTCATCTAGAATGCTCTCCTAGCAAGCATTGCTGAAACTGAGAAGCAAAGTGAAATGACTGCTAGGGTTTCAACGTGGAAACAAAGAATTGAACACAATTTGGAAGAACAGGTGAATTCATCTTTTGGGTGGTCTTCCTCTCTATTTAGTTCTTTAAATTGAATGGACTGCTTTGGCATGATAGGAATCACATCCACCATTTGATATCCAAGATTATGGTGAGAGAATTCTTGACAAGTTCTCCCTGCTCTCCCTTGAAGCAAGCAGTAGCACTGTCCTGTCCTTTTTTGATTTGGTCAAGGGTCAAGAAAAGTATGACGTGGCCCGTAGTTTTTCTTCCCTTCTTCAGCTGGTAATTCATTTTTTAGCAATATCCCGTGCACTTCTTGAACTTTTACTTCATGTTATGATCTTTGACGTTGAAGAGTCCAATTAATCGGATTATCACTGGATTATTTTTCCAATATATCATGGAAATTCTACAATTTTCCAGGTAAACAATGGAGAAGTAGCTCTAGAAAGAAATGGAATTGATGGGAATTCTGTCTGCTACACATCTGTTAATCCCTTTCATGTTAGGCTCCTTGATCATGGTAAGGAACGAGAGGATGCACAGTTTGGTTTGCCCAAAAAGAGAGCAAAGTCTCCAAGAAAACCCTCTACAAAAGGTGATAAGAACAAAACTGAAAGAGAAAAGTCATCAACGAAAAATCCTTCTACAAGAGGTCAAAAGAACAAATTTGAAAGAGAAAAATCTCCAACCAAAAAACCCTGTACAAGAGGTGATAAGAACAATACTGAAAGAGAAAAATCTCCCACATCTTCTAGGAGATATGGATCAAATGGCGTGTCACCACCAACAAATTGTAAACTTTCTGTAAAGCATGGAAAGGTGAGTATGATAAAGTTATCCCCTAAAGCCAAAAGAAGGCGTAGATCTCAGTATGTTGAACCAGTTAATTTACATTCAGCAGGGTGACAGTGGCAATAGCAGCTTATTCCACACCCTTCGCCCTAAATGATTCAAGACATTTGCTAGATGTCTTGGACATAGTTAAGTTATGTAACCATTATTGTAGTCCTATTTATCACTTATTACTAACATCCATTAGTTTTAGCCTGGATTACTATTGTTGATGACATTAACATAATGATGTAATGATATCCACATGTAACACCATAAATTCTTGTGAATGTAATAACGCTTTGCCCCTTCTCGAAAGTTAGAATTATTCAACTATCTAACTTGTTATACTGCTGGATTTAATTTAGATGTAATCTTTAACTACAAATAATAGCTCCGGCGTGTTTTTAATTTCTCATGACACTTCTACTTATTTAAAGTTCTCTCTTTTTTTATTACACAAATTTCTAGACTTTTTCTAGTAATGTTTGCTAAATTTCACTTTAGAAATTAATTGTTGATAGATTTATCTTTATAATTTCATTTTTTTCAAAACTTTTACAATGCTTCATATTTCCATTATTATTCATTTTTTTTTGAAGAAATTCAAATAAAAAACATTGAAGAAGATTTACACATGAAATGCAAAGTGATATTTTAGCATATAGTAATCAGATCTTTGGTTTAAGATATAAGTAGATTATTCTTTGGAAAAACTTCTAATTTTTGTATTCATATTTTCTCTTGAATGTTTGCCAATTGAATTAGTTTTTTTTTTTGGTTAAAATTCATTGTCTTTTCTTTAATTTTTTAATTTTTTTTTTCAAATTTCTTCATAGATTTGAGTTTTTGAGTGTTTTTAATTTTATCATTAAGTTTATAAATTGTTATTAGATCATTAGTAATTTTCTTTAAATTTAAGTTTAGATTATCATCTTCAAAATTCATTTCTGAAAATTTTGAAAAAAAAAATCGTAGTTCAGAAAGAAATTCAGTGGTGTACACAGTAATCTGAACTTGTTTCTGAAAACTCTTGAGAACTATGGTGCAACCGCGATTTCGCTGGTGTGAAGAGCAATTTTAATCTGTTTTGAATTTTTTTCATTTCAAAACAATAAACAATAATCTATTGAAGATGCAAGCCTGAACATCACTTTTACTAAAAAAAGTGTTACATATTTAAAATAAACAAGATAAAGTTTCTCTCTTTGAGGATAAAAGTATTTGCAAATATTAAATTCTTACTTAACTATTTTAGTTTTATATATTATAAGGATAATTTTAGAAAAATCATATAAATCATTTACAAATTATAGTTGTTAACTAAAAGTGTAAATTAATTGAAAGGGTCATATAAATAAAAAAAGAGTAATTATTTTTATAACCATCATAGTTAAGAAAGTTTAACTCTTCAATGACAACTCGATTAAGTGCCCATAAAATGAGTTTTAAGTGTTTTGTTGATGTTAAGGATAATTTTAAAAAAGCAAGACATGTTTAATGTTACGACTTAGCATAGGTGTTAGTAAAAGGACATCATCATTGAGGTGGCCATTTACTATTAATAAGATTCTTTATAATATTCTTAAATATTTATTAACATTATTTTTTGTAATTACTAATGAATTTAAGTAATTAAAAATTGTAGAATGTGAGAAGCAACTCTGTAAATAACTCCCATTAAAAGTGTGCTTTCTATAATATATTATATCATATATATGTAGTTAGAAACTTTATCTACAAATGACTTCTACGAATTCATTATAATTTAATACAAATATGAGTATCATTTAAAACTTTGTTAAGAAAATCACAAATATTTTCAATTATTCTGAGATTCTTTACACATTTTTTATAAAAAAAATATGCTTATTGCAAATCTTCATAAAATATGTGGGGATAAATTTTCCAACTTTTATTAAATAAAAAATGAAGAATAAAAAAGTCATACAAAAAACTAAATAGTGCTATTAGAGAAGTTGAAAAAAAATATATTTATATTACAAAAATAATTATTATTATTATTACATTCTTAAAGTTACTAAAAACATATTATAATATCAAATTGCACTTCATGCCTATACTATAATCTTAAGAAATATAGTTACTAAGAAATGAGGTATTTTAAAATTGTTCTGATTTATATACAAGCATTGTATGACCAATTTTGGTATTCTATGTCACTATTTAATGAACTCCAAAGTAAGCAACAAATAAAAAATATATATAAATCTATTTATGTTCAAACCAAAACATTCTACGTCACAACCACCAACCCTCACGCGCCGCACACGGCACTACCTTCATTAACATCCACGCGCCACAAAATAAACCAACCACCACGCGCCGCATAGGTTATCGTTTCAAGCGCCAAGTTGGCGTTCGAGTCACCACTCACTGAGTCTCCTCGCGCCCACCTCGCTCCGCATCGCACTGGGCGGCGGAGCTACAATCACCACCGCAAGACGATGGCGACACGTTCCCCCTCCGTTCTCTGCTCAGAATCCTCGTAAACGACAACATGCGACTCATCGGCGACCGAAACGACGTCGAATTCTCGTCACGCAAACTCTCGTCCCGCGGAGGCACCTCAACGGTCACACCAACCAACGAAGATTTCGTCGAACCAACCGAAGAGGAAGGAGAAGATGTAGAACCGGTTCGGTTCTCGCCCGAACCGGGTTCAGGTTCACTTACAGTTATAACAACTTCCGGTTCAGCCGTGCGCTCGACCG
This sequence comes from Phaseolus lunatus, assembly GCA_013389735.1. NCBI lineage: Eukaryota > Viridiplantae > Streptophyta > Magnoliopsida > Fabales > Fabaceae > Phaseolus > Phaseolus lunatus. The sequence continues at coordinate 39,952,504 of CM023865.1, read as the reverse complement.
GTGCGCGACAAAGTGGACACGTGGCGTGCGAGTGAAACCACATGTCGATGCACTCGGTGTGGAAGCAGTGGTTACACTTTGGTAAGAGCCGACCCGGTTCGCCGAGCTCGAACTCCGACAAGCAGACCGCGCATTCCGGCGCGTTTTCCGGGTGTGCCCTGGGGTCGTAAGTGAACACGGGTAGCGAGGCGAGGACAGCGGCGTCGAGGCCGCGGGAGACCGCGGCGGTGGTGGGGGCGGCGCTGGAGAACATGAGCTGCGTACGGCGGAGCTCGCGGTGGCGGCGGAGCTGACGGCGGCGCGCGCGTCTGAGGTACCAGCGCGCATAGATGTGGAGACAGAGCATTAAAATGACGATGAAGAAGAGTAGAACGATCGCGGAGAGCATGATTTTTCCGCTGAGACTGTAATTCTGGTCATCGAGATCTCGAGGGATTGGGTTTCTCTCTTTGAAAACTGGTGTGGCTTCATCTCCTCCCTCTTGAGCCATGTCTCAGTGAATGAATGAATGAGTGAGTGAGGAACAAAAATTTAAGAAATAATAATAAAAATTATTATGAATGAAAAATGGATTTTTGATTCCGTTGGGTTTATAGAATGGATAAAAGAAAGAGAGAGGAAGGTTCTGAGGGGTTTGAAGCATGAGCTCATGCTTTTATACGCAACCATTCTTCTTCTCAATTCTCACTATGCATCAGTTGCCACTGTTGACGCGCTTTCTCTCCTTTTTTTCTTTTTCTTTTTGCATATTTTATATTCCGGAAATTGGCTTGAACCTTCCTCGGAGAGTGGAACCCACGCGTCTTTTAATTATTATTATTATTATTATTATTATTATTATTATTATTATTATTATTATTAAAAAAGCTTGTGAAGAAGGTGAAGTGAAGTTGTGTATCGGTCAACGTGTTCTTACTTAACCCAAACCAAATCAGAGTCTTCGTATTTTTTGTCTACACTTTTTTACTTTATTGCAAAGAAAAGAACATTTTTCTTTTCTTTTCTTCTTCTTCTTAAGTAACTTAACCAAATTACGAGACTTTGGTTAAGTTTTATACATGCTGTCAATTTTCAAACACAGCTTGTGAACACAATTCAACTCCAACCTATACAAATTCACCAAAATACCCATTTCAATTAATGTGGTTTAGTTCATTTTTTAATTCAATGTTAATTTACTAATAGTGTGATGATGGATGATGATGACTATTTATAGACTATTTAATTTACTAATTTCATAAATTTTACTTTTATTAACTATTTATAGTAATTATTTTTGACAATATAGCTGATCAATTGTCTATTACTAATCTTCATGATAAACCATGTTTATTTTATATAGAACATTAGAAAAAGTCTTTAAGAAATTAGATTTTATTGGCAAGCCTACGAAATTGTACAGAGTAAAATTAAAAACTGTTTTTTCTAAGAGACTTTCCAATACTTAACAAAATTTAAATTTTTTTACTAGCTACATTATCTAATTTATAAAAGATAATTATGTTAAAAGATTTTTAAAAAAGACTCAAGAGCTAAGATAACAAAAACATGTAAGAAAGTTAACAGGTGTTTAGCATTAATCACAATAATTGATTAGTAACACGCACATATGTTTATTTATACGTAAAGTTCAAATAATTTTTGACAACCTACCTAAGTCGTCAACTAAATGGACCAGCAATTCAGCTTGGCCCAATTAATCGTGGGCCCAAATCTATTAGAAAGTTGTAGTTTATCTAATAATACTAATAATCATCCTCTATTATTAATAAGCTTCACCCACTTGATAATAATTGAATTTCGTAAAGTCACCCACTTCATATTTGGTAATGACTTTTGCATTAATTTTTTTCAAAATGCTTTATATGTTTCTCCCTCTATTATCAAAAAACACTTTCAAAATTTATATTAAATTTGATGTTGATTGTTCATAAAACCTTCTAATGTTAAATGAAAGGTTTATTTGATTTACATTAAAAAAATTTATTGCATGCAATATATAAATTTATGGTGAGGACTATTTTAAATGCATATTTATTATTTAAATTAAATTTTCTTAACCATAAAGAAAGGGTTACGAATATATATTATTAACTTTTGAAAAACTTATAGCCGACAAGGAAGTGTGACGTAAATGCGTTTATTACTTTAGAATTAAAACACTAACTTATTTTGGACTTTTTTAAAAAAAAAAATTTATTTTGGTACAACGACTAAAGAGACTCATATCATAGACTCGATTATTTGTGTTTCTTTTAAAACATATATAGTTTAGTTTCAATTAATAATATTTACATATTTTTTTAAAACTAACGTTTAAGTTTTTTTTAACATGTTCGTATAAATTAAATATGTACTAGGGACTCAATGATCGTATGACATATTAGTATTGGGTATCGACCGACATATTAATATTAATTAAATTATATGAAAATTAGGTAACGAACACTAAATGGAACACATGCCTTAATTTAAGTCCAATAATAAATAGACTATCAAATACTATAAATAGATGTAACAATTGAGAGAAAGATACATCATTATTACAAGATTAATTGCATATGAATATCGAGTACTCCCTTGAATATTATTTGTATGTCAAAAACCTTTTGCAGGTACAGTTTTAATCAAGAGTCACAATCTAAGAAAAGTGCAAACAAAATTAATGAATTAATTGTTCAACCGTGTCGATCCTCAAACAAATACAAAATATAATTTAAAAAAAAAAAAAACATTACAAATTTTTGTTGTTGAAATAGTTGAAGGAAATGGATGAGAGAATATTATTTATTGAAAAATGATTTTGAATTCATAGTTATGCCCGAAAAGAAATAGTTTGAGAATTTATGGATGGCTATGTATTTGTGCAATTTGAGTATATATTTGGCATGGATACTTGGAAAATGTAGTAGTGGTGTTTTGCCTGCACTTTGGGTAACTAAGGTCATAAATGATGTTATTAAATAGAAGATACCAAAAGGTGTGAACTTTGAAGCCAATCTGCATTTACTTTGTGCTTACCAACTCCTCTTGAGCCACCCACAAACCAAACACACTTTCTTTCTTCTCTCTCTTCTTTCTCTTCTCATTCTTCATATCACCAACAAAGTTCAGAATTTTCACGTACCCATTTTCACACAATGACCAACAAGTCCCCAGTTTTTCCAATCCCAGACCCTCAACACTTCAGCGACTATGGCTTCGACCCTCAAATAAACTATTTTCAGGTTTCTCTTTCTTTTCCCCACCCTCATGGAAAAATGTCTGCTTTCTGCATTCACAGACCATGACATTAGTATGATTTATGTCTGGTTTTTTTCTACAAAGCAGGTGTTGGAAGAAGCCATGAAGCACAAGCGTGAGACAGCGAGATCCATAGACTCCATCCACTTCAAGCTCCAAAAGCCCATTTCCAAGGACGAATCCCGGAGCAAAGCCCAGAGGCCCAGGAAGAAGCGCTGGTGGAGAAACGCCCTCCTCTTTTTTAAGTGGCGCTGGACCCATCCCCGCGACAACAACATTAACCAAGACGACGTCCATCAGGCCCGCGCCCGGGCTTTCCGGGCTTCCATATCGGGCCCCGTGTACTGGACCGAGAGCCGAAGCGGCTCTGCCACACCCCACCGCACCTCCAGCCGCCCTTCCTCCGGGCCGCTCGCCGGCACCCTCACGCCGCCGGCAAAAGATGACGTGGACACGCCGTACTTGAGTCTAAGAGAACTCAACATGGAACAACAACTTCAGGGGAGGATGTCTACCTCGGCCATGCCCATATACCTGGTCACTTAGAAAATTTTCAACCAATCACGTGTTAGGGTGTTACCACTTGTTTTTTTATTATTATTTTTAGCCTAAGCAAAGGTGTTTGTTTGATTTTGGGTGGATCCTCCTTTTGGTGTTTGTTGCTCACTTTTAATATATGCAACTGCAGTGGTTGGTTTTGACCAAAGTATTTTTTTGTTTCCAAGGTAGTTGTTGTGAATTTCTTAATTAACAGCTTTTGTTGTTGTTGGATTTGGGTCGGAAGTGTGAGTAGTTAGAAGTAGTTGTTACTTGCGGCATTTACCAAGGTAGCGCCAAGATTTGTGTCCGTTAAGTTGGACCCCATCTAAACCCTAGGGTCGTGGCTTTGGGAATTGGGGTTGTGGGGTCCAAACGGCAACGTTTCGTAAAGGCTGTCAAAGTTAGAGGGAAAAGTGGATTGTTATTTTTGAAGGCTCCTATTATTTCATTGTCAATGGGGCATGGAAAACACTGGCATCAACATGGACGATGAGACCAAAAATCCAAATCACTACATCACATGTGCATTGCCCTCTACTTGCATCAATCAATTTTTTTTTATTTTCAACACTTTATACAATTCTAATAATAATGTAAGAGCATTTTAGTAAATATAGTACTAAAATGGAATAGAAGTAATTAAATTACATATATTTCAGAATTCTTATAAATAAAAACGAAGGGAATAATATATCATTGAAGGTTTTTATGTTGGGTTCTTCCTCGGTGAGAGTATATTTTTCTGTAACTGTACTATTTTGGTATGATAAAAATACAGATAAAATACAAAGCTGATCATCAATAGCATTGGTTTGCCTTGATAGATTCTTCAACTTGGCACCTGAAAGTTCCAACATTGGTTATTAATATTATTGAATCACTGAAGACAGAGTAAGCTTTTAATTGAACAGAAAACACCATTTCTGCAGAGAAATCATTAACCATTTTATCCTTTTAACTTTTCTGCCAACGTGTTCTATATATACTCATACTTGATTAGTCTGTCCAGCAGTGTTTATTCTAAGATTCTTAAATCTTTTTTATTTTTGTTTTTTTGCATGTAAGAGTATTTTTCAAAAGGGTTATATATCTTTTTGTTAATGTTGAAATTGACCTAGTCCAAAATTTAAATTTTTTCATACTTATAGTAAATAAACTACTGTAATTAGTTATTGACAATTTTTTATATAATAAACGAATTTTCAAGTGACTTCACATGTTGACTCATCACTGTAAAAAAACACTTTTAATAGTTTCCCCTTATTACAAATATTTTAGGATGACTAAAGTTAAGACACAAAAACATATTTAACCATTTTCAAAATAATTATCATCCTAATCTCACAATAATTATAGCAATTCTGCAACACACTAACTTAGTAATTCATCTGGCTATGTATGCACACTTACAGTTTCTCTGGGGAAACTCTGGGAATTAGATAACTCTGAAGACCTTTCTTCTCTGTTTCTTCTTTCATGAGCAAGAAGAACTGCACATTTACAGGTGAAGTACAGAAGCAAGGCTCCAAGAGAGAACATGATAACAAATTCAATGACAATGATTGATCCTAAGGCTGTTACAGCAGATTGAACGAGCTTGTAAGTCAGAAGTAAAATACCTCTATGCTTCTGTTTCTGATAAACAGATTATGGAAATCAATATGATAAGATGAAGAACTCTATTTTTGTTTTGGTTTACCAAGTGGAGACTAAATGTTTCTATAACTGTATAACTATATATATGTATATATTAATAACTTTGTTTACAACCAAACAGCTTGGTGAACCTTAAAGCTTATGAAATATAGAACTTACTGTGAGCCAGAAATGAACTCATTGGCTGTTTTCTCATTAAATTAACTGTAGTTTCAGTGTATAATGGCATTGACATGCCGTCTGCACAATCTGGATAACATCCATAGTTTCCCATGTCATTTAATGTCAATGTTAAAACAGCTCCATGCTCACCTCCCTGTATATATCAAGCCAATTATGAGAATAGAAAATATCAAGTTTACTTCATATATATTTTCTCGAGATATTGTTGCCACAGCAGAAACTAATAGGTCATTTGATCCGATTTTACTCAAGGGCTGGCTGCAAAACCTTATGGATATTGGTCAATGCCACCCTTTTCCAAAAATATGTTGCTTAGTTAGATTAAAGAGTTGCCAAAGTGGTAAAAATCAAAATACTGTAGTACTAAAAACTAATATAATACTTGCAATCCTTTTCAGCAATGCATGCATGCATCCACACTTGTACAAAAAAGCTGAATAGTACAAGTATGCAACTTTTCATGACTTTATTTCTGTAAGTAGTTTTATATGCTTCATAAATTCTACTACATTTGTCATGAACCTGTGGTGAAGGAACAGATGGCAATGATTCTGCTAGCCATATGCTTTTGTCTATGCTTTTTTATATTTAACTGACGACGGGAGCATATTGAAGACCGTGTTTGGTCCTCAAACTTCAAGGTAAAAACTAAAGAAAATCACTCACATGATAGAACAGTTGCTGCATAACATTATTGCAGTCATTGACTGTGCCCTGAAATCTGATTCCATGAGCTTTGACCATAAAGTGCTCTGAGATTGTAACATATGTCTGAAGAGGCTGCCACTGACAATTAATTCTGTGCTTCAATTCAGTTGTATTGATCAAATGAACTGGTAGGTTTGTCACTAACCATCCATCATTTACTTCCATAGAGAACGTCACAAAAAAATTAGCCTGACCACCTGATATAACCCATCAGCAAAATGTTAAGCCTGCAAACCTTCTTATGACATAATCATGTCAATAACAATATGGAGAAGCATAAATTGTTAACAATATTTATAATTTATGTTATGGGGAAAAATTGTAAGATACAAAAGGAATTTGAAAATGGACAATAGAAAGCTTCATTAGTTCTCCAAGAGAGTAAAAAACCTATTAATATCTTCCTGTAATATTCAAGGGAAAATTAGACTTTAGCAGCTTTTGCATCTAACGTCTACATATTTATGACTTGCCATCAGGAACCTTTGGTTTGATATTCCATACAATCAATCTCCAAAGAATAGACTATTTGATCAATTATGCATGTTTTGTTGTTTAATAGCAATTCCTCAGAAATGAACATAAAAATGGCTGTATCATATAACGACATGTTTTATACCACAAATCTTACAGCTTGTAGACATATTTATTAGAAGAATACTATACCAGGGAAGGTAAGAAGATCGGGATCTCCAATGAAAAAGTCAAACTTGTCTTTCTCTTGGTCAAAGATAAGGGTCTCATCTTCATTACTCCTCAATATGATGAAGTAGGGGGCTCTAATAAATGGAGGGTCATTGATAGGATCAACAAAAATTGGAACACCAAGTGAATTTACTCCGTTCTTATTCCTGGTTGAGACTTGAATGGTATCTCCACCATAAAAATTTTCATTTCTGAAGAACAAAATGCATCAGGATCAATAACAATAGTAATGACAAACAATAATTGAAAACCACATTTACACTTCTACATGAGCAATGTTTTCCAAAATCATGATTATCATAATACATGTTCTATGAAATTTATGGCATAAAAATGCGTTGAAACTCACCACATTGTTGATACCAAGTAACTGATTTACTACAACTCAGTCATGTGGAGTTGCTTCTCCGACCAAACAGAGTTGGAGACAGAAGACATATAAAAGCCCTACTAAAAAGGGTAGGAGGATAGTCCTAGAGTTATAGGTATAGTGAAGCAAAAAGAGAATTCTTGGTGAAACCATTAGAAAGAACTTGAAATGTACTTGTAGAATTTGGTTCATGATAGCACACAGTGATATTGTTTGATTTATGTAATGATATCACCAAGTAAGAAAATAATTTGGTGGTTGTTGATATTTTTGGATTCATAAGTATGTAATAAATAATTATTGAAAAAATATTGCCAAGTGTCCTTATAAAAGTGCAGTTCCATGAGGCAGATATGCATTATCAATCTATAGATACATTCTGCATCATTGGAATGAACAAAAATTTCCAAACAACAAGAGAATTGTTTCAGTGAATTTAAACAATAACAAACATGTAAATAATACCCCAGATACTGAATTGACTGAAGCGCAAAATTAATTACTTCCACAGAGCCTTCTATTATCAAACTGGTTGCTGTTTCATTTCCATTGTCAACTGTAAGTTCACTCCACATTACTTGCCCAAATTGCATAGCCATAGGAGACAGAAGTATAATTCCAGATTGTGCACTAAGGTTGACAGAAATATTTTCCATTGGATTCGAATAAGTTATCTCAAACCCGGTGAAACCACTGCAAGAGGGGAACAACAACATTGCACACCAAGGACAGTTCAATTAAATCATTTCCTAAGAAATATTTCCTATGAAATATTTATACATATGTAGCTTATACATACCCAAATCTAGGACTTATTAAATCTTCTGTTGCTTGCAGTTGATTTGGAGCAGAAACAAACTGAGGTGGAACATTGAGAACAGATATGTACACGGAAGCAGAAGCAAGATTTCCATTTATATCAGAAATAGTATACCAAAAGGAATCATTTCCATAATACCCTTTATAAGGAGTGTAACGAAAGATCCTTCCATTCTGTATAAGTGAACCATGATCTGACTGCATAATACAAGAGAAACGACCATTTCTGATATTACAAAAAATATGAAGACAAAGAATTGAAATATTCATGATTATTAGCAACTTCAAACGCATCTCTCTAAAATGGACTTTGCACTGTAATGCTGAAACAGTTAGTTCATCACAAATGATGGCATCTTACTGTTAATTATTGATTATGCACAGAATAAATATTGAGGTGAATATTTCTAAATCACCAATGCATATCTAAATGTTTTGAAAATAATAAACCATTTCTTTGTTAACATCCATCATCTTCCAAAATGTAAATGATATATTTTTACTGGGAAAAGTTAGAATCTACATATATACGGTTATAGAGAGGTTTCAGTATGCATTCACAACAACATATCTTACTTTTGAGAATTCAACTATACTTGCATTATCACCCGCAAAATAATCATTTGCTAAGACATCATAGGCAACAGATTGGTCCTCCCAAATAGATATTGTATCATTGTTAGCTTTTGGAAAATATTCACCTGCAAGTCAAGCAAAAGAGAATCCTTAAAAAAACATATTCTTGGAGTAAATTAGACAACCCAAATTTCTGAACTTGAAATTCAAACTTTAAAAACTAAGAGATAGTACAAGGTCCCATTAACAGAAACAATATATCGATATACAGAAATATAGTAACTATGACACAAACACACACACATATATATATAAAAGAACACTTACCAAAATAATAATAATGATAAAATTATAAGGTGCATGATGTTTGAACTTACTGCTGTACACATTGATACTGAAGGGACATGATAAGAAATGGTTGCCATCAAAGGAAGCACAAATCTCGTAAGTGCCAACATCTTTGGCCATGTAGCTGCAGCTGTATGATCCATCCTTATTGTCTGTGATGTCCAAAGTTGAAAAGCAAGAACTATTAGCAGAAGCAATCTCCAATTTCAACCTTGATTGTTGCGAGAGGACAGGGTTTAAATATGAATCCACAAGCTGGACAATTATTTCATTTTTGGACAGCTTTGGCACCTTTGGAGAAAACCTCACAACACTTGACAAGGAAACATTTACTTCGCCTGCAGCAAGCTAAATCATGAGAAATGATTGGGAGGAAAACAATAAATATATGTGAAAATTATGAGCAAACCTGAGATAGACCTTGCAGTAAAATTATATCCTATTGAAATATTTTGAACATGAGCTAATTAAGCACTATAAGCTTAAGCTGTTCCGTGAGTGCACATTAATCATTTTATATTTAACAGATTCCTTTATGCAAGAATCTTCTAGGCTTGAAGAATGAATAATGCAACTTTGTACTAAGATTTATTTTTATTTAAAAGAATGAAGGCAACACCAATCGAACTCTATCTTAGTTTGATTATAGAGGCACTGATATTACATCATAGACCAAATAAAAAACTCAAGCAATTGAGGAATTACTTCAGAAGCAAAAAACCTGTGATAACTAAACATCCCTCTTACTAAAAATTCTTCCTGGGGTTGAGTTTCTTCTCTCATTCCTTCAATTCATTTAATTTGGTTGTTGTGCAAATAAGGAGGGTTTACCATGAGATGAAGTGCATAAAAAGTTATTTTTTTTCTTTTGTCTAAGCTGATGCCAACCTTATGAAATCATTCCTTTTCATTTAATGCATATTATAGTACCTGCTTTTACCTCTTTTCGGAAAGAATGTCCCTCATTCAATAATATGTTTCCACAGTATACATTAATATCATAAAATCCACTTTTTTCTGGTATGTAATCCACATGAAAATCACTTGCCATGATAAAGCTTCTGCTCCCATTAGACTGAAACACATGGTTAGATCTCATTAGAGTCTTAACTAATTGTGCACTAAAAATTAATTTTTGTCTTCCTTACATTGTTGCTCAACTCTATTGAAGGTGATGGAACAGTTTCCATGTGACCAATACCGTCATATCTCACTCCTGAAGCTATTCTGCTACCTGATGTCAAATACAATTATAAGAATAAAAATAAAAATAATCAATTGCATACAGCAATGTAACAAGAAGTTTATCTATTGAAAATACCATTACTGTTAAGCACAGTATAGATGACTGGCATAACTCTATACGAGTCATTTTGTCTTAAAATTTGTACTTGAAGTATGTTTGCTTCAACAGGGGAAGGATATTGATATATGTCATTCAAATACACAGAGAATTCTTCCTTTACACCAGCTACTGAATCATTTAAACCAGATCCATTAACAACACTTTTAACCCCATCACAGTAACCTATTTGAAAATGAACATGAGACAGAAATTAGATTTCATGCTGAAATGATTATGCAAGTAACTCCGGTGTACTTCAAGGGAAATGCCAGCTTCGGCTTTTTTGCTACACAAACATAGATAGATAGAGAGATGGGGGAGAAGAAAAAAATACAATGGTTATATCAACAATAGTAAACGATCAAAACAAGGGTGAAAACAAAATGATGTTACAAATGACAAATCCAAGTTTTTTTTAAGAGACTTGGAATGAAACTTTACCTATAAAAACAGTATAAACATATGGCATATTGGAAATACTTTTATTATGCTTGGAATCATATATTGTCAATAAGAAGTTGCCTGGCTCAAAATTGCTAAACGAAAACAACTGAATTCCAGCATCCACTTCTTGAAAGTGGAGATCTGATATCGGTATCGACAAGTTTGTGTCAGTTTCAACAACTTCAGAATCAAAAGGATACAGCCCAGAAACCAGATTTCCGTATTGATCTAACTGATGTATAAAGATTTCCATCTTGGAAGACAATTGCCATGCATGAGATTCAATGTTCCATTTGGCAATACAGTTAGAGACATCTATAGCTCCTGGCAATTGAGGGAGAGAGAAGTCAACCTATTGTAGATTTGCTAGTAGAAGTAACAAAATGACATGTGGAAGACACACAGAAACAAACCCCACGTATGAAATCTATATCTATAATCTATAACAATAGTAAGTACTATAAATTATTTCCCTATTCTATTTCAACCTCCCATAAAGGTTACACTAAGAAGAGCAGAGGATCAAAATCGTACCAATTACATATGCAACAAATTCAATTCTAAACAATAAAATATACGGCACAGCAGCACAACAGTGCCTTTCAATTGCTAGTTGTAATAAATTGAATCCAACGGTAAGAATTGAAAATTATTGATTATTATGAAACTATTTGCCTATCAAGCTCAAGCATGTAATGATGAAGATGGTCCAAATATGATATAAAGTAATTAATTATCATTGAAACAAAAGCACACAACCTGGATTCACCTTCAATGGTAATGGAGAACCATTCAAGGTTTGATTTCCTCCTTCTAAGATCAATGAGAACTTTCCAGCTTTTGTCACAATAAACTCAATGACTATATAATCAAACTCAGTCCACCCCATGTTAAAGATATCTGGAGAACTTGCAACAGAACCATTTTCAAGCAACACAGACAACTTAAAATCAGGCAAATAGGACACTTCAGTCGTCTTAGAGATACCGTTCCCAAATGCATCTTTAAGGAGCACCATAATCGTAGCTTTTGAACCAGCTTCGTACTCATGTCTCACGCCCTTCCATGATGCAACGCACACAGACGGGTACATGTTCCCTTCAGTAGGACAACAATATCAAGCATTACTATCTGGCACATACAAAACAAACGTAACCTACACTGATAGATAGTAGAACACCAGAGTATAAACTAGAATGAATTAAATTATCTTCATTCCCATTTTGCAAAGGAGTGATGTTTTCCTCTGACTTTCAACAGAATGCTTCAAGTGATTTAAAAGGGTAGTTACTTTTGGTTCCATCAAAACCTACCTATGAATTTTTCGGTTCTATTAAACAAAGTTTAAAAAGTAAACCTGGTTCAACTTGGAAATGCAAAGATGAATCATCAACTTTATAACGGTCCTCACTGATGAGTACATTAAACAGTCCAACCCTGATGGGGGTGAAGGAAATCTTCCATTCATTTGGGTCTCCTTCGAAATCTGACAACAAAGTAGACACGTAGGAACTGTTCCCTTCCTTTCCATTCACAGTTAGTGTGGGGTTGAAAACTTTTTTGTCAATCTTATCAGCATTCTCAAGCACTTTGACTTTGATGGTTGCTATGTCACCGGCATGGAACGTGCCCTTGTCATCCCACCAACTAAAAGCAAACAGGGGAACTGGTGATCTATCTGTCCCAAATGAAGAAGAAGAAGAAGTGAGGATGGTGCAAACAAAACCATTTTTTTCAACGATGTAAAAGTGCTGCTTTATGTTAACCTGAAGTTAGATATTGAGAACAATAAACTGAGAAAAAAGAGAGAGCGCAGAGTGAAATGACAATGAGTTTGCGTGCTAGATTCTCCATTTTCTGAGAGAATCTCATAGTGCAGTGCAGTGAAGGAAAGGACAGTTTATAAAGAACAGTTTTTTAGCAGTTGATGGCAGTTTACAGTTGGACGGTGAAAGACTCTAAATTCATTCCCCAACACTTTCGGAAACTCAACTCTCTCCCCTTTTTATTTTTATCATTTAAATTTCTCTCTTTCTTATTTTATTTTATTTCAATTTTATCTTTATATTTATATTTTATTTTATAATTTTTTTATCTTTAAAAACTAAATTTTAAATTTTAAATTTTGAATTTTAATTTTGAATTTCAAAATTTTGAATTTTAAAATTATAAATTATAAATTATGAATTATGGAATAATTGTAAACATAATTCAAAAAAAAATTCTTCTCTATTATTAAAAACTAATATTCTCTCATTATTTTATAATAAACAATTATCAATTCTAAATTTTGAATTATGGAATAATTGTAAACATAATTCAAAATTATAGAGAGTCATCTTGAATTTGATTCATGTACAGAATCATCTTTTTATCATCTCTTCCAAACTTCAAAAATTAAGCAAGAGTCACTCATCTCTTGAGTTATTTAACCAAATATTTTGCTTCAAACCCCATTTTTCTCCATTTCTTCTTTAATGGTTCAGAAAAAACACTTATTAAAGGATACCTTAAGGAGAAGATGAGAATTTTACCAAAAATGTTCTTTATGAATATATTTTTTTATCTCAAAAATCAAGTATTGTTCATTTTATTTATGTTTATAAAGATAAGTATATGTGAATAGTCTACTTACACTATTTGTTATTATATATTAAATGTAACATAATATACAAGGAGCCTTTATACTTGAATGAAGATATCAACATAAAACATTCACACACACACACATATATATGCAATATATGTATATTGTACACACACATACACACACACATATATATATATATATATATATATATATATATATATGTGTGTGTGTGTGTATTTTGCAATTTATTCATAATTAACATTCTTATAATAGAACACTTAGAAGGATGATCAATCACTAACATTGATTAAGTCAATTCACATCGAGGTATAATAATTTTACATAATGATAATGACATTGTTTATTCAAATTTTAATATTAAACATAATATATATAAATGAAAAAATAAAAAATACGGGTATGTTCCGCTAGTTATATATAATTTTGTTTAATATTAAAAATTAAATAAAAGATATCAATTAAACCAAAATAGTGCATGTATATTAGTATTTTTTATTTTTGTCATTTATATATAATTATATTTAATATTAAAAATTAATTAAAATATGTCAATTAAACCAAATAATAAGAAGAAATAAAAATTATAATATTTTAAAGAGATGATGTTGTAAGAAGATTTGTTTCATTCCATATTTGACAAACTACTTCATATTTAAAAAATGGAAGTATATTAGTTTTTTCTAAAAAATAGTTTTTAATTAATTATAAAAATAATTAATTATTTAATAAATATTTAAAAAATAAAAAATGACTGAAATATTAAAAAAAAAATCACACATTCATTTATCTTTCAATTCAAAATCCCACCTCTAGATATATTAAATATTTTAGAAAAAATAAAAAATAACTTAATGTTCATGATAAAAAAAATCAAATATTAATATAAGAATAAAATTAAAAAAAAATTATGAGAGTTAAAAGGAGAATACCTAAGCTCATCACCCAATCCGGCCGACATTCACAGGCGGTGATTGCCATTCGACGTTGTTCGCCGCTGTCACGTATTGCCGGAGTGCTGCTGTCCACCAGAGTGTGACTGTCAGGTATTTGTGTTTGCATTGGTTTTCTCTGGTGAATGACTGTTCAGTCATGAGTGGATTTGGTGTATGCTAATGGCAGTTCATAAGCAGAAGTTAAGGACATCATGTGAAGAAAACTTGAGTAAAGTTTTAATGGCAGTGTGAATTTTATTCTTATATATTAGTGAATGCATAAACTGGAACCATAACATGATGATGAGTCAATGACTAATAACATACGAATTTTATCAGTCAAAGAATACTGAATGATTTAAGGGAAAGAAGTAATATGTAGAGTATGAAGAAATTTAGAGAAAAGCTAGAGAGCAGATTGTAGACTTTGGATACAAATTTCCTCACCCCCTCCTTCCCTCCACCATGTCTTAAATGATGTTAACCATTAGATATTGCAGTAAACAAAAATTTGATCTTCCGGTGGAAATACTGATAATCGTTGGACTCTAAATTTGGATATGGTACCTTATAAACAATTAATAGTGTAAAAAAACTGTGTTCATTTTGTCTAATGTTACACTTGATTAGCCTTGGCTATAATTATAATGATTAGTTGCATTTTGTTCTTTTCCTTTCTTGAGCTGATAAATCTTAACATACATATAATTTTCTGTCAAATTTCAGGTGGTTTTCTGCCCTTAGAGATTTTTCCTTTAACCTTTTTGTGTATAGCATGACTTTTGTTTCCTTTTCTTTTCAGATGATAGCTGATATATCATGCTTCTTAAATCTTAATCTTATAATAGAGTAATGGACACTATAGTTGTGCATTGTTTGTTCACAATGCTGCTATGCACACCGTCTACCTGGTGTTGCTGGAAAAATCTTGTGCTGAAGATCGACTTTCATCCTTAAAAACCATCTTCTGCAACAACTTTTTATCAACATAGTCATTGGAAAATTCCCAAATTCTTATCTTTATCATTTACAAAGTTCACAATCTTGAAATCATGAAGCTGTTGTAATACTGGTGTTGAATTCAAATCCTATTTAGCTCCTTTGTGGTCATTCAAAAGGGAGGCTTCAACATAAGTTGATGCAAGTAATGTGTTGGTTCTTGTCATTAATTTACTAGGCTTCTAAGGCTTTTGGTTATGCACTCTTGAGAGTATTTGCTTTATTCTAGCTGTGTGTATGAAAAGCAGATTCATCTTACTTCATATTTTAATATGAAATGCTGTGTCATCTTATTAGTTGTATGAAAGTAGAAGGACGAAAAACATTTAACGTTCTTGCTATTTGTTATCCTTATTAGTAATCCTCTTTGAAATTTATGTGGGACCCTGTTTTAATGCTTTAATGGTGGCAAAATGCAGTTTTGGGAATATTTTAGGTGAGTTTGTCATGCATTTAGGTGCCAATTTTCGGTACAGAGGAGGGAAGCACCTTTAATTTTCATTTTGCTTTTCTTTTTGCACCCTTAGATTTGTTCCAAATTTGACTCTTTTGCCTTTTGGACGCCTGTTTTTTATATTTCCACCACCAACATTTTGTTGTCTTGGAGAAAACAAAGTCTGGGTCCATTCGTTTGACCCATAATTTCTGTTATTTGTCACACATTTTTCATATGTTCACCTCCAGTTACTTCAGTTTAAATCGGGCCCATTCGTTTAACCCAAGATGCATTTTTTTGTTTCTTTTATTTATATAAATTCTAAAATATCACATTTATTTTACATATTTATTTAAAGGTATCGTTTATAAAATATCTGTAGTGTTATTTATGATAATAGGATGTTTAAATTAAAAACTGAAATTGAGAAAAGACTGAAATTTTAAGCACGTGAGGATTTATTGTTTTTGTTTATTTTATGTGCTTCAATCTCATTATAATGACTCTTTTCCATGTTTCCTTTTTTGCACACCAGTTTAGACTTTTTGCCAAAAATCCTTATCCATCCAACTGTTTCTTTAATAAAAAGAACTTAGCCAATCAAAGGTTCCCAAAAAAAGTTATAATTAATGAACACTTCAAGATATTTTATTCCCAAATCATCTCTTTCATATTCTTAACTAATTTTTGTTGTTTCAAATAAATAATTTAGCTAGACACCAAAAAAATATATTTATTAGCTAAAATTAGTTATATAATCTTATAATTAACATAGTTTTATGCGAGGCTTGTGTAATTAACCTTAACAGCTAATCATTATAGATGTGAGTGAGAATATACCAAACGAATTGATTGTGATGGTTACTGATCAAATTAATGCTTAACTATTTCATCAAAACTTCATGCGATTCAGCACTAAGGTTTGAAGGAGACAATAACGCAGACATGGTCAAAAGTTAATAGAAATTAATTTAAATATTAATAATTTTTGTAGTCTTTAAAATAATAACTAATTTAGTTAATATAATAATTAGTTATTTTTTTTAAAATAATTTTTTTTTAGCATAACTCAATAATATTTATGTAAATTATTTTTTTTCAACAAAAAATGAACGAATAAAAATAGATGATTTAAGTGAAGGACGTGTAAAAAAGGTTTAATATTCTTATAATCATAAGGTACCTGAAGAGAGAGACCGAACAATGTGGATAATCTATGAGAAGGATATTCCAGCAACCATGTTTTCTCATCATAGAGATTTAGCTTGGTAGTTTGTCTTACAAATAATTATCATTTTGACTTAGCAGAACAAAGTGAATTTGTGATATATATCTTGTAACAAAATGTCAAACAAGTGGACCCACACCCTCACTTGCTAATAAATATTCTAACCACAAGATACTCCAAATCTCTTTATTGGTTCTTATGACCTCAGATAGTGGCGTGAACTTAATTAAAAGTTTTTTTTTTTTTTATGTCACGGTTTAATATTTGTGAATATTGTTTTATGCATGTAAAAGATAATTAACAAGTATAATGATAGAAATTATTGATTGTTATTTAGAATTGAATCAGTTTTTGTGAGTTCCTTCGAATTGCTAGTTATTGTGTAAGTGGTTTAAATTGGGGAATTACAAGTTCATTTTGTTTGTCTTCCAAGAATGTTGTGATCGTGAGTATAGTAGAAAATATTATAGAATTCTATGTGTTTAAAATGATTTCCTTTAACTCTAAATAGGTTGAACTCATATGACTTAGTATTTACTCTAAAAGTGGAAAGAGAATAAAAACTGAGTGATTTTGTAACAAATAAAATTGTCAAACATAAGATATAATCACATCTTGTATATTTATATATAAAGATTGAAACACTTCTTTGTAATCATTTTGATATATAAATAATTATTTTGCTGATAAAAAATAGGTCAGTGCTCTAGTCGCTTTTTATGTTAGAATTAAAATAAGTTTTTTTTATCTGTGTGCATGTGTTGAAGTTGCAATAAATCTTATACTCGTACTTTTGTGTGTAAAAGTTGTGAGTTGGTGAGGTTGATTACTAGGGGGCATGTTCATTGTTATGTCTTCAAGATGTTATGTGAATATTGCTATGGGATTCTTTAATATGTATGTATTAGTAGTATCAAAATTATTTAATCTATATATAGATGAAAGGGATCTATATTTTTTAGGAGGCTAGAGAGAGTTATATTTATGTTCAAGATCACAATATAATGATATATTGTTTGAGTAATTGCGATAAATTTAGTTGTTGTGTTATTTGTAAAGGGGAACTTTAAAAGTTTCTTTTTTTGTGGTTTGTTTATGTTTTATGTTTTAGGGAGTTTAATTTTGTTGTTGTCAAGGGTGGGCTTCTTTGGTTATGTTGTTTTTTGATAAAGAATAGTTGGTAGTTTTTGCTGGGGATTTGAGATAGATTGGGATATGAGACCCTATCTTATTTTTTCTTTTTCTTTTTTGTATAAGGATTGGATCACCCCTTAAGTGTTCCATATTTATTTATTGATTCTTGTTCGTTGAAAAAAATGATAAATGTATGTAAATATTTCATTTATAATATATTAATTTGTTAACTTAGTCCCTCAAGTTGGACTTTTAAGAATAGGTCGAACTCTTGCTTATAGAATAAGTTAGACTTTTTTATAAAAAAAAGGGTTAGACTCTCTCCAGAAAGTTCATAGATCTTTAATCCCTAACTATAAAGATAAAAAGATTAATCTCCAAGTAATTTGATGTTATTGTTTGTATAGGTATAGTAGCCAATTACATATAGGTGCAACTTAAGTACTTAATTAAATGAACTTCCTCTACAAGAAAATCATTAAATAAAAATTAATTTTATAAATAAAAAATAATTATTTATTGTATTGACTAAATTAAATACTATTTTAAAAAAATAAAAATTTATTAGTATCTAAAGTAATTTTTATTATTAATAAAATTTATAAATTAGTTTCATTTGGTGCAACTACATTGAACATACATGGTTTCATTTAAGTGTGACAACTAGTAATAACAGTAAGTCTATAATATTTCAATCAGGTGTGCTATATGGTGATATACATAAATGCACACACTAGTTAACACAACATTCAACACATGCACATAGAGAATATTGTGTTTGGTATTAAAAGATGTTAATTGAGAGTGATGGAAAGTAAGAACTTTAGCTTGATTTGATCTTTGAACAACTAAACCTAGCTACTTTTATTGACAATTTTTTTCCTAACTAATGGTAATTTTTCACATTTATTATCGAAATTGACACGACTTTGGTCTTACGAAAGTAAAGTCGTGTCGCTTTGACATGACTTTGGTGTTGGAGTAAAAGTCATCTCACCTTGACACAACTTTAATTAATGTTAATTATTTTTTTAAAATGTTCTTACAGGACTTTCACCAAAATAATTTCAACCAATCCTCCAAGTCCAAACATATTTTCAAGTCTATGTATCCTTTCGTGTTCAACCTTTCTCCCGATAATCCTATAATATGTTCCTGATGAGGTTGAATGTCTTCCACCCGTAACCCCAACTTTAAGAATGTTTCCTAATAAAAAATATCAATCAAACTCTTCTCATCCACCACAGTCTTCATGACAGCAAAATCAGCCACCTCAACCGTAATCACCATTGGATCATCCTTTTTCTAAAATACTATATGTACTATCCGAGCTAATCTGAGATGTTTCTTTTTGTTCGATGATGACACTCCTCCTCCAATAAATCCACCCGATATCTTATCAATGACAAGTTGTGTCAAGGTGATACAACTTCAATTAAAATTATACTGAAATTGTTCCAAGATAGTACGACTAGTGTAATTTAATTTGAACTCTGAGCAGACTACCGATGATAAGCCGGAGGAAGGTGAGGATGACATTAAGTCATCATGCCCCTTATGTCCTGAGCGACACATGTGTTACAATGGACGAGACAAAGGATCGCGATCCTGCGAGGGTGAGCTAACTCTAAAAACCCATCCTCAGTTCAGATTGTAGACTACAACTCGCCTGCATGAAGCCGGAATCGCTAGTAATTGCCTATCATCCATACGGTGGTGAATTCATTCTCGGGCCTTGTACACACCGCCCATCACATTGTGGGAGCTGGCCATGCCCGAAGTCGTTACCTTAACCGCAAGGAGGGGGATGCCGAAGGCAGGGCTAGTGACTGGAGTGAAGTCGTAACAAGGTAGTTGTACTGGAAGGTGCAGCTGGATCACCTCCTTTTCAGGGAGAGCTAATGCTTGTTGAGTAGTTTAACACTGCTTCACACCAAAAAAAAAAAATGAGTTATGTCTGAATCAAATTTGGAGATGGAAGTTTTCTTTCGTTTCTCGCTGGTGAAGTAAAATTAAACTCATGAACTTATTATCCTAGATCGTGTCACCTTTACACAACTACATTTAAAAATAAAATTAATTAATATTATTCAAAGTCATCTTAAGGTGATACAACTTCTACTTCAACACTTAAAGTTGTGTCAACATGACATAATTTTACTTTTATAATATCAGAATGATACTAACTTAACACTTCTCCACAATAAAATTATGTCAGAATAACTCGACTTATTTAAATAATTTTTATAAAAGTTTTCTATTTCGATTGTAAACTTGAAGAATTAGATGAATCTTTTATAAAAAGAACTCTATTAGTAAAAATATATACAAATCAATAATTTAGACAGAATATTCTATATGCCCTCTGATTCTAATTTATAAATATCATCACAACTTGGATCTGCTTTATATGATAGCAGACTAGTTAACTGTTCTCACTTGTTGTCACCCCATCTTAGGGTTTCTCCTTTTTTTATATTCGTAGAACTCAAGACATAATTAACACAAATGATAATTTATAATATAGAAATTTTACTGAGAAACAATTCATTTAAAGAAGAATTAAAAAAAGGGTCTATATATATTTATCAATAAAAATTAGATACATGATCAAAGAGTTTAGGCAGAATAATTTGTCACCTTGTAATTATTTTATTCTAATATATAAATATCATCACAACTTGCCCTTTTTATGATAGCAGACTAGCTAACTGATTCATTTTCTATTATTGTTAATTCTAGCTAACTGTTCTTACTTATCACGTTACCCCATGTTACGGCTTTTCTTTTTTCTTTCTTATAAAAACTCAATACATAATTAGCAAAAAGGTCCATCTAATGTAACAAATTTACTAGAGAAAATTTTTATTTAAATAAGAATTAAAAAAAAGCCTTCTTCTTAATATATTTATTAATAAAAATCAAATACAGGATCAACGAATTCAGGCAGAACAAATATATTTTAATAAAACTAAAAACATAATTATTTTATTTCAAAATTTTGTTTATATTTATTTTTATTAGTTAAATATAATATCTTATTATTAAAAGAAGTTCTAAAAAAAGAGAAAGAGAAAAATATGAATGTGAAATGATAATTTTTTTACAAATATCATGGCAACTTGGTCTCCTTTCTATGATACTATAGACTATAGCTAACTGTTCCTTTTATATAAGATGCCGATACTTTAACACTATCTACATTGTCTTAACAATTTAATAAAATAAAATTTCAATAATTATATTTATTTTATTTTTAATTTAAAATATTATTATAGTATTGTATGGAGTTGTGAAATGAAAGTTTTTTTTTTTTTTTTGAAAGAATCTTTGTGCTTATTATAATTAAATAAAGTTTGTTTCGCACTATTAATAGTAAAAACAATTATTTTATAACAGTTTTTTAAAATAAAATATTATCTTATAATAAAATAATGATTTATTATTTAATTGTTCTTGTTGTCACATTACCCCATGTCTTTTTTCTTCGAGACCCGAGATGATGATGTGTTTAGACTAGTAGAAAAATCACTCCTATTTTACAATTTAATATATTATTATTTAAATATAGTTCTTTTATATTAATATTAATATATATATATATATATTATATTGTCAGAATAGGTTGTAAAGCCATATTATTTTGTTTTATGTGGGTGTAAAAGTATAATTTTTCAAAGCATTATTTACACAGAGATGAATCATAGTGACATGATTTATGATATACAATTATATAGGTTAGACAATGCAGTCTGAAACTAGAAAACAAAGCACTATCTGAATTGGGTGGTTAGGTGTAAGTAAAAAGCTAAGGAGCAATCTAGATAGTAATCATGCGATACTCGATACACCAAGATCTAAGAAGAAGATACACAGTGTGAACTTGATAACTTTTTTTTTGCCATAAAAGATCCTTGTAGGTAGTAGCTAGGAGGGGGGTAAAAGAAGCTAAAGAACTCATAATTAAAGGGAATTGGTTCAGAAAACAGAGGCAGGAATAGTTGAAAGGGTGCAGAATTAAGTGTTTGTAATTGGTGCAAAAGTGTGAATGTTTGACAAGAAAAGCAGCACTTTTTGGGTGGTGATGGAGAAAAGATCGAAGCATAGAGAGAAGTTTTAGTAATACTAAATATGAAGGGAGGTAGTTAAAGGTGTGATAAAGGAGCGTTGTGATTCGGCGGTGATGGAAGCACTTTAATCGCAGGCCTAATTTGAAGAGAATGAAATAGTTAGGAATGAAAAACGGAGTCAAAAAGAGTAAGAATAATGCATGGTTGAGTAGCCATGCAGCTTAAAATAAGCACGACATGCTTCGGTTATACTTATGTATCAAAAGCTCGACCACTCCACTAGTCACCGCCCACGTTCTATAATAATGGCTTCATTGGTGTAAAACCACCTTTCGCTGTCGTGGAGGGAAGAGTAAGGAATGTGTGTGTGGGTGTTGGAAGTGCATGGAACAAGTTAAAGGGAAAAAAAATGTACAGAAAGTAGTTGCTGGGAACGTAAATGGGAGCTAAGGTTGTACAATAGGAATTACAAGATGGGTGTAGTAACTTTTGTGGACAAGGTGCGTGCTGAAATGGTAAAGGTGGTAGTGAGGTTTGAGCAGTTGTGAGATTTTGGATCTATGTCAAAAATATCTTGGTGCCAACATGTGATAAAAGGCAATTTTTTGCTTACGATACAAACTAATTTTATTAGAGTCAGTTTTCTGATGTGAACCCAAGGCCCCAAAACCCTAATGCTGTTAGCTTCAAAGGCCCTACTGCTGATACCTTACTGATATGACCTTATACTAACAAATTCTGCAAACCCCATTCTCCCAAACTCTTCTCTTCTCACAATATATATATATATTTTCTTAAAATAGGTCACTAATTTTTTTTTACTCATCTTTCATCTTGGTACAACTTTATTAAAATTTGATTATATTGAAGTTGTAACACTTTTGTCACAGTTTAAGTTCAAATACACTTAGAGTTATAATATATTGAGACAATTTCTTCCTAATAAAACCATCACACTTTTGACACGATTTTTTAGATAAACTTTTATCTATTTTAAAATTTCACCAAATTAATAAAAAATCTCTCTTACATAATGAAAATTTATATATTATAGCCTAACTAAAGCAGTCTTAATTAGGTCAGATTAAAGCGATAAATAAAATGCATTTTCATGTATAAATATGTTAATGAGAAATCATATCTACAGTTGAAGTCAAAACAGACAACCTGAAACAACAATATTATTATGCTAAACTAAGTACTTCGTACAGAAAAGTGTAAAAAAAAAAATGAGAAACAAAAGACTCAACTTTTTCTTAATCAGTTTATCTTCTTTCTTTTTTTCTTATACCACGTCATATAACATGTTTATCATTTCTCTCTGAGTATAAACACGTCCTGAAACATTATTCTATATAGTAAAAATTCTTTTGGATAAAGAGACAAATGGGAAATAGAGAAAAAATAATAATAGATGTGATGTGAGACATAAAAAGAAAAAGACTGGAAAGAAGAGAAAGGTGTAAAGTGAGTATAAATTTAGGTTAAGAAAAGGTGTAAAGTGAGTACAAATTTAGGTTAAGAAAAGGTGCAAAGTGAGTATAAATTTAGCACATGAAAAGGTCACTACATACATAGAGAAAAAAAGACAGTATATACTTAATATTTTTTAACATTTTTTATATAATTTTTTTAATAAATATAATTGTTGAATTCTAAAATATTTTCTTAGTGACAATTATACTAAATTTTAATCAATATTATGTTGTTATGAGTGCAATTAGAATTCACAATCTCAAATAAGGTTTTCATAATAAATAAAATTTACAGTGTCTGTTTTAAATTTAAATTTACAATTTTGTTTTCATTTCTTCATTTTTATCTAAACTCTTTGTTGGCATATTCCTTAGCTATTCTTTCCTCCGTTCCCTTTTATATCCATCACAATTTTTTTACAAAAAATATTTTTTTATCTGTCACATTTCAAAATTCAAGAAAATTTTAGTTATGGTTTACTTTGCACTCACTTTAATTTAATTATTGAATTAATTTATCAAAAACTCTCAAACCTAAACTTCACACTTATCAGTGAATTTGTTTTAATTTCAAAATAAATATTTATAACATGAAGTTGTTGATATTCAAGAATTTATTTCATTGATAAGTAGTGTTATGGAAGAAAGTTAATATGGAGTAATAAGTTGTAAGACTAAATGAGCAGTTATACTATGAAATGTTAAATAAAGTAACAAAATGTGAATAAAAAATTATGCATGAGAAATAAAAAAGGAATAAGAGAGGTGAAGAAGGGAGATTCCAAAATGATATAATGGATTGTATGGCATGGAAAGACGTCAACTGTGACCTCAGTAGAGCTATAATAGCAGTAGTCTGACTCACATGCACAATAAATAGCTTCTTTTTAAACGTGGAGATGAAATTTCTGGTAATACAACATATATGCATTTCTTATGGGGTAGAGAAGGTGTCTATGCTTCTACATATATGGGAAATGACAAAATAGGAGTAGTAAAGAAGAAGGTTTCTGGTATCACTTCATTAATGCATATATCGCACGGTTTAAATAAGCTCTTTATCTTTTTTACTCTTCTACTTCTTATATTCTACAGGATTACACTTTGTATTTGAGCGATTCAGCAAGCAAGATAGACGGTGAAGTTTAACCTAGACTTTTGCATCATTAATATTAGGCTATTCAACGTGGTGTTATTCAGAAAGTGGAGCTGGCTTATGAGTTTGAATAAAGGTGAGTTGTGGAAGAAGGTTTTAGAGTTTAAATATGGAGGTTTGAAATGTTTAAAAGAGCAGAGGTTCAACAGCAAAGTCTCTCTCTAGAGAGACCTGAAGGAGATCTGAAAGTTTGAGAATTGGAGAAGGAAGTTCGACGACTGCTTTAAATGGAAGGTTGAAAATGGGAAAGAAATATTATTCTGGGAAGACAATTGGATGGGTTTTGGAGACTTGAAGAGTAAATTTTTCGAGACTTTTTTCTCTATCTGCTAATAAAGATGTTAAGATGTTTGGATGTGGGTACTGAGTTAATAATGTTTAGGTGTGGAAATTAAATTGGAAAAGGGGACTTTTTGTTTGGGAGAAATCCCATGTAAGTCAGCTTCTTGAGGTGGTGCATGGATCAAGTCTCGCTCTGGAAAACAAGGATAGATGGGTTTGGAAGGATGGTGAGTCAGTAGTGTTTCAATTAAGTCCGCTTACAATATTTTAAGGGGAGAGGAAGAAGGGAAAAGTTCACGGTTGTACAATTTCTTCTGGAAGATTAAGACTTTGCCTTTAGCTTATGTCACAGCTTGGAGGGTGCTAGAAAACAAGATTGCTACTAAGTCAATTTGGAGAGACGTGGAGGTGTGGTTGAAAGTAACTTATGTTGCTTGTGCAGGGTGAAAGAGAAAACAAGAAGTTATCTATTATTTGGTTGTATAGTTACTTGGCTAGTTTGGAATCTTTGCTACGCATGGTTAGGATTGATTGAAGGTCTGATCCTGGGTAACTTCTAAAGTTTCGTCAAAGTGTTTTTCTTTTTCAGATTAGTGTCTTGACCCCTTGATATGTATGCACTCGATTAAAAGTAAGAGATTATATATATTTTCTTTGTGTTTGTGAGGGGTGTTAGTTTTTGTTGTGGTTATGAGTGACAAGTGGTATAGATGGGTTTTCCTATTTTGAACTATGCGCTTTGATTGTTGTTTTTTGTTTGGTGAGAAGGTGGTGCTTGGTGTGGCAGCTTGTTTTAGTGTAGCTTTTGTTGTACGGTAGATGACTTGGTTGTTGTTGTTTTTTAGTAGGTACTGGTGGCAAGCTTTCTAGGTTTTGTTTTGCTTTGGAGAGAGGTGTGTCTATCTCTTGTGTTCTGTATAAGAGTTGGACCATCCCTGAAGTGACATATATTTATTTTTTTTTCTTGCTAATAAAAAAAAACCTATACTTTTGTAATAAGATTGTGTAATTTTTCTCATAATTTATAGAACACAGGTAAAATCTTATTTAATTACAGTTTTGAGAAGTCATATTTGAAGTGACCAACTTAACAAAAAAAAAAAAAAGATGTGTTTACACATAAAAAAAAATCATTAAATAGAAACTAATTTTAGATGTCAAAATAATTAATTATTATATTGACTAAATTAGATATTATTTTAGAGGCTAAAAAATTATTTATATTTAAAGTGGTTTCTACTATTAATAAAAACTTATAAAATAATTTCTAAATTGATATATAAATTAGCTACTTATATTTTAACTACTAATATTTCAGATTCTAAATTAGTCTCTAAAAGACTAATAGAGACTAATTTAGAATATAAAATAGTTATTAACTAAAACCTTAGTAGTTAATGGTTAAATACCAATTTAGAAACTACTTTATAAATTTTTATTAATAATATAAACTACTTTAGATACTAATAATTTTTTTAATTTATAAAATGATATCTAATTTAATTAATATAATAACTAAATATTTTTATTTCTAAAATTAATTTTTATTTAATAATTTTCTTGTATTGTTTAGATGGACGACTTTTAAAAACTTTAAACTTAAATTATACTGATTTTTATATTGAATACAATAAAAAGAATAAAAAGAAAGTATGTACGAGAGAGCATAACTTTAATTATGATGAAAGTTGTGAGAAGGACTAATAACTTTAATGTAAATGTAATTACCAGTTATACATGCATAACACGAGTTCAATGTAAAAATTATATAATGAAATTATGTATGATATGATGATTTCAGTTGAACAATTTTTACACTAAAATCGTTCTTTGCATACACACTTCTTCTTAATCCTTTTTAATTTTCTAATTATTTGAGAATTTAGGAAAATAAGAAAAATAATATACAAATTTAAATATTTATATATTTAAAGATTGAGTTGTTAAATATAATTAACAAAATTTGTAAAAAAAATAATTATTTGATTAATTTAAGAATTAATAAAATTTTTGTTTTTTAATTTGTAAAATTAAATGAAAATGAAAATTGACACAAAAATTATCTAACAAATTATTTAATTGAATTCTGTATTTTTTTTTTAAAATTTCAATGAAAAATTGTGTTTGACAAAGTATATATCATACTAAATTATTATTTCTAATTATTTAAGTAATTTGTTAGTAATATATATGTGTAGGATTTTTTAAAATTTGATGCTTTTAAAAATTATTTAATATTTTTTTTTTATTAAATGTTAATATATGTTAAGTTTGAATTTGAGTATGTGTAATATATGCAGTATGTGATTTAACATTAACACATTAGTATTTAATCAAAAAATATTTATTACACCCAAGACTTTTATTTTAATTAAATTGGTGTTTTGCCTACACAACTTCCTTAACACCAAAGTATTGATTTTCAGTTTAGAAAATTTTGAAAGTCAAAAGTTGTTTAATTTAAGCACGATTTTCTTTGTTTAAAATCATTTCCCTCAAACACCACTTACCCAATTAAAAAATATTTTGCCTATTCTTGTAAATTCTAAGAAAAATTGTACCATTTTAATGAAGAAAATCATTTAAATTGATTACACTCTTAAATATAAAAACTTATACAGCAAGTATCAGGTTTAACTTTTAACCTGATCATAAACAATCACTCCAATAATTAATATCAAAGAGATAATGTCACGAGTGATGAATTGTGAGCGTGCTAAGTAAATGATCATCACAAAATTTCATAAATTTTTAAATTGTCTTATATTACTTACCACATAATAAAATCATTAGAAGTAAAAAAAAAAAAAATGTGAAAGTAGATATTATAGTATCCATCTTTATGCAGAATTTTTCTTGTTTGTGAGTTTCTCTCTAAAAAAAATACAGTACATTAAAATTTCACTTTAATTTCTCTTTGGTTTTGACTATCCAATGTGGAAATCACTAGCAAGATTATAAACTTTTGTGGAGCTTCTTTTTTAAAGTATAAACTTTTGAGGCAACATCTTAACATTTTTGTACAGAGATGTATACTTGAAAGGTGTTATAGCTTTGGCTTCTAGAATTATTTTCTCTTCTACTAATGATGATAATCACAATAATGTAATATTGCTTTTTAACTTGTAAAGAATCCACCATGCTGCATACCCCACCATCTCCAACCCTTATATAAAGGTTTCTCAGCTTACTCCTCATTCTCACACCCATTTTTCTTGTTCCCTCCCTTCTCTTCCTCCGGTCCCCTTCACTTTGTACTTGGATGAGTGTGTTTTTGGGGAGAAAAAAGATACCCAATATTTCATTAATACTGTTCCTCTTTATCATATACTACTGTTTCACACCACACACAAACAAGAAAGAGAAAAAAAACCAAATGTTAAAGATGGTTGCGGAGGAGAAACCCCAAAAGACATACCCGACAACTGCTGAGGTACGAACAACACCTTACATACATACATACTTTCAGAACCTTCCACTCTATTCCATGATTTTCACTCTTTCACTTGCTCACCATTTTACACTGTATGTTATATTGTTTTTCTGTCACCATATCATATAGGTTTAATTTCATTGTGTTGTGTTTGGTAGGTAGTGGATGAGTTAAAGAGAATGGGGGACATAGGAGTTCCAATAGCAGCCATGAGCCTTGTGGGATACATCAAAAACATGGTCTTAGTTGTGTGCATGGGAAGGTTGGGAAGCCTTGAGTTAGCTGGTGGTGCTTTGGCCATAGGCTTCACCAACATAACTGGTTTCTCTGTGCTCTCAGGTTTAGCCATGGGAATGGAACCTCTTTGCACGCAAGCCTTTGGGTCAAGAAACTTCTGTTTGGTCTCTCTGACTTTACAAAGGACAATTTTCATGTTATTGGCAGCTTCACTACCCATTTGTCTATTGTGGCTGAAGCTTGAGCCTCTGATGCTATGGCTTCACCAGAACCCTGAGATAACCAGAGTCGCAAGCATCTATTGCCGGTTCTCCATCCCAGACCTCATTGCCAATAGTTTCCTTCACCCAATTCGAATCTATTTACGTAGCAAAGGGACAACTTGGCCTCTACTGTGGTGCACTTTACTTTCCATTCTGATACACATCCCTGTCGTGACTTTTTTGACCTTCAAACTCCACCTTGGTGTACCAGGGATTGCTATGTCAGCTTTTGTTGCCAACTTCAACACCCTTTTCTTCCTCCTATCATACATGCTCTACATGCGCGTCTCAAAGGGGTCACTTTCCATGCCTTTATTAATATCTCGCCCCTTGCCATCACGACAACAAGACCAAAACTTAACCAGAGTTATTAGTGCCCCAACAACAACAGCAACAACCTCACTAGGCAAAGAGTGGGGCATACTAATAAGGTTTTCCATTCAGAGTTGCTTAGGAGTGTGCTTGGAATGGTGGTGGTACGAGTTC
Organism: Phaseolus lunatus; assembly: GCA_013389735.1. Classification (NCBI taxonomy): domain Eukaryota; kingdom Viridiplantae; phylum Streptophyta; class Magnoliopsida; order Fabales; family Fabaceae; genus Phaseolus; species Phaseolus lunatus. The sequence continues at coordinate 39,922,825 of CM023865.1, read as the reverse complement.
ATGACAATTCTAGCGGGTTACCTTTACAACCCGCGTGTTGCCTTAGCCACTGCTGGCATAGTAATTCAAACCACATCTCTTATGTACACTTTACCAACAGCACTGAGTGCTTCAGTGTCAACAAGAGTGGGGAATGAACTCGGGGCGGGTCAACCCGAGAGGGCAAGGTTGTCCACTATTGTGGCAATAGGAATGGCTCTTTCAAGTTCAATATTGGGGTTGTTATGGACCACATTAGGGAGAGAGAGATGGGGGAGGGTTTTCACTAGTGATAGTGAGGTGTTGGAACTTACCATGAGTGTTTTGCCCATAATTGGGGTTTGTGAGTTAGCAAATTGTCCTCAAACCACAAGCTGTGGAATCCTTAGGGGAAGTGCTAGGCCTGGTGTTGGGGCAGGGATAAATTTCTATTCATTTTACCTGGTGGGGGCACCAGTGGCTATAGTGATGGCATTTGTTTGGAGACTAGGGTTGGTGGGTCTTTGCTATGGGCTGTTGGCAGCACAGATAGCATGTGTGGTCTCTATTCTAGTTGTGGTATACAACACAGATTGGGAAAGGGAGTCATTGAAGGCAAAAAGCTTGGTGGGAAAGACCTCATGTGACACAATGGAACATGGAGACCAAACACTAGTCAAATGTGAAGAAGGTGTTGTCTTTCTCAATGAGAAGAACATCTCCCAAAAGTGATGCTTTGCTACACCCAATTGCATGAGGGGAATATACAAGCCAGAATCATGACACTAGTGGAAGGACGAAATGCTAAAGATCTTGACTACACTTGATTAGTTATTTTTATTGTGATTATGCTTTTGTATATGTTTTTGCATAACCAATATATTTTCTCCTACTTTTTTCCCCCTTGCTGATAAATGCAAGGTCTGGCAACTATTATGTTGCTGCAAATTGTAATAGTACGGTTATCTGATTACTGATGATTAGTATTAGATATATTCATGTAATTTGAATTTTTCTTTCCATGGTATTTGTATTAGTAAACATAATGATCGATTTATATTTTAAGCTCAAGTTACCAGCGAAGAAAATGATGTAATTAACCTCTGTTCACGTTTATAATTCAAAATTATAACTGCGATCATTATAACAGTCACAAATTAATCTTTTATTCTAAAATATGATCCATATAAAATCACAAGAGAAATCTCACGATATGATTACAGACATACACTATCAATACATTGAATGAACAGTCTCACGCAAAGTCTTTAGCTAAATTAAATTCGTCAGGTTTGTTAAAATTCTTCTGGTCAAGGGTTGGAATGAGTAAAAGAAAAAGCAGTTAGAAAAGCATGATTTGGATAGTTGAAGACCGAATATGTTAAGACTTAAGATACTTATTACGTAAATGGTGAATATGCATATAAACAAGTGTTGGGAGAAAATAAATTTGGAACTCGTTGAAAACGAGTAGGATATGTGCATGAGTTGTTTGGGGGGGTGGATACCCTATTTCATGAAGGTTTAAGCATGTGCTTGCATGTGTTATAGCTAGGACGAAGTATGCATGTGCAGGGACACATGGCAAGAGGAATATTAGGGTACTTTGGTTTCTGATAAAACGAAAAATCATTGTCCTATGTCATTTCTTTGTACTTTAAGTGAGATATTATGGTTTGTTTTGTTTTGTGAAGAGCCCTAAGCCAGAAGAAATGGCAGTGAAGGAAGTGAGTTTATAATATCCACAAAAAAAGTTGAACAAGTATGAATTTGAATACGTTAGAAGACAAAAGTTTAGGAGGAAAAAAAGGAAAAGAAATATTTGTTTAATGTAACTCCCTAATGTAATGACATGTCTCCTCTTCCCCACCAATACATCACTTCCATTGGAATAGACAGGACATAGACATATGCGAACAAGTTTGGCAGAAATGTACCAATTTGTAAGCAACAGGCATATTTTGGAATAACTACCTATCACTATATAGTAGCTCTTAACTTATGAAATATGAATGGATTAGTAAATATCACTTTTTTGCTTTGTCTAGATATAAATATATAACAAAGGGCCAAAGCTAAATGATAAAAAAATGAAGGATAATTAATTTATAATTCAGCTACTAATGGCCCCACATCCATGACAGCCGAAAGCTAGGGCAACTTTTTGTTACTTGTCAAGGGGAACCTAACTGGCTAACTGCCACCTATTTTATGTCCCACCAAAAAATAAAATAAAAAGAACTTTTTTTTTCTTCTGGGATCACCACTTTCCTTGATTAGTTGCTACTCAACTGATTTGAATAGAATAATGATGATGATGATGAACCTGTAAAGTTATTGGATAAGTTGGTCCAACATTCCTGCTTAGAACAAAAGGCCAACAAAGTAAGAACATGAGGAGAAGGGTTTATTCAAGGTCTTGATAATGTGTTAAATTTAATGTAGATGTTATGAAAACATTTCACTAAAACAAGCTCATATATAATATGGTGGGATGTTAAAATTAAAAAGTGAATTTTAGCCTTAACAATATAAAATTAAATTTTTACGTTATTAGTAAGAATTTTTCTAGTTTTTTAGTAAGAATTAGCAAAAAAGTTAAAGTAGTTCAAAATTAATTTATGCAAAATAAAATACACATTCTATGTAAACAAAATTCTGAGAAGGTTTTAAGATAATTTGATAAAGTTAAATGATCTAACTAATTTTAACATTATAAGACGATTTTTTATTCCTTCATTACACGATATTATTTTTTAACTGAATTTTCCAATATATTATCGGTTGAATATAATTTAAAGTAAATATTAATATTTTTTTACTTATTTTCAACTTGTTCATTTATTTCATTATGGATAAGAGTAGTAGTTGTCCTCCCAAACTATTTTCATCACATATAAGAGTTGAGAATGAACTTTGAACTCCATTTGAGGAATAATAATACTCGTCAACCAAGTTGTAGAGAATTGCTAGCTCTTGTATATCAAACTCAAAAGTTTATTAATTGTAGACATACTTTTCATTCATTTTTTTTTTAGCAAGGTTGTAATATCTTTAAGTATTAATATTCTTCTTGTAATATGCACTTTGTTTTTATTCCTTATTCAATAAATCATGTTCTTTTAAAGATGATATTAACAAGAACGTAAATGGATAAAAAATTTGTTTCCTTCCACATAGAATTCATATAAAATTTGTTATCATATGTCTATATCATTTGTCTTCGTTGTATTCTTAATTTTAATGCTTTACAACATAATTTTTATTAAAAAAAAAGAAAGAGAAGCCATAAATAGAAGCATAACTTATATATATGACAAAAATAAAATTGGAAGTCATACCTGGAAGCATGACTTGCTATAAAAGAAATTAAAAGTTATACATACAAGAAAAATTTATTATATATTAGAAAAAAAAAATGTTCAATGCATTAAGGATAATTTTATTTTGAAATTGTGTTTTCGATTTACTTATATAGGTAATTTTTAAAGACTTTACTATTTTTTATAAAAACAAAAGAAAAATACACCAATTCAATAAATTATCTACAATGCTAAGATCTTATGAACAATTTGTATCATCCTTCAATGATGAAACCATCACCAGTTTAACTCAAACATTAAACAAAACTTTGATATATGCATGTACATTTTTTGCCATTGACATTTATTTTGTTTTACTCTATAAATACTTTGCTTTGCTTTATCTTATGTTTAACTTATTTTAACTTAGACTTATAATGTGATCCTATTTTCAAAATACATATTTAATTTAAAAAATAAATTACATAAAATAAAATCAGTGTCTGGTTTTGTTGGGAATGCAAATTCCAATATAAAATGGAACGTGATTTTCTTCTCAAAAGAAACGTATTTTTGTCAAAATATGAAAACTTCAAAAAGGAGATCCATGTTAAAAAAGGAGTGTGCAAATAGCAAACTCTATTTCATTAACCAGAAGCACATTAGTTAGCCCATTAAGGGCCCGTTGAAAAACTTCATAGAATCCAACTAGAGGCACCAACTTCCACCATATGGTCCAATTTATATGATGAATAAAACCTTTATTTAAAGCCATCTTCTATCATAGAAATCATTTCTCACACTTAATACATTTTTTCTGTCGACTAATAGAACATATAATTTAATAGTTTTTTAATATTTTAATATTTTAATATTTTTTACTCTAATATTAAAACTTGTTTTAAATTCATAATTTAATTTTAATTATTTTATGATATATTATATTTTTTAATTTTTGTCTGACCAAGTGTTAGAACATTTCTAATAGAAACAAATCATATGAGTTATTTCATGTATTTGAATATGTAATTCATTACCCTACTTACTATATAAGAGCTAAGAAAATTATGTTTAATTTTGTTATAATGAAATAAAGATTTAGGAACTCGATATAACTTACAATTTTATATTTTTCTATTAAGTATTCAACATAATAATATTTATTACTTTGATATGAAACATATTTTTTTATTCTTCAAGATTAAATGAAATATTTTTTAAATGGTTTTAGAAAATTATATGTTTTCCACACACAACTCATAATGTGGGCTAGAGATTACGATGAGTAACATGAATATAATTTTATATTATATTTATTTACACGTAAAAAGTTATATCTATTATCGTCTCTGATATTTGATAGATGTAAACTTTCTGTATTTTTGTCTCACTCTATTTGGTAAATAAATATACTAGTATTAGTATTTATATGAGTATTCACTTAAATATTAAAAAAAGATAAAAGTTAAAAGGAAAAATGATATTGTCTATTTTCTTGTTTTGAATTTCAAATAACATTAAAAATTAGTAATCATTATTACTAAAAAATATTAAATAAAAATAAATTTTAGAGATAAAAATAATTAATCATTATATTAACTAAATTATATACTATTTTAGAAATTAAAAAATATTATTATCTAAAATAATTATTATTACTAACAAATATATTTAAATTGATATTTAATTAGCTATTAAGTTTTACTTATAAATTTTAAAACGGTAGAATCTATTTAATTGATAATTAAAAATTTTATTATTAATTAAATATTAATTTAAGAACTATTTATTAATAATATAAATTAATTTAGATATCAATAATTAAATAATATCTAATTTAATTAATAAAATTATTAATTCTTTTTTATTTTTTAAATTAATATTTATTTAATGATTTTCTTGTAATATATATACACATACATTTAAAAATATAATACAAAATAAATTTAAATATCTCAGTAATTGAAAAAAAAAAAAAAAAAACCTATACAGACATATCTTACTGTATCTAATCTAAAATTTTAAATATTAATATATATATATATATATATAATATTTGTCATGGTTAATGCAATAGAAAAACTCATTTTTCTTCATCGTGTGTGTATATATATATATTCTAATAACCTTTTACAGTGACTAGTTTTGCATATACAATGTGTTTAAAATTGGACATTCCCGTTGTGGAATTTATTGCACAATCAATTTTGGCACCTAATTTATTTCGTATCAACATCACATTGGTCCCACTGTACTACACATCCTATATACTACAACTTAAAATCAATTTTAAATATTTTTTCTATTAAGATAATTATCTTAATAATAATAATAATAATAATTTGATTTTTGGCACACGCAGAACAATGTAGTAAGTCAATTGTCGGTGGTGAGAATAAAAATATATCACATTTATAACTTTTTTGTCTCATTTTATATTTTTAATACATATTCTTAACATTTATTCAATAAATTGAGCACATGGGAGTTTATTATTTTCTTTAATATATAATATCAAGATAATTATTGTAATAATAATAATAATTTGAGTTTTAAGACACAAATAGAACAAAATGTAATAAGTATTGGTGGTAAAATAAAATGTATCACATTTATAACTTTTTGTCTCATTCTAATTTTTTAATATTTAATTATAAATAGAATCGCGGTGAAGGGCCCACCTCCGAATTTGTCTCTTCAAAATTATACAGGTTTATTTTTTATATAAAAATATATAATATTGTAAATTTTATTAAATCTTATATATTAAATTTAAATATTCATTTTGAGAAGCATTAACGATCTCTCCAGTGTCATATACGACTTCTTCTTCTTCTATATTTAGCGTATGTATCACATTTTATTATGTCATTATTAATTAATATTTTCGTGACCTTATTTAATTCCAATTTATTGAAATATTAATCTAAAACTATCTAACCTACAAATACAGATAATATTAACACGTGTATGCTTAGTTGATTCACACAATTAATTTTTGAATTTACAAATCACATCTCTTTATTTTTTATATAATAAATAAAAACAAATAATTATTTTTGACAAAGAAACAATACCCTATTATAGTCCTACATTATTTATGCTCAAATATGATTTTAATTAATATTTGTACATTTTATCTAAATCTAGAAAACACCCATATGTTTATTGAAAAATTTGTAGTACACATAGTAATCAAGTCTTTAGAAATTAAAATTTATTTTTTTGAAGCCTTCCTTTATTGTTTTCTTTATTTTACTTTTACATAGTCTACTAATAGCTACTTGTGTGATAACTACTATAATTAAAAATATTGCTGATAAAAAAAACTATAATTAAAAACATTATTATATAAAAGGAATTTTAAGGTAATCCATATGACATATTAAAAGAAAGGTAGCACATATCAATAAATGGCAGAAGGGTCGTGGTGTGGCCTTCAATATACTTGTTTATGAAATATAATTATTTATGAACTATAAATTTATTATTTATTTATTTGTAGAATTTTATGATATAAAATTCACGGTTCATTATTATTTTGTCATACATCTAAATATATATTAAATTTAAAAAATTCAAAAAAAAAATAAATATAATATTATAAATAATTTAATGTTAAAGGATAATTTTTTTCTCTTTCGTGTTAAATAATAAGGAAATTTTTAAAATTACATAAAATTTAAAATAAAATATCAAATAAAAAAACAAGTTTTAACAATTTAAAACAAATATAAATATAAAAATAAGCATGTGTATATCTATTACATTTTGGTCACAAAATATTAAATATTATTAAAAATAATTCAAGTATTCTAAAAAAATTATTAAATAAAAATCAATTTTAAAAATAAAAATAATTATTTACTGTATTAATTAAATTAATATTATGTTGTAGACTAATAATAATCAATTTAATATTTAATTTATTTAATATAATAATTAATTATTTTTTATTTTAAAATTTTATTTTTATTTAATGATTATTTTTATAGTCTACGTTTTTTCACCACTGAAAATAAACATTCATTTATAACAAGAAATGAGATGAATTAATCCATTTTATTATCAATTATTTAGCATAGAAATATTTTCAAATATTCAAAATAATTATTAGAAAGTACACTTGCTTCAAAATAATTATTAACATGTTATATATCACACTCGCAACACCGTACCACATTAAAGCATGCAATTAATGCAACACCACCTTCACCTTAAAATAATATTATTTTTTTTTATGTTACATATTTTCATAATTTTCTCAATTAATTATATTATTTATCTTGTCGTGTGCTCTTTTTTCAATTTCTCAGGTTTTGTTTTATATGAAATGATACACAAGTATAACAAAACTTTTCAAAGTTAAACGCGACTACGCATTGGGTAATTGATTGCTCTTCATGCCCTAGTAAACCATGAAAAGATTATGAAAAATTATATTTATATGTTTTTTATAAAAAGGAAAAGGAAAAGAAAAAAGAAAAATACATAGTATTAGATAAGTTAATATAATATAAAAATAGAATAATATCAATACCTTACAAATTTTACAGGATTAAGTGTTTCTAATTTCTATAATGTGGATAAATTTTCATTTTAATTACGGTAAATGTTTTCGATGTTTACAATTTTAAATTCAGTACTAACATGCTAAAAAGATATAAGAAGGAGTATATGGATGGTTGTCTAAAGTAAAATTAGCATACTTTACACTCATAAGTATCTTTGAAAAAGATACAAAATGAAGTGTTTAAATCTTTATGAAAATTAAAAGTAGCACTATCTACACAACATCTAATTTGGAGAGACTCATTACAAAAGTGAATACGATAAATAGAATGATTCATATTATAAATATTAAATATGTGTTTTACAATGAAGAGTATGAGACGACTCCACGTTTATTTTTAAATTGCAAATTCTCGAGTTCAGTTTAAAATATATTGTAAATTATCGAGTTCAATTTGAAATATTTGTAATAAGTGGTGAACTTAATCATGGTACAACATAATCAACTTAAAGAAAATTATCAACATTTTCATGGGAGGTATAGAATCATAGGAATATATATTGTTTTTCTATAGGAAAATATTGATATAATTGAAGTGTGGTACTTGACTCAATTAAAGGTTTGAATGTGGATTAAACATACGTGTTTGACTCATCTGTTTTATATAATTATTTTTGTGTGTGTATTTGTATGATTGATTTTTTTTCGCCATATTTTGATTAAAACGATTTTTGGTTGAAGTTTAATTATTTCATAAATGATCCAATTTATTTTATTTATTCTTTGTTGATAAAAAAAATAAAATTGTGTTTTTTTAATTGAGAGACTTATTTTTTCTTTAAATGATATTTTTAAAGGATAGAATTTTTTTTTTCATCAGAATATAGAGACAATTTGTTTTCAAATGGTTAACCACCGAAACTACGTCTAAATTTTAGAAACTTTTAAGTATCACTAAGATCAACTTATAACAAATATTCTTCGGAAATACTTCTTACAGAAAATTTAAGTATTCTTTTATATTTTTTTTCAAATAATTTCTCCAAACATTCTCTTCAAAGTAGACTCTGAGACATAGTACACACTCTCAATATTAATTACAAGTATGTATTACAAAGTGAAATATTTTAAATGTAGGAATTATAATTATCTATCACCATTTTGTGTCTCTTTTTCTTTCTTTTTAATAATTTTGTGTCACATCAATTAATACAGTACATGAACATTGAATGAATTAGAAGTGTTCCGATTATTTTTTTGCTCGACCCAACAACGACTGAAAGAGACATAATATATAAAAAATAAAAGTATTACCATAAAAGATTAAAAAGGTATTTTATTAATAGATGTACATGTAAATAAAAAGTATACTATAAAATCAATATAAGAAGTTAAAAATAATAGTTTCACATTTTGGAGGAATAGGACTTGCAGAAAAATATTTACAGCGAAGAAAACCTGAATTTATCTATGATATAAAATAAATAATATTTCAAAGACATAAAGAGAAAAAAGAGAAATAATATAATATTATTTTTATTAATAGATAGATGCATGCATCAGCCAAAAGTGTTGCCAGCAGAACATTATCACTAGCAGACAAAACCTTAAAAAAACTCGAACCCAAAATTAACCTAAAAGAAATCAGAAAATGAAATGGAACTGAAAAAAACTGATACGTGGCAGTTGAATAGCAAAAGCAGTCAAATCATTGATCTTTGTTACTGCTCCGTAGCTGTAGGGGACCCACCACATTGACCCCTCTTTCTTCTCTTCGTTTCTCTTCTATAGTATCTCCTCCAAAACATTCATCTTCCATTTTCCATTTTCCATTTTCCACCACCAACTTCTCAGTTTAGTGTTGGGAAAAGAGTGACAGAGAAAACGTAGAATGAAAGATGGTGGGTCTGAGTGTAGTGTTAGAAGCACAGAGAGGAAGTACTAGCAAGAAAACTCCACAAGTGATTAGCAAAACAACGATGCTTAGCAGCATCAACAAACACTCTCCTTCTGCAGTGAATGCTTCTCATCACTCTCCTTTTCAGGAACCAACGTTTCTACACCAATGTTTTCTCTGCAGAAAGAGACTCTTACCTGGGAAAGACATCTACATGTACAAGTGAGTAGTCCTTCAACATTACTATCAAACCTACCTTCACGTTCTCTTTCTTTTCTGACACTTTTTCCACTTTCTCTTCAAACCCAGATCTTGTTTTAGTCTATTTAAAATACTGCATGCTAGCTGCTTCTTCATTTCTCTGTGGTTTCTGTTCTGACAAAAGCCAATATCTTTTATGCTTTTTCATTGACACATTAAATGAGTTTATTCTTCCATGGTTCTATAAACATGAATGTGTGAAGAGGGGACAGGGCGTTCTGCAGCGTGGAGTGCAGGTGCAAGCAGATTTTCATGGATGAGGAAGAGAGTTTTGAGAAAGAGAAGTTATTTTTTACTGCTATGACTCCCTCATCGTCTGGTTCTTCCTCAGAAGCTCGTAGCCATGAGAAAGGAGCAAGAAATTGAGTGGGTGGTTTTTGCTTATAGATGAATGAATGAAGTGATGACCTAGCCATGGTGGAATAGAGAGAAAATAGTGGTTGACCAAAAATGGGGGAATTTTTTTTTTTGTGTTTTTGTTTTTTAGCTAGGTTCCAGTTTTACCCATGCTTGTGTTGTAGTAATAACTTCCAAGTTTTTGTCCTTTTGCTTCCTAGTATGAAGCCAAAATGTCCTTTCAACTTTTATTTTAAGTGGCTCCATTCTCCAACCTGTTTGGTTTCAACCGTACGTGTGATCCAAAATATTAATGTTTTCTAGACACGCATGTGTTAAATGTTAGTAGCCATCATTATCCACAGAAACAGGTAGAAAATGGAAGTGAAAGAGCTAACAAGATAAGAGTTTATTATTTTCTGTTCATCTCTTCTTCTATTTTCTTCTTCTTTTTCCTTTCTTAATCCTATTCTGTGTTACATACTATTTGTGATATTTATCAAAAGAATTCTTGTACACAGTAAGTGTTATTATTATTACTATACCTTCTACTTTATTTTGTTTATTATATTTATCTATATCTTTCTTCCTTCCACTACAGGACACTTTTAAGATAAAATGTCAGTATATTAAGATAAAATGTCAGTATATTTTTTTCTTATATAATATAAGATATGATTGATGCGACAAATAAAGAAAATATCAAATTGAAGTTATGTTTGTAATAGTAAAGTGTGTGAGATTGTGGTTTTCAACTATCAGTACATAAATATCTCAGTAGTATTGATCCTCATTTAATAACTTTTCTTCTCTTCATTTTCTCACTTCCTTTTTTCTGTTTCTTTTTCTCTCATGGTATGACCAAAATTTAATGTCCACACACCATTATTCTATCATTATTGCCCACAAACCGGAGGTTTTTGAGACATTACATGCTTTGTTGGAATGTGACTTATGTCAACCATGTTGCCACTGGTACAGGGTATAGGGTATGACTCATCAGGACCATGGTTTGTATTTGTCACGATCATTAAAACTTTTGAAGAGGATGATGGTTTTTTTGCAAATGGTGGTGAGTGAGTCCCATAGTAGCATTGAATTGATGGGTTTGTTTTTAACCAAAATGACAATGCACAACACTTGTTACTATTGGTCGAGTTTTCTTTCCTGTGACTCGCATTTAGAGGATTGTCGTACAAGATTCTATAGCACGTTTGATGTTTTTAACTCTCAATAGGGTCATTTTTTTTTAACTTGAATTCTAGGTATATATTTTTGCTCAATAGCGTTTCATTTATATATCATATTTTGTAGTGTGTATGCACTGGCTAGTGCCTAACCCTGAATGGCAAGTTTGCATATAATGCCATGTTTGCTTGTTAATCAAAGTACTAATTACTAATCCCATTTTGATGCATTAAGTTTTATATTTTGGAACAACCTTGGACTTGAATAGTGAATATATATGTTGAAATTATAAGATCTTAATATATTTGTTTCAATGATTGTTATTTTCAGAATAAGGAGAGTGTAATATATCATGTTGAATATGACTTTTCAACCTATTATAACTAATCTTTCATTAAAGGTTACAATACCCTTTGTAGTGTATTTTTTTAAAAATGAAATTCTGGTTATAAAAAAGTCTTTCAATAAAGGTACAGACACAGTCCAAACCTAATAGTCATTTTCATGTAATTAGAAAGGGAAAGAGGACAAGTAGTTTATTGCCTTCTGTTTTTAACTATACGAAGTGTTTGAAAAGAGAATGCAATGGTGAGAAGAATGCAATAATCAAATAACTCACGAAATTATCAATATTTGTCACTGAAATAGTCATTAACTGTTTTTGCTATCAAATCTGGTACCGAAGTAGATTCAATATATTTTTTTTAATAGACAAGATGAAGAAAATTTTGGACTTTGGTTCCACAGTAACTATAGTACTGTCTGGAAATTTTGCACCAAACAAGCAACTTCTTCTCACATGGATGAATCCGAATAATGATAATTTTATGTGTGCCAGCTGGAGGACAGACACTTATATAAGACTATATAACAGGATAATAAATCAGTGGAATTTATATGTTTGGAAATAAATATATAGCTACCAATAAAAACTCAAACTCAAATTCAAATATACATATACTTCATTCAGGTTTTATCAAATACAACACTGATAGGGTGAGGGAAAATTCTGGGATGCTGCATTTGAAGGCTTCTTTCAGATCAATACAAGGATATTTCAAGGGTTGCTTTTCATCTGAAGTTGAAGCTTCTTCAGCATTGCATTGGAATGTAATTCTAAACTGGTTGCAGAAGCATTTCATGATGCTAGTATTGTTTCTTGGAGGTTGTGATGATGAGTAAGATGGAAACATTGTTTGAAGAATTTGTTCTTCTATACTTCTTGAATCTTCCAGGGAAAACACTTATACTGATAAATAATCATTGAATAAGAAATCAAACTATTACTTTATAAAATTTTATTCAAATATGTATTAAATATTAAACCCTAGCTAGTGATATGACCTGTGAAGACTAGACCTAACCCAACAATTTTGTTTTGGGAAATTAAGTTAAGTCAAAATCAAAATTTTAAAATGATAGCCAGTGACATTCATAAAGGCTTATTCTTGATTGTATTGAAAATCTCATCATTGCATAGTATAATAATTAAAATAGTGTAAATATGATTTAGTAAGACGGTTTTTTATAATGGCTAGACTAAATCATAAGTTTTAATAAAAATGGTTGAATAAAATAATTTTCTTAAAGTATATTTAATAATTTAGTTTTTTTAAAGGTGTGATAGATATATTGATATTTTATGTATGACAGAGACTGCAAAAGGTATTGACCATATAACAGATGTAACACCTATAAGATACAGGAGGAAGTTATCCCTGCAGGTTTCAGAATTCTTATCTTCAGTACACTCTTTGGCTGCTATTTCAGAATTTCACTTACCAAAACCCATCTTCACACCTCAAAAAGGTTAACTCATCCCAAGGCAATTAATTGAATAATCATATATAAACATTTTATTTATATAAAATATTCTTTATTAAATAACATAAAAGTTACACTTGTTTTCTTTTTCTGCTAGGTAAAAGTAACATAGTTGCAGTAGTTTATAGATTCAATTTTGATATATTGTCAACATGCTTTTATATTAATATATATTATCTGATTATGTATTTTATATTACTAAAAGATTACTGTTCTAATAATTATTTGAATTTTTAACATTCCCAATCATGGATAAATTGAATGATACTTGATATTTTTCAGTTAAAAATATTTATATTAAATTTTGTCCGAATATACACATTATTCTAAATTACTAAATATTTTACACAACCAAATGAAATTAATTATTCTAGAAGTGCTGGTTTTTCTTCTTGTTATGCATAAGCTAATATTTATATAACAGGTAATCAAAATGTAATTAGTCATTTATTTTAAAGTACACAATTTAAATGTAGTATAAACATTAATTAAAATCATGAAAATCAAGTATTTGTCAAACAGTATTTCTTCCGGGCATGGCTGTTTCAAACCATCATTGAATGCCAAAGAGAAGGAAGAAAGCATCAATCCACACACGAATATCAGTGGCATGTCAGAATAATTTGCTATTTATTTGTTCAATACAAAAAGAAGAAGATTACATTAACCAAATGATGGAAAAAAAATTAACTTTGAAATAGTATAGACAAGAAAACTATTATCCAAAAATGGCTCCAGTAATTTCCATAACCCGATACCAAACCTACTTTTATTGTTTTTATTTGCTTGAAACAGAATTTCAGTGCATGCTTCAGAAAAATTGCTTTTTTAAGATACAACATCTTTTTTGAAAACCCTTCTAAGTTAATCCTTAGATATATATATTATCCAAACCAAGAACTGGTTTACATGACATCAAATATACAAGAACAAGAATGTCCAGCAAAGATTTTTGCATGTCAGTGGAATTAATACAAAGGAGGACTGCATGCATGCAGCAGCACAATCACAAGATAATTCCCATTGCTCTCAACATCTTTGCGACCACAATAAAGCTAGCCAGATTTGAAGAGTAAAACCGCTTTTTGATCCAAATAGAAATAAACAAAGTGGTTTGTTTCATGAGTCACATATGAGCCTGCAAAAAGGAAGAGAAGTTCATGAATGAATGCACTTTAATAGTAACTGTAACGAAAATATAACCAAGCTAAGAAAGAACAAGAAACTGTCTTCATTTGCAATTAATCTGAATTTCATTGAAAAAAGAATAGTGTCTGTTCAATGGCATGACATCATATACGAGATTCTGTACAAAATGTGTTTAGACTATGGACAGTTGTGCATTACAAACTCCATGGTATCCAGAATTCTGAATCTCGTCACCAAGAATAAGATGAGATGTGGTGATTAGTATAGCAATGAAATGGATGGATCATAACTGTTAGTAACATTAGATCACTGAAACTAGATTTGAAACCATAGTTGCTTGGGCTAATGGCATAGTCCTTAAAGTTTCTCATCCCATTTTAGCCCCAACTGGTTTTCATAACTTCTAAGATACAGTTTTCAACATGTCTCTCAAGATCTATCTAAGTTGGCTTGGCATTAAAAGGGAATACATTTATGTGAATAAGGAAGGATCCTAATATTAATAAGCTTGAGCCAATGATATTCCTTTCTTTTGAGGGATAAGTATTTAGAGTCATGAATACACATGATTGTGGTTTCATGTTTTGCTTTTGAGGCCTCAAAATGGCTGGAGCTCTCAAGGTTCTTCATAAGAAAAACTCTATCCAACCATTATACACACATTATTTACAATATAGTAACTCCATTATAGGGTTACGACCTAAATTAACACATTTACCAAAACGCATGGTTGCGTTGGCACAACACAGAATATGAATATGATACTAGACATGATTTAAATCTTATAAAACGAGATATGAAAAAAATGTATAAAATTAACATAAATTTTTTTTTAAAATCAAAAGAGTAAATCAATGTTTTAGAAGTTAACATGAGTCACTGTAAAATGCAATCACTAATCTAATTACAGTATTCCCATCAATATTTGTATAAAAAAATTTAAAGAATGCAAAATGAAACTAGGAGTAACTGAAGTGTTTATTCGGTGTCAACAAAGGTATTGTTACAACTTCGACATGTTGGTGCTTCCTTCTATGAGTTTTTGTTGTCTCATGTTTCTGTGTGTAAATATGCGACACTGTTGAGTTTGAAAATTCAAAATCTGCCTAGCTGATTCTTCTTTTGAGACATTATTTTTAAACAAAATATCCGTACAGATTTTTTCAGTAATCATGTGATGTGAAGATAAGACAGAGAAGTATGGAATGAGATAATTATATCAGAGAGAGAGAATAAAAAAGTTATGGAGAAAGAATTGTAGAAAACTGTTGTGCTAATGGTATGAGTATAACTCTTCTTTTACTATGCTCATGGCCTGATTAAAATTTGATTTATGAAAGGATTTGTTAACTGAATACAGGGGTCAGGAAGGTTTATATATGGTTCAACCCTTTGATACTTCCATGTAATGAAACAAATGCTCATGATTAAATTGTAATACTTAATGATAAAACTAATTTAAAATAATGATGGAAGAATCACATTTTTGAGATCATTTTACTAAAAGATTCAGATTTAATTCTGCCTACGTTGTGTTGTGATGTAATGCCAATCATTACATAGCTAATCCTACATTTGAATAACATAGGGAGTTATGTTATGAAGTCAAATGTAAATGGAAAACAAAGAACTTTGTTGAACTTGTATTACAAGAATAGATAAGACCAAGAAGGGATGAATTAGATAACAAGAGCCTGTTAAGGGAAAGAAGGTAGATTGATTTTTCAGTATTTTTGGTAGTTGGTTTGTCAGTTTAATTTTTGCAATTATAAATTTGCAATAGATTATATCAATTTATGAACAACCTTATCTCCAAATAGTTTGTTTTTGACAAGACGAAATGACGTCATTTGATTCATAAAGCCAACCCAAACCAGTAGGAAATGTTTTTTGTTGTAAAAAATAAATTCAAAACTAAACTCCTATTCATAAAATCCTAGTAGCTGACCTCTGACATCAACATCACACCCAAGTTTAAAAGATTAAAACTTTAAAATTCTATGCAATACATGTACCAGAAATTGATATGGAAGACTAAAACAAATGGAAAAGATAATCCATGAAAGAAAGAGCTCTTCGTTCTGCTTAAAATTAATATCAACTAATGAATCATCTAAAAGTTTGAAAAGCAGAACATCACAAAGAGACCAATTCATAGACTTACTCAAAACCTTAAGATTTATCATGCCCACATATTAACTACTTCACCAGATTACGAAAAGATACAATAATTTCATCAACATGAACTTGAATAATAATAATAATAATAATAATAATAATAATAATAATAATAATATTGTGCAATCACACAACATAAATATTCAAGCAAAAACCTCAGATTATGGACAGAATGATACTTGAAAGATTAATGCACAGAACTTGACAGAAAAAACTTAAGACTCAAGAGAAACCATCATTTGTAAATATTTTTTCGATATTCAAAAGGTTCTTGTTAATAAGCAGCAGGCTTGCAGAATGGAGCGTTGACATTCAGATATATTCATAGAAAAGGAAAGACAGACAGATGATGAGGGGAAGAAGATATAAAAGTAATGGCCCAGCAATGTGATTCGTAGCAAAACAACTCATCCAGTGAGGATCTCATCAAGAATGAATTCCAAATGTCCAACTGGATATAACTTGAAAACTGTAGCACCCTTAATTTTCTTTAGCTCATTATCAATTATACCATATATTTTCCCCCGGTAAGAATACAGAACATCATTGAAGAACATTTCATCCAACATGACAGGCCCTACATGCATCAAGTTGCCGACACTAACATGAAATATCAGGGAGCATTTGTCCCCAGCAGTGCATAGGGGAAAAATTGTCTGTCACCACACACCACAGGTCCACTGTATATAAGTAATTGTGAGTCATCAACACAACACAAACCACACCAACTAAACTCAACATACCATTCAGTTCACAATTTTCCGCTGGAGAATATAAAAAAGCAGAAAGCCTTTAAATCTTGTTCCACGACTAGAGAATCATCCTTATGCAACAACAACAACAAGCCTAGGTTTCAGCATCGCTTCTAAATTCCAACCACGAACAGAAGCAAACACACAAGGACCAACTTACATAACCTTAGATCTACTCAATTTCCAGTAGAGAAAAATCACCTAAACCACAAATCCGAGTATACTGTACCCAAATCATTGAGAACAAGTAATAATAATAAAAAATAACAAAACGAATTACCAAAATTACGACCAACGATGCAATGCCAAGTGGGGCCATGCCTCTTATCGAACTCCTTCTTTATCTGCTCCGCAACATCTTTCTCCACATTGTACTTCTCAAAGGTCTGATTAATCCGTCAAAAGCCAACGCTTTACGATACAACACAGCAAGCACAAACAAACCCAGAAACAGAATCCAAAAGGGTGAACCATGTAACAATTAAAAGGAAGAGAGGAAAGTCGTTAAAACTAACCGCGACGGCGATATCAACGGCCTCCTTCTGCATGTCGGGGATCATGTCGGCGCTCTTGATGATGACCTTCTTCGGGGGAACGGCCGGTGCCGGTAACGGTTTCCGGTCATCGGTGTTGGGCCTCGCCGTTGGCAGCCCGGCAATGTTCTTTTTCACCTCTTCACTCATTTTTTTTGTAATTTCTCTCTCTGTATCTATCTGTGTGATATGAAATTTTGATGATGATTATGTTGGGTTTCGGGGAAGTGAAAGCGATGTGGGGTTGTGGCTAAGCTGAGAAATGCAGAAGAAAGAAAAGAGTTGCAGTGGTTAGTGAAGAAACAGCAACAGCAACACCACACCACACACTCCAGAGAATGCTTCGGAGTTCGGCAAGAGGCCCACCATAGGCACTGTTTTGGAGAATATGTTGTTTTATTATGGAATAAATATATAAATAAAATTTGTGCTTTTTGAATTTAAGAATTTTATTTTGACGAAAATAAAGTGGTATTCTGAAGAATATGTTGGTGTGGTATATTGGTGGCGAATCCTTGCACGACAGAAATTAGGTGCAGCATTGGCTGTGATTGATTGAATGATGTTTGTGAGGAAGAACTTTGTTTTCTGTCTTCTGGTACCTTTGCGTCTCATGGATGGATGGCCACACCATTTGTTTAGAAATTTTGATAATATTAAGTAATTGTTTTTGTAACTTATTGCTCAATGTTTTTTTTTCTTCAAAGGAGAGTATATTAAGCAATTGTTTTTGGAGAAAGGCTTCTTCTACATAAGGTGCAACCCCATCTATTCCACGTCCTTCATGACATCATGCATGCATCTCTGTTAATATTTGTTTACAAGAGTTATAGAACAGAATCAATAGTTTGTTATTAACAATATATCCCTTAACCTTCTCTTTCCATCTTGTAGCAACAAGAACCTCAGATAATGTTTTGAAGATACAAAAAAATGGGTGGAAAGTTATTATTCATTGTGAAAAGATATTTTTTTTTTCCAAATGAGATGCATAAAATTTATACTCACTTTGAAATTTCTCTAATATGCAAAACCAACTTTTTCCATGTACACAATGAAATGGAAAACAAGAAGTTGAAGGAAAAGAGGAAGAAAGTTGAGCGTGGCATCAACTAATAAAAGTGTTAACAAGGAAAATTTTGAAAACAGAGGTTATGAAGATGTGTTGTAATTGTGTCCTGGGTAGTTGCTACTAGTTACAATGTATATAAATTCTTAAGAATCATACATTTCTTGAAATGTTACAATAATCATATATTTATTGAAGTATTATAACTGAGATGTTATTATTAAGCATGCTTAAAGATATATTTGGTTAACTTTTAATATTTCTAGAAATGCTTTTTAAATTTTCAAATAAAAGACTAAAATGAAAGTTACAGAATATTATAAAAATAACTTCATATTCCTGTAGAAATCTAACTTTCCCACCCTCTTAGCGAAGCCGTGTTTCAATATATAACTTTTCTGAGAATGAAAGATGTCCAAAACTTCTTTTATAACCTTTTAAGAAATATGGGAATAAATATTCTTACCTGATATTGCCAAAAACGCAAAAAACACATCATGATACAATATCTCCGAAAATACTCTTACATGCATCAGAAAACCTTTTTTAAAATAATATTTTCTTCTTAAAAATTTTCTGAGAAGAAAAAAACACTAATCTCAAAATGAAGTGATCCTTAAATTCATATCCAAACTGATAACTAGTTTACATGACATCAAATATACAAGCACGATGATACACGGAGGACTGAATACATCAGCATAATCACAAGACAAATCTCATTGTTGTCAACTTCTTTGCCACCACAATTGGACTAGCCAGACTTAAAGAGTAAAACCGCTTTCTGATCCAAATAGAAATAAACAAAGTGGTTTGTTTCATGAGTCACATAGGAGCCTGCAAAAAAGGAAAAGAAGTCCATGGATGCACTTCAATAATAAATTGTGTTGTTCTAAATATTACAACTCTTACAAAGAATAAAAGTAAGCTAGAAAGAACTAGCAATTTTGTCCTTATTTGCTTTAATAGTCTGAATTTCATTGAAAAATCTAATAAATAGTGTATGGTACTGGATGGGGTAAGTTTGTGCATCAAGAAGACAGTATTCAAAATTCTGGATCTCATCGTCAAGAGTATGATGTGTTGACAAGAGAATGTAATAAAGTAGATCAGAAACCATGTCAATACCCAGATTTACAGTGCTAATCACGGTTGTTTCCCCCGTTTCACCCAAACTAACATTCATAGATTTCAATGGCATGGGTTTCATTTTCTACTTTCGGTTTTGGCTGTCCAGATTCAGACATCTTTGACTTGCATGATCGTTTAGACAATAACAAGAAATTAACTTCTTAACAAGCATTTAAAAGTCCATGTTGTAACTTAGTTTTATGGTTAAAACCTACATTAAAATGTTTTTGACAGAAGAGCATGGGTACACGCACAACTCAGTACATAGATATGAAATACTAGACACGAAAAAATTTAAAAACTACATGACGAATAGGTATAGCATATAAATTAGTATAAAAAAGGAAATTTTTGTTACTTTGGAAGTAAAAGTACTTTTGATCTCTCCCAACTGGCATCCAAACATGCACTTAAAAGTTAACATCAGTAACTGTAAAATGCTATCTTTAATCTAATCATTGTGGCATACTCATATGTACTGGCTTAAAAGATTTAAAAAGAAAAAAAGAAACTGCAAATAGGATTATCTGTCCAAAGTGATTCATATTAGAGAAATTAGTTGCATACAACTTCCTACAATTTTATAACAATGGGATAAGACAAGAGAGAAGTGTGGAGATGAGTGATGTGATGGAGAGAAATAGAGTGAAAAGAGATGTTATAGGAAATTGTTGTATGAATAGTACCTCTTCTTCTATTTTGCTCATGGCTGAGACTATGTTTACGCGTACAAAAGCATGAGTAGAAATTTAAGCTTAATAAAAGCTAGGTATTATGAAAGGACCAGTCAGAGTCGGGAAAGTAAATAAATAATTCAACCCTGGTGGTACTCCTATGCAATGAAACACTGTTTTCTTTTTAAATTTAGTTCTTAACCATAAAACTGATTTAAAATGATGGGAAAAGAATCACCACAGATATTTAAAGTTAAAAAATGATGGGAAAAGAACCACCTTCATTTACCATTCATCGAATGCTGCATGTTTAGCCACACCATTTTACTAAAGAAGTTAAAAAAACTCAAAATTTAGTCTGCTTATATTGTGCTTTATTCCAAATCACATGGCCAATCCTCCTTAGTATGCATAAGAGAGAAGTTATGACACACACTCAACAGTCATCAGTAAACAAGTAACTTTATTAAACCTGTATTATATGGATAAACAATATGATTGTGTTGAGGCCAATGTTATCAACAGCGTGGCAGCCTATGGCAGAAGCCATGGCAGACAATTTTTTTATATATAGAGACATGAACTAAAAAATAAACAGCAAAAGTGACATAATATATGAAAAATAGCATAATGACAAAGTATTTATAGAAGTCTCATGGTTGTACTCGCATAAAGTCTTAAAACATAATTCACAAAAACAATAATATTTCATTTTACACACTTTCTTTGACATTTGTGAAGTCTTCCCATCTTCGGATTTGGGTGATTGACATTATTCTATAAGTGAAATAATTGAGAACAATGTTTTATAAGCAATCTGAGAACAAAAATCAAATAATAGGTTCTTAAATTTAAAATAAAAAACAGAGCAGCAACCAGATGGAGTAGAATTTTTGAAAAGAGAAGAGTATAACAACAGATGACAAAGGAAGATTAAAAAAAAACTAGAAGGTACTAGAAGAAAAAAATGAAAATAAAAATTCGGTATTCAAGGTTCTGGTTGTCAGAGCTAGGCCACTGCTGCGGTTCAGGTCGCTAGAGTAAGTCATTGCCAGAAGAGATGACTCAAAGGATGCTCAACAACAAAGTAGTCTCATTCTCTAATGTTTTCACAGTTTAGGGTTCTCGCATCATGAAGAAGGTCCTCGTTTGCAAAAGAGGGCCCATTCTCATGTATTCAAGCTTGGGATTGTTCAAAAAACGTGTCAAGCCCAAAACCATATTTTTGGAAAAATAAAACTGATATTCCGTCATAGGTGCCACCACTGCTATCACATATGTCCATGGTGAATATGGTGGAAGACATCATAATCTTCAAAATAGCAGATAGCAGATGGTGACGCCTGACAAAACTGCCACACCATACCTCTATGGGGCCACCATAGCCACCAATTAATAACATTGGTTAAGGCTAGGTTTTACTTGGTAATGCAAATATGACTACAATTCCATACTCCATACAACAGGGTGCTTAGTTTAGGTTGCTTGAATTTATGGACAAAGTTCAGGCTCAGGTGCTTTTTGTTATTTAAAGATGTCACTCGAGCTAAAAGGAAATTTCACCAAAGCCACCATTTAATAACATTGATTAAGAATAGGTTTTACTTAGTAATGCAAATATTATACAATTCCATACTCCATACATTAGGGTGCTTAGTTTAGTTAGCTTGAATCTGTAGTATGTAGTGAAGAAACAGAGGGAGATGTAAATATTCAAGCTATATGGACAAAGTTCAGGCTCAGGTGCTTTTTGTGATTTAAAGATGTCACTCAAGCTAAAAGGAAATGACAAACAAAGTAATACAATTAACAATGCTTTATGGTGATTAGTGTTGGACAGCAAGGGGCCAAGAGCGTATACTCAAGTATTATAGAGATGATAAAATTCCGAGGGCAACTGCCGGAGAGCGAAATTGCTCAGAGGGCACCGTGGCTGTTGAAAAGAAAAAATGCTTGCTAGGCCTGAAAGCTGCCAGAGAGAAAAAGTGCTCAGAGGACCCTAAAGCTGCTGGAGAGAAAAAATGCTCAGAGAGCAAAGTGGATGGCAGAAAGCAAAATGCTCAAAGGGTCCTGGGGAACAAAAATGCTAGGCATGACAGCTACCAGAGAACAAAAATGCTTGGAGAGAATGGCAGTTACTGGAGAGAAAAAGAAAATGCTACAGCGGATATTGTATACCCAAGAGAGAGTCAAAGTGACAGAGTTAGGACCAATGTCTCTAGGAAAAAAGTCATGACCCAACAGCGAATTACTAATAAAATAAATATCTCACAGAGGATAGTATCGCTTGATACCATATTGAAAGAATTGCTTGTAATTGTGTGTAGTGTACACATGAGTATTCTTATTTATAGTGAAAAGAGATACAATAATGAGGAACAAAATCAATAACTAATAATGACAAATATTTGCTAGGATATTTCCTACTTGATGTAATAAAATCATATCCTATCCTAATTTTCTATTTAATGTAATCAAATCATATATTTAACAAAGTAGTTTTCTGTAAAAGGTTCAGAATTGAAGTCATTTTCCATATAAACACTCATTATCACAAAATCCTAGTGGCTGACCTTGAATCTGAACATTAGATTCAAGTTTGAAATATTGAGCAAGTGCAACTAAGCTTATATATGGATGTTAGAAAATTTTCACAAGCACATTGGATGATACTGAACATTACAAAGTCTTTCCAAGCAAATAAATGAAAAACTGAAAACTATAAAATTCTACTCTCATACATGTACCAAAAATTTATCCAACAGAACAGTGTGCAAGCTAGTCTAGGTCTGCAATATCAATAACAGTTTGTTAATAGTAGAAAGAATAGTTTCTTTCTATTGTCAGAAAAGAGTACAACTGACTCCCTGGACTTTCAAGAGACTAAGGCTCTCCCACAACACTATGAATTCTGGTAGAAATCAAATTGAAACAAAAACAGTAATGAATATTTATATTAGGAGAACACTCCCACATAAGGATGACTTCCTCAGTACAGTGAATTTAAGGCAAATACGAAGAAAACTATTAAACAGTGATGATATGGAGCACTGCTCCTTACAATATGAAGACTGAGATTGAGATTACTAGCTATGAATGATAAACTGCTAAGAGAGAACCAGATCCTCTGCTAACCCCAAAACAACCTTGAAACTTTTCAAGAATCTGTTTATGCCCCCTCCATTCTGTTATTTCCCCCCCAAATAATCCTTCTCTATCTCTTCTAGCATGATTACCACATCCTCCTCTTCCATTCTCCCACTGCCACGGGTCAATTCTGTCATTTCACTCCCATTACTCTCTATCCTTACTTTCCACATGTTTCGTTCTCCTTTCATACACCTATAGGCCTATTTAGGCCCATCCATACTAACACTATAAATTTCACCTTGTCCTCAAGGTGAAAATCAGCGAAACCTTATCCAGAACAACACTGCCTCCCATATATATTCTCATGATCAGGGAGGTTAAGCCACTTAACCAATACTAGTGGTTCCATTCATCAACCTATGCACTTGCACTATCTCTTGAGGCATCACCTGCAATTCCCACCACTCTACAATTGTCGACATGGCAAGGTAAGACCAGCTTGCATGCGCAGACAAGTCGAACGTGCATGCTGCTTGCCCAATCATCCTCTCCTTAACTTCAAAAGGGCCATAGAACTTCAGAAGGACTTGTACTTATAAGGTTGTGCCTTCAAATACACCCTCTTCCTCCCCTATGTCAAATTTGACTTCCCTTCTTTTCTTATCCACCAGCAACTTCATAGAATTCTGAGCCTTGCATAATTGTTGATCAAATCTTCTTGGATTGCATCTCTTTCCAAAAGCAAATGATCCACTTCACGTACTAAAGTTCCAACTAGATGATACTTGACTATGGTGGTGGGTGAGGGGGCATGCCAAGGGCAGGGATCCTTCTCATACAGTGCCTTAAATGGAATCCATACCAAGAGATACATTGTGAGAACAATTTTAAACCAAAATTCTTCCCACACATAATCCACTCCACGAGTTTAGGATAGCCATACACAAAGCATCTTAAATAAGACCCAATGGTCATGTTAGTGACCTCCTTCTGCCCATCCATTGTTTGTATGAGCCATCTTAAATAAGTACTTCCAGAATTTACTCATGAACAACACCCTATACATACCCAAAACTATGGAATTCACAAAACCACAAAGGCAAATGATTTCTGCAATAAATACACCAACACCTTCTATCACAATGGATGGCTCAAAGGAAGAAAATGTGCTGATTTAGTTAATTTGTGCACAATCACTAATATAGTATCTTTCCCTTTTGATTGTGGCAACCCTCCCAGGAAATCCATCAGGAACTCCTACCAAACTTGAAATGAATAGGAATTGGAAGAGGTTGTAGCAGACCAGCAAGCTTCAAAGCTTGATATTTATTTTGCTGGTAAACCTCACACTTCTGCGTATGACTTTCTATATTTTTTTCTCGTACCTTTCTAATAGAAAACAACCACAATCCTCTAATAAGTTGAGTACCCCCACGTGACCACCCCATGGTGAAAAGTGGAAATATGCTATAACGGACATGATTGTGTTAGATTGTGCAGACATGACCAGCTTCCACTCATGCTGCAAACAACCCTATTTGGATATGAAATAGGATTAACACCAGACTTAATTGTCAAATCTTGTATCAATTTCTTTAACACTTGACTTGTCATTGTTTATTCAGACACCACAGCCCAAAGGCCATAACCAAATATTCATAATATCCCTCATAAGTTCCGAACTTCATCCTATGAATATCACTCTTCCTCATTCTAATTTAGTGATATCCAGATTTTAACAACCAATTTTGAAAAGATGATAGCACCATACAATTCATCCAAGAACTCCTCTATAACCTGAATTGGGAATTTATTGTGGGTAGTAATGCTATGGAAGGGCTCTACAATCAGTACAAAACTCCAAATCCCATTTTTTAATCTAAAATCAAAGATAGTGTAAGGACTTACACTTAATTATGTCCTTCACAAACATCTCTATTGCATCCTTTAGATGGTGGGGTAACTATAGGGCTTGATATTTGGTATTTGAGAGCTTTCCTTTATCTCTATTTGGACTAACTAACTATATCAATCATAACTAGCTGCTCATAGAGTTGGTCTGACAGGCATATTTCCTTGACATAACAGGGTAACTGAAAACAAATGTGAAAGATTGTCATAATTGTGTAACTTATGCATAGTATTCTGAACTATATGTGTAGGATTAATCATTACTTTCTCTGTATCTTTGATGTAAGGAACTCCTATAAATGAATGAATGAGATTAGAGATAAATTTCTCTCTTAAGCATATTTTCCATACTTCTATCTCAAGTAAGATAATATTGACTACTCAAAACCTTGAAGCTTTATCATACTTACAGACTAACTACTTTGCCAGATTAAAAAAAGAGTGTAAGTTTGATTATCTTGAATCATAATACAACGCAATTACATATATTCAAGAAAAAGCCCCAGAGACTATGGACTGTAAATGATGCATGAAAGATTAATTGCACAGGATAATACTTATGACTCGAGAAAAAGCATCAATTGTAAATAATTTTTCAATCTAGAAAACGGTTCTTGTTAATAAACAAGAGGCTTGTTGGCCTGTTGTCATTGAGATATTCAATGGAAATGAAAGACAAACACGCAGTGCAGGGAAGAAGATATAATAGAAACAGTCCCTTCATTCGCAGCAAAGCAACTCATCCAGTCATAATTTCTTCAAGCTAGAATTCCTAATCTCCAACTAGATACGACTAGAGAATCCCAGCACTTCCTAGTGTCATTAGCTCTTTATTAATCCAAGCGATAGACCATATATTTTCCCTCTGTACAAATGTAGAACAACGGTGAATTCATCCCACGTGACTGGCCCTCTCCATGCATCAAGTTTGCATTTGAGTAGCAAAGGTAATTAAGGTCTGTTCGGACGTTCTTCTCCATAAGGACTTTTAGCAAATAAAAATTAAAATAAAAATTAAATAATTTTATCCATAAGCTAAAGTTAGCTTACCTTTTAGGGAAAAAGAAGCTTGTCCAAACAGACCCATAGATATTATAAATTTTGAGAGACCAGAATCATAGAACACTGACATAGAATATGAGGGAGCATTTGTCAAAATGTAAATAGTCCATGTTACATTCAACCATTTTCTCCTCCAGTTACCACTAATTCAAGAAAAGACTTCTGAAACCAACAAAGGAAAATCCCATCCTCTACAGCTTATATGGCACAATCAAAGTGGAACAAATTATCAGTCACAACAGTACATAAGTCATGGTGACTCATAAATGCAACACAAATCACACTAACTAATCTACATATTCATATACCATTCAGCTCACAATTTTCCTCTGGAAAATCAAGCTAAGAAGAAGGCCGCAAAATCTTATTCCATAACTAGAAAATCAACCATATGCAGCCAAAAACAAAAACCTAGGTTTCAGCATCCCTTCTAAACTCCAATCATGCAGAGAAGCAAACAAGAATTAGCTTACACAGATCTATATCCACTCGATTTCTAGTAGAGAAACCACAAATCCAAGTATACCCGAATACCAAAATCATTGAATACAAATAATAACAATTAAGAAAAGAACAAAATGAAATACCAAAATTACGACCAACGATGCAATGCCAAGTGGGACCATGCCTCTTATCGAACTCCTTCTTTACCTGCTCCGCAACATCTTTCTCTACATTGTACTTCTCAAAGGCCTGATTAATTCGCAAAAAAGTTAAGGCTTTACGACACAACACAGCAAGCAAAAACAGACCCAGAAACAGAATCCAAAAGGGTGAACTATGCAACAAAGAAAATGGAAGAGAAGAAAGTTGTTAAAACTAACGGCGACAGCGATATCAACGGCCTCCTTCTGCATGTCGGGGATCATGTCGGCGCTCTTGATGATGACCTTCTTCGGAGGGACGGCCGGCGCCGTTAACGGTAACGGCTTCCGGTCATCGGTGTTGGGCCTCGCCATTAGAGGTCCGGCAATGCTCTTTTTGGCTTCTTCACTCATTTTTTTTCTGTATCTATCTTCGAATCAGCTTTGGTTAGCTTTTAGGGGAAGTGACGGAATCAGGTGGCGTGATTTTTTGAAACCGTATCCGAATAATATATATATATATATATATATATATATATATATATATATTTAAGCATACAAATTTCTTGGTTTTGTCTTATAACTTTTTTATATTTTTGATATTTTAATTTGAGTTTAGATTTATTATGTCTTTAACTTTGAGTTTAAATTTTTTAAATTCTTGATATATTGATTGATGAAATTCAAGTGAAAAATATTTTTCATATTAGGTGCTTCATAAATGAAAATTTATGTACTATTATTATTGATGGTGATGGAGTTAGTTGTATTAATGTGGTTAGTGAAAAATTTTGTTTACCCATTATACCTCACATTAAATCATATAAGTCATAAAAATTAAGTAAAGAAGAGGAGATTGTTTTAATAAACAATTTCTTATTTTTTTTATAAAAAATATAAAAATGGAAACAAGTCATCTACTTTTGGTCGTGACAATATGATAGAGAAGTGTATTACAAAAGTTTAAGAAACACATTTTCTTTTACTACAAAGGATTAAAAATTGTTTTGAAACCTTTAAGAAAAAAAAACATTAAATAAAAACTAAATTAAGGTAAAAATAAAAAGAAAAAGAACGAGTTTACTCCCACCATAGTTAACTCATACATGAATCATCGATCTTATATCATAATATGTTATAACTCAATTATTTAATTTTTTACATTTATTTTATTTGATATTTTCAGCTCATATCCTAAAATTTATCAGAATATTTACACTAACTAACGAGAATTTAAACTCATATTTATTATTTGCATTATTAATTTGATATATTTTTTTACTTAAATTTTGCTAACAACTTTTTTACATATTAACCTAGAATTGATGTTTGAATATCATTTCTCAAAAATATATTTCATAACTCAGCACAAGAGTCTCTTACTCTTGTAAAAGTCATCAAATCTAATCACACTTTATTTTTTTATAACAGAAAAAGGTAATGTATTTTTATTCTTTTAAAAGACTAAGAACACACATTATTCTTTCAAAATATAAGAAAGAAAATTGTATTAAATTTTTAAAGAAATTAAAATAAATATTTTGGGGAATGTAAACTAATTTTACTCCCAAATTTTAGTTTTCAATATCTATAGTTATCACATTATTGAGTGAAGATGTAGAAAATGAACTTATTCTATCATCTAGGTGAGTCTATGTTTATTTCTTTACAACTTACAAATTTAGACTCTTTTAATTATAGTTTAAGAACTGATGAACCTTCACAAACACTTTCTTTTTTGGGCCATTGTCTTAAATTATTGTCCAGGTGTGATTGCAATCTTTTTTTTAGAGATATTTTATTGTAAAATTAAATTTAAAAATAAAATTCATTAAAAGTATGTGTTAAATTATGTATTTGTAAATTTAATAAAAAATATATTATTATACAAAATTGATAAAATAGAACAAGAAAAGCATATACGCATAGTGGCATAATATACAGTTTATCTAAAATAAATATAAATTATAGGGTAACATTATATGAATTCCATGTCATGCTTGTACATTAAAATTAACATGTTTTTAAATGTTATGAATAAAAATTAAGTGATATGTTTCAACTTTAATTTTTTAAAGAAAATTTATTAACGACTTTTAATTTATATATATCAAGGGTATGTACATATACTTTTATTGGAAAATATTGCATATAAAATATTATTATTTGCTAACAGCAATATGCATGTGATGTTTGTTTGAATATTTTTAATTTTACGAGATAGTTTTAAAGTATTTAATTTTATTTATAAGAAGTTGTGAAAAACAAGTTAGAAACATCTTCACATATTTAAAACAAAGATATAAATTAATTGAATTATTTTATAGTATCACACTCATTGACTTTGCTAGACATTTTCTTTTCTCATTATACAATTGTTTTCTTCTGGCAGAAGGTGATATAAATTTTTTTACAATTATCATTTTATTTTTATTTCTCTACAAATATTCTCTCCAATTATAAATAGATGATTTTATATTTTTGTCTTTAATAAATTTTTGTGGACATTCATCACTCTCGTCAAAAAAATATATAAAATGCATAAAAACCTTTAGATATGTAGAATTTTTTGTGACCAATCAAAACACTTGAAGATCATTGAAACATTTATCCCATTGTGTCATTTCTTACAAGTTAGTATCAAATAGAATAAGCTTTTGCAATATTGAAAGATTGAAAGTTATATTAATTTTACTTATCTAAACCTCATATTTTTGTTATATTTTCTTATTAATTATTGTAACTTAAATTTTTTGTTGAAAACTATAAGATTTTTCAAACCTTATAAATTATTGTGTTGTAAATTTATTAAAATTCAAACAACAAAATTCTAATTATAAAGTGTTTATCCGACACATGTAATGTAACTAAAGAACTCTTTTTTATATGTTATAAATACTTATAATACATAAGAAAGTAAAAAAATTAATAGAAGAATGTTATATTAGAAGTATTCCTTCCTAATATTCATTAAAAAATCATTAAATAAAAATTAATTTTAAAGATAAAAAATAATTAATCATTATATTAATTACATTAGATTTTAAAATTGATAGCTAAAATATTGGTAGTATTTAGAAACTACTTTATCAATTTTATTAATTATAAAAATTATTTTAGATATCAATAATTTTTTAAATCTCTAAAATAGCATTTAATTTATTCAATATATTGAATAATTATTTTTTGTTTCTAAAATTAGTTTTTATTTAATGATTTTCTTGTAGTGTGATATAACTTATTGTATTCAAATCATTTACTACAAATAGTTTATTTTTTATTGTAATTATTTTTTATGTTATATAAAAAAAATAAAATGTTGCATCAGCATAGTTAATATTTTTAACCCATTTTTCACCATTGACTGACAGATAAATTCATGGCTTTCTATCACCTTTGCGCACCTATGTCCCTTTTGAGACTTTAAGAGAAATATGTTACACAATCTCATTATCAATCATGTCAGGTTGTCTTCTAATGTTTAACCATTTCAACAACAATTTTTTTGTCTAGCAGATGTTCAACCAATTCAATTGTTTGAATATATGAATCAGTCACACATGTCATTCCACCAACCACCTTTCAAGTACTCAACATTTTCATCTCAGACACAATTTTTTGTTGATCCATCAAATCCCTTTGCCACCTCCACTATGACACTAATGTCATCCATACATTATTGTTGACAACAATGCCTTCACAGATATTTGAAAATCAAAGTGATCGAGAACAATGAAACTAAAAACACTAACCATGACAGTCCACTTACGTCACCTTCTACTATTCCATCCGAACAACAACTACAAAAATAATCAAGAAGACAAATAAAATGATCATTATGTGACACATCTTCTCAAAGATAATTTTTTCCTACATTTATATTTTTTAATTAATAAATAAACCGTATTTATTTATCATTTTATAAATATTATTTAAATGATACTCATATATGTATAGTTGTATAAACCATAAATCCTACTTCACTAACATTAAAAACATAAATATTTTTAATTTTATAATATTTAAAAAATAGTAAAAAAAGATGGTGATAGAATTAGGGGCTTAATCAAAGTCACATACATAATATTTTAAAACTAAAGTCGCATTAAGCGTTTACGACTTGGGTGTGCATCACAAACATAGCTTAAAGTCAAGCCGTATATGATGAAGGATAACTTTAGTTATTTTGAAAAAATAAAGTATTGTCCGACAAATTTCATATTCATAATTTTTCTGCAATTGACCATTCACGTAATTTTAGTGTCAAATTACACTGAATTTTCCTCACCAAGCCTTTAGCAATTATATGTACTAGGCTATAAGAGCTAATTTGCATAACAAGTTAACTCAGCCCACCAACTTCAGACACATTTTAAGATGGAAAAGAAGTGTCTCAACTAGTGGCCCTAACTCTACCAGCTATACTATTTAAGAACAATAATTTTTCTTGTTTGACATTAACTTTGTATGATATTTTCGCTGTCAAGGTTTCAATCATTGTCCAATACAATGACACACCACCTTCTCATTCATCTTCTTCCATAAATATGCATATTTAGAAAGAGAATTTAAAACTAACCATTCTCGAACTAACCTGCTTTAGTCTTCTGCAAACTATCATGGAAGACGCGAGTTTCTTTGTTGGAGTCATAGGTAACACACACCATTAATAGACCATTCTCTCACATGTTCGCTAGTTGGTGTACCAATCTTGGTTTTTGGCCCCAAAAGGGTGTTTCAAAATAATGCCTTTTCTTTCTTTGATGCAGGTAACATCATCTCAATTCTCATGTTTCTTTCTCCTGTGTTAGTTCTCTTAAACCTATCTACTCCTCAACAATATTCACTTTTTATTACTTTCATCTTCAGATTATATACATATATCTCATACTAACTGATGCAGACCAACATTTTGGAAAATAATAAAGCACAAATCCACTGAAGATTTCTCAAGCCTTCCATACATTTGCACATTGCTTAACTGTTCTCTGTGGACTTACTATGGAATCATAAAGTCTGGAGAATACCTCGTTGCAACTGTTAATGGTTTTGGCATCTTGGTGGAGATAATCTACATCATTCTATTTCTCATATACGCACAAAAAAGGATCAGGGTATGTATGTATATATTATAACTATCACTCACTGTGTTTGAATTATTGTTTACACACAAAATAAGCCAGTTTCTTCATAGTTCATCCCCTCACAAAATTATTAAGTGGTGTTATGATATACTGATTTGATTCAATTTCAGGCTAGAACTGCCATTCTGGCTGTGATTTTGGATGTGGTGATCTTTGCAGCAGCAGTAGCTACAACTCTGTTAGCCTTGCAGGGAGATGCTCGTAGTGGTGCTGTTGGTGTTATGGGAGCAGGTTTGAACATTGTCATGTATTCTTCACCTCTTTCTGTCATGGTAAGTTTCACCATATCTCGTTTTCTATCAGAATCAAATCTCTATTTTCTTGAATTCATACACGTTAATTAATAACAACTTCAAACTTACATGTAATTAATTAATATTCACACATACCTATATCAATATGTATATATATGAGTTTCTTTATAGATAGAAGCTGCAAAAAGAGAGCAGTGATTAAGTTGATGCAACAAAAATAGGCAATCTAATGTTGCATGTTTGATTTAAGGATTGAATTATTCAAATGGATTTAAGGTTTACAAAATTTCCAAAATGACCTTCTCCGTGATACTGTTTCTCTTTGTTTTGTTTATTGCATCTTCTTCTTTATGATATTGACCTAGTGTCCCACAGGTATGATTTTTTCTGAAGAGCATCTCCCACTGGCCCAGCAATCATGGCATTTCTTGAATTAGATCCACCACGTGATAAAATAACATTACACCCACTTGTTACAATATGAAAATAAAAATTTGTGTTTGAGTGGTGATATTTTAACACCACAAACAATAAAAACATTTACTTTACTATAATCAATAAAATAATACTTTAATCATATTTAATTTATTTTTTAATTTTAAATGTTATTATATTATTATAATATGATATTAAGTATATGTTTCTATTGTTTTGTGGTGTCAAATAAATCTTTTTTCTTAGTCTTTTGACTATACAATTATCAAAATAATATTTTTTTAAAAAAATAATACAATAATTCTCACTATTTGTAAAATCATTTACTCCCACTTATTTTCATCCACTATTCTCTTCTAATTTTCTCTTACCACACACCATTAAGATTTAGGTTACTTCTTTATAAAAAATCTAAAAAAACTCCATCTTTTTTCTCCACTTGAGATTTATTTGGACCATAATTTGAAGGAAAACTAAAAGGGAGTGTGTAATTTTTTATTTTAAGAAAAATATTTTTTTATTTGACATTTTTTAAATGGGACATCAATTACCATTGCCATTTTTATTAAAAAAATTGATTATTCTTAAAAAAAACAAGATATTATTTATTTTATACATTTTAATTATAACTCCCAATTTAAAAAAAAAAAAAAACCCTCTCCTTCTTTCTCTGTGGCTCTAATGTGTCCATCTAGGTTGAAACACTTATTCATTTAGATAAATTATTAAATGATAAGAGAGTATGTGGCTTCCAAATTTTCCTCTCTATCTTACCGACTTTATACTTGATGCAAATATGTACTATTTTATGAAACTTTATGTAAAAAATGAATGCTTTTTTTTTCTTTACTTTTTAATTTGATTTTTCATTTTTTTTAACTCTTGTCTTCTTATACATATACTCTTTATTTTCAGAAAACAGTAGTCACAACCAAAAGTGTGGAATATATGCCATTCTTGCTTTCCTTTTTCTTCTTTCTAAACGGTGGCGTTTGGTTGTTGTATGCTGTTCTTGTTCGTGATGTTATCCTTGGGGTAAGTTTTGCATTCTCTCATAAATTTAATTCCAATATAAGATCTTTAATATTCCAATCATAAATAGTCACATCTCATAAATTTGTTAATTTTTATAATGACTATCTAAAAAGTAATAAAAAATTTTATTTCTAAAAATATAATACTAGAAGAAAAATTGTTTTTAGAGATTAATAATAATCTTCAAGTTTAAGGAATTGGTCACTAAAATAATTAGAGACTAAAATAAACTCTAAAAATTTCATGTAACTAAAATTTTGGATTTTATAACTTATTGGGAAGCATATTCAATAACAAAAGATAATTTGTAACTATTCTCAATTTGTAAAAAAAAATAGTTTCTATAAAAAGTAGTTTCTAAAAAATCATTAAATAAAATTAATTTTAAATAAAAAAATAATTAATACTATATTGATTAAATTAAATATTATTTTATAAACTAAAAAATTATTTATATCTAATCAGTTAGTAAAATTTTAGCTATCAACTAATTACTAAGATTTTAGTTACTAATTTCAAAATATAAAATAATTGATAATTAAAGTCTCGATAGTTACTTAAATATCAATTTAAAAATTATTTTATAATTTTTTAATAATAAAAAAATATTTTAAATATTAATAATTTTTTTAATTTATAAAATAATATCTAATTTAATCAATAGTAATTAACTATTTTTTTCTTTAAAATTAATTTTTACTTAATAATTTTCTTATAATAAATATACAATAAGTAATTTTTTTTTTCAAAATTATTTTTTATTTAATATATTTATTGAAATGATGCATAAAATCTGATTATTCACCATAGATAATCATTAAGCTATTACTGATTTTGTGAAGTGTACAATATTCAGCCCTTGTAAAATATATGGATATTATCATACATATAGAAAAGAAATTAGAAAAACACTTTTTTTCCTAGAAGTACTAATCACTACTTTGTTACATGCAAACAAAAGGTGCCAAATGGTAGTGGATTTTTGCTGGGGGCGATGCAATTAGGGTTATATGGCATCTACAGAAATGGTGGAAAACAAAAATGGGAGAAGAGATTGGAAGAAGGGATGCAACATGAACCACTCATCTCTCAGCCAAATTAACCAGTCACATCAGAGGGAACACTGGGACACCTAGTTTGCTTCAACTTTTGAAGCTATGCACCCTTCATTATTTCACCTCCTTTTTCTCCATTATTGTTTCATATTTTCACACTATCAAAGGTAAACTCAATTAATTAATTCAAAAAGAGAGTGTTTCAAATAGAGAGTGCTTGTGTTTCAAACATGTGAGATAAATGTTATGCTTTTTTAATCTGTCTCAAATATAAACCCTAATGTACATTATTTATGTCCTAATTGGAGTAATTTATGAATAAATACTAAATTCTCTCTCTCTCTATATATATATATATAAATTATGGAAAAATTTTCAGCTTTTTTATTGTTATCTAACATTTTAAAAAAATTAATAAGAAAATTAATAATGTCCTTATTTTTTTTAACATTTTGTATTCCTTATAATGTATTTCTTTGTTGATTTTTCATTTTTAAAATGAAAATACAGTATATTTATTTTGATATAATAATAAAATAGATAAATAGTAGTCTAAAAATATAAATTAGTGGATACCTAACATGCGATTTATGGATTTATAAATTATTTTTCCTAATTAATATTATTTATAGGGTTCTAATGGTATAAGATTTGGCTCAGGTTGATAAGTTGTACTGAATGGGATAAGATAAGAGTGTGTACAGATTTCAACCACACAATGTCCTTTATTCACTTATCTTTCTTCCTAAGTTTGGTTTCTATTTCGACTTATTCTTTTTATTTATGTATTCCAAGAAAAAATAATTAAATAAAAACTATTAAAAATAATATATTAACTAAATTAGAGACTATTTTAGAAATTAAAAATAAATAATTTTTAAATTAGTTTTTATTATTGTTAAATAGTTTCTAAATTGGTATCTAATTAGCTACCAAGATTTTTTCTACCAATTTAGAAATTATTTAACAATAATAGAAACTAATTTAGAAATCAAATTTTTTTTAGTCTTTAAAATAGTCTGTAATTTAGTAAATATAACAACTAATTATTTATAATATATAAAATTAGTTTCTATTTAATGATTTTCTTATAATGATAATATGTGATGATATATATATATATATATATATATATATTTATCAAATGAAAAGAAAAAGAATTAAAAATAATCTATATCCAAATTTTATTGTTGTGTTTGTTTTTACCATTTTTGATTAAGGAAGAACTTGAATCATGCATGTTTGAATCATTACATGGGATAGAAGGCAACGTTGGAAGAGTAAAGAAGAAGGACATAATTTATTTATTTTTGGTTATGGGTTTGAGACAATCACTTTCATTGAAGGAAAGTGTGATAGAGCAACCCCAACCAATGGAAACATCAAAACCCTAAATATGTCAATAGTTTTGTTGGTCTACAAAATGATATCTTTCATTGGGAAACAGAGATCAACAGTAAAAGTAGATAAAGAAAACAAAATGGGATTAACTTTAAAATTATTATTAATTGTAAAGTTTATGTAATCATATTTTTATTTAATATGTTAATTTAGTTTTTAGGAATACATTAAATCGTATTTTTTAATTTAACAGATAATTAAATTTCATAATATTATTAATCATCGTATAAGTTAAACATGATAAATATAATATATAATATTAAACATACTAATAATATATAATAATAATAATAAAATAAATTATTAATAGTTATGATTATGATTATTGTAATTATAATTATTAATATTAATAACATTATTATGGTTATTCTTGTTAATAAAATAATAATAATATTATTATAACAAATAATAATAATAATATTATTATAACAAATAATATTTTTATTATTATAATAAATAATAATAATATTTTTATTATCAAGATATAGATATGTAGGTAAATTATTCACATATAAAAGTATATAGATAATACTAATAATAATATAAATAATGTTAATAATAACATTAATAACAATATTAATGATAATATTAATATTAATAACTTTAAACGTTATAAGACTAGAATTTCAATAAAACATAGTTTGACAATGTACTTTTCTTGGGCAATTTCTTGCTCACCTCCTCATCTCTCGTCGTGATAAAAAATATGAAATGACGACTTTATTCTTGTTTTTCATTCCTTTTATTGATATCTTTATTTTTCTTTTTTTGAATTTTAAATTTTGGAAGATAAAATTATTTTTTAAATTTTAGAGTTTAAGATGTATTTTCGAAGAAAATACATTCTAAACTTTAAAAATTCAGAATAAATTTTTTTTTTAAATTTTAAAGTGTAGAAGATATTTTTTTTTAATTCGAATTTTAGATTTGAAAATATATTTTTATATAAAAAAATTATAAGCTTTAAAATTTAGACTATAAAATTATACTCTAAATTCTAAAGTTGGTAAGGTTTAAGGATTATACAATTTGAAAATTTGAAAATGAAAAAAAAAAAAACTCTACACCTTTTGTCGGAGGATAACTTTGGAATAAAAATATTTATTGAGGTGCAGACAGAAACTATGGAGGTGGAGGAAGAAATTGCTCCTTTCTCGTAGTTCTGAAGTTAAACAGAGCACAAGTTTCACATCAGTAGATTTTGGGCCAAAGTATATAGGCCTTAGGGCTACATTTTGGCAACTTCTTCCTGCACCTCTACATTCTTCTTCCTGCACCCCTACATTATCTGAAAAGACGATTTTGCCCTCTTTAAAAAATGATTTCTGGATTGCTCTTTCCAAAATATTTCAAGAACATCATTTCCAGAACGTGTTTTAATGTATTCTGGATTCATCAATCCAAAAAGTGTTCTGGAAAAGCTAATCCAGAATGCTTTTTTGTTTTTCGGATTTTCTATTCCAGAAATATTTTTTTCTTACGGAACCATTAATCTGGAAACAATTAAAACTGTGTAAAGGACAATTTTGATATTTTTTAAGAATGTAGGAGTGCAGGAAGAAGAATGTAGAGGTGCAGGAAGAAGTTGCCCTACATTTTTAGGGTATTCAGGGGTTCAATTCCATTTAGGACTAACAATATCTAAATTAATTTAAATCAATTAATCCATTATTTTCTCTAGCTATGAATTTTTCTCAACTTTCTCGGCCAGATATTAGTCTTGTTTGTAATATTATACAAACATCATTTTCCTCATAAATTTGTGCATAAAACAAAAATTAAATACAAATATTCCATTAAATAGATGGTTCATAAAATGCTAAATATGTATATTCATTATATTAATCTATTAGATAAAAAAATTGATCCAATATCATATTTAAAAAATGAATTTTTGAGAAAATTAAAACTAAAATATTTAATGTGACTTGATATTTTGTAGCAAAGAGAGAGTCTAATTATAAGTTCTCATAAGATTTATTTCTTCCTACTTTCTTGGTTTAAGTTTATCATTTAGAAATTCATTTGCTTAAGTTTTTCTTTTAAAAAAGTAATTTTATTATATTACATTTTTGGAAGCTACTTTTTTAAAAAAAATTCGTCTATCCACATCTTTCTTATATACATTTTATAAGTGTTATTAATATCTTCTATTTAAGTGGAGATATTTTATATTGAAAGAATTATCACAACCACTTATATAAACTATGGGTTTTGGGATCTCATGTACCCTATTATTAATATTTTTATATAAATTAATTATATACCACTTATCCCATTATTATATCATTGATCGCATTATGTTTCTTTAAATAACATTATAAATTTCACTTAAAATATAACCAAATAATCTTTCTAATATTTAATATTGGAAATTAATAAAACTTTTGTAATAATAATATGGTTATAAAGTAAAAGACATTATTTATCTTAATTTGTAAAAATAATATAAAGCATGAGAAGCAATATTTGAGGTTTTTTTTTTTAATCTTAATTTCATTTTATGGCACTATGCGTATGTTTTTCTTGTTTCATTTTATCAAATTTGTATAATAATATATTTTTTATTAATTTTTTAAATAAAAACACATATTTTTAATGAATTTTATTTTTGATTTTACTATAAAAATATCTCTAAAAAAAATATTGAAATTACATGTGGACAATAATTCGAAACAATAGGTGACACAAAAAAGAAGAATGTGTTGGCTATAAGGTTCATCAACTATTAAACTAGAATTAAAAGCGTATAATTTTGTAAGTTGTAAAGAAATAAACATATGCTTACGTAGATGTAGAATAAGTTCATTTTCGATATCTTTGCTCAATAGTATGATAATTATAGATATTAGAAACTAAAATTTGAGAGTAAAATTAGTTTATTTTTCATAATATTTATTTTAATTTCTTTAAAAAAATTAATACAATCTTCTTTCTTATATTTTAAAAGAATAATGTATGTTCTTAGTCTTTTTTTTTTTTAAATACAATACATTTTGTTGTTATAAAAAATTAAGTGTCCCTATTTGAGTTTTAGGAGAGTAAGAGATTTTTGTGCTGAGTTATGAACTCCAAGTAAATATATTTTAGAGAAATGATATTCAAACATCAAATGTAGGTTAATATCTAAAAAAATTGTTATAACCGTTCAAGTAAAAAAAAAAAAAAAATCAAGTTGATAATATAAAGAACAAGTAAGAGTTTAAACTCTCTTTAGTATATATATTCTTATAGGTTATAGAACCTATCTTTAGTAAACAATTGTAACACAATATCATCACATACACAAAAATATAATGTTAAAGATGATTATATATATAACCTTATAACTAAAAATAATGAAATATTAATTTTTCATTTATTTTATAAATTTTTTTGAATAGAGGAATTGAAAAGGTAGAATTGAAATTTATGAACTTGTAAAAAATAAAAAGGATATCGATGTTGTAGAATACGGGTGCATTGTTTATCTTCATGCCATTAACCATTTCTTGTTTCTTTCATTTAATAATGCAAACTTTGTTTCATGATGTTATAAGTTTTTTTTAATCAATAAAAAATAAATTAATTAAAAAAAATACTTTAGAGTTAAGAGTGTCTCAACCCTTACACATAAATATATGAATCTACTCAACACTTAATTAATAAAATTTCGTCAAATTTTATAAATTATCAAAACAAACACATATGAACCACAACAAACTTCAGAACCCTAAACCACAAACAAGAAACAAAAAAGGGATGATGTTATTATAAGTTATCAACATGTTCTTGCATTTTTGTCTTTTGCTTTTGGATGGCTTTGCCAAATTAATGGCCACCAACAATTGAAACTTTGTTTTCTTTGGAATGGAAACTGTTGAACAATCAGTGATTCATATGCACTATTCACTAATATAGTATGATTTCATATCACAAAGTTTATTCTCCAAATTATTTTGTTATCATGTGTTCCTAAATCATTAAAAATTGGTTTATATTCTTTTTAATAAAATTATTATAATTACATAACCAGTTATGATCAAATGATTTTCTTGAAAGACATTTTCCTAATGAAAAAGATTAAAATTTAAAGTATAATAAATATTTTGGAATAAATTAAAATATTTCAAAAGCTTATAAAATGAATAAGAAAAATTATTATCAACAAACTAGAAGGAAAATTGTTATGTACTAATAAGACAAAATAATTTTAAATTATCATTCCATTATAAATTATGAAATATGATAAATTTGTCCATTTTTTTTCAATAAATATTATAAAAGTCACATATAAACAGCGAAAATACAAAAAGTTATATACTAATTAATGAAGTATACTATATCATTCTATATACACCTCTTACTAATATTTATAAGAATAGAACAAACAAATGAGACGAAATAATATAAAAAATTTATCAGTTATATTTGTAAGTCTCGACTCATATATTGTTGTGTACATATATGTCAAATTAACCTGTTTATTTGTTTAGTCTGAATTTACAATATAAAAAATTAGCAATACTAAACTGAATAAGTTTGATAGTTTTTAAATCAGCATTAAGTTTAAGTCAAATTGATCCAATTATTAGGAGATATATACCCATATTTTTTATACCATTATTATAAAGTGGTAATAGATTAATAATCTTATGCAAAATATATTTGATTAAAATAAAATAATTTTAAAATTATATACTAAATAATAATTGTAAACAAATACTTTTTTATTGTACAATTATCAAAAAGTAACATTTTCCTTATCCATATTATACTATTTTTGTCTCTATATGTACAAAAAAAATGATAATGTATTTAATCTTTTTCAAACACTTTTTATATATAAAAAGTTGTTTATGTTTTATAAGTATTTAAAATAGAGTGATTGTTTGTGGTGGGGGTCTGTCATGGGTTGTCTCATTTGCACTTTTTTTATACATTTTGAAGTCAGTCTTCCACGTGCTTCTGGGGACTCTCCAACACCTTCATTACATATCTCTCTTCTCAATTTTCAGTGCCATTTTCTTCTCTCTCACACTCCTTCCCTTTCTTCTCACTGCAACTCTCACTGCAACCATCAAGCAAGAGTGGTGTAGACATGGAAGAAGGAGCAAGGCTTGGTGCATACCACAACAACAATGAAGTTGGTGATGGAATAATGCAATGCATTCACCACCATCACCTCACTAACAACCTCAACACCAGCAACCCTGGTGCCATCTGTGCCTTCTGTCTCCAAGAAAAACTTGACAAGCTTCTCTCTTCTTCTTTCCCTTCTCCTCCCTCCTCCTTCTTCTTCTTCTCCTTCCGAATCTCCTTCTTTCACTCCACCCCCTCCTCCCTCTTCTTCTCTCCCTCTCTCACTCAAAACCAACCACCACACTCGCTCCCGCATTCCTTTCCTCGTACCAAACAAAAGCATCAGCTCCAAGAACAAGAAACCCTCCACCACCTCCAACTCTTCCTCTTCGGGTAACATAATTTTCAAGCGGAGCAAGTCCACTGTCACATCCACGAGGAGCCACAGCCAGTTCATCCACCGTCACCACGACTTCAGTCCTAGGAAAAAAAACGGTTTTTGGTCTTTTCTGTATCCTTCTTCGAAGGAAGCAAAGAGTCCAAATGGGAAGCAGAGGGACAAGTGCCTGGGACAAACCCAGAGAAAGAGTGATCACGTGATTATGGAAGAGGACACGTGTTTCAGTTCTTCCTCTTCCAAGGTTTCGAGATCTAGATCTGTTGGGTGTGGTAGCAGGAGCTTCTCTGCTGATTTCTTCGAGAGGATCTCTTCTGGCCTCAGCGACTGCACTCTCAGGAGAGTCGAGTCTCAACGC
Source organism: Phaseolus lunatus (assembly GCA_013389735.1). Lineage (NCBI taxonomy): Eukaryota > Viridiplantae > Streptophyta > Magnoliopsida > Fabales > Fabaceae > Phaseolus > Phaseolus lunatus. The sequence goes on along the minus strand of CM023865.1, from coordinate 39,880,273 downwards.
GAAGGAAAACCTAAGGTTGTAGCTTCTGCTTCTACTACTTCTTCTGCTGGTGCTGGTGTTGGGAACCATTGCATGAAGGAAAGAGTAAGGTGTGGTGGAATCTTCGGTGGCTTCGCTGCGACTTCGTCGTCGTTTTCTGCATCTTCTTCTTCTTGGGTTTCTTCCACTGTGGATGATGGCAGAGGAAGGAGTTGGGGGTGGGCGTTCGCTAGTCCCATTAGAGCTTTCACCACCAAAGCTTCTTCTTCTAAGAGAGACGCTTCTGATAAGAACGCCACGCCTAACTTATCATCCATTCCTTCTTTGCTCACTGTAAGAGGCTGAACTCAAACTATGAAGAAAAAAGAGCGACAGTGTTTTGGAGGCTTTGTTTTTGTTTATGCACATTAGCATGCTTGTTCATCTTCGTTAATATAATATTGTAACACTTTCAAGTTCTAATTTTCTCTCACATTCTTTCTTTCTTTTTTTTGTTTATGGTAGTGTATTGTTGTTCATAAATTATGATTAGTTGAGTAATTATTCTTTATGATCATTGGCTATAGACTATGAAATACTCTTTCTATACCCTTTATGCTACCATATTTAGTGCAACATATGCGCAGGATGAAGAGGGAAATTAATTGAAAAAAAGTTTAAAACTATTTTTTTGTCTCAACATTTATAGCAGTTAGTCAATTGTTTTTTCTCAATTTTTTTTATTCTCAATATAGTACTTGGTTAAAAACGATTCAATTTGATTTTTTCCTTAGATTGATTCCACATAATGTTTGATGATTTATAAAAGTTGTATGGTAGCATAGGAGATTGTGTCATCTTTGTTACTTTTATGTAGTAGGTCATTTTCTTCCCTTCTTCTCTGTGTTTTTTTCTTTTTCTTTTTTTGAGTTTAGGTGTGTGATTCTTCATCAATGTCTCCCTATAAGTTTTCATCTTCGAGCAGTTATAATGTTTGGGATTGTAAAATTAATGTAATTTCTCTAATGGTAGTGGGAGTAGGAGTTTCGGAGTTAAACTCACTTATCATTGTGAAGATTTTTTAGTATTGACAATAGTTACAACTCTTAAAAATACTGAAAAATAATTTTGGGATTGTCCTTACTGGATGGTTAGAGTTATAAAATTTTGTTTTGTGAAGATTAATTGGATGTGTATACTTGATTTATTTTGTGTTATGACACTATAAGAAAATAATTAAATAGAAACTAGTTTTAGACACAAAAAATAATTAGTTGTTATATTGACTAAATTATATACTATTTTAGAGACTAAAAAAATAATTGGTTTCTAAATTAGTTTCTAAATGGCTATCTAATTAGCTACCAAGATTTTTGCTACCAAATTTAGACTCTAAATAATTGGTAGTTAAAACCTTGGTAGCTTATTCAATACCAATTTAGAAACTATTTATCAATAATAGAAATTAATTTAGAAACTAATAATTTTTTTAGTCTCTAAAATAATATCTAATTTAGTCAATATAATAACTAATTAATTTTTTGTCTCTAAAATTGGTTTCTAAATGCAATTAGCGTGTTACAAAGAAAAAAAAATATATAATCTAGAGAAATGTGTAAAGGTCTTAAAAAAAGGGAGCAGTTGTTGTTAATCGCAATGTATTTCCTTGTTGTAATTAACATAATTATAGTGTCAATGTTGTTCAAATTACCATGAGATATTGTAAAACCTAGATCTGTTTGTGGTCACATTTTGTTTGTATTAAGTATATTCAAGTCATGTACCATTTTGTAATGTAATGTTCAATGAGTATATATAATCTTGACCATAAGCAATGAGTATAAGGTTGTTGCTATATTTGTATTTAGTATATTATGAAAGGAACCAATGAGAACACAGGCTTATCACATAAAAAATAACCATCATAAAGGAGCATACTTAGGTGTGGTTGAACTTCATAACTTAGTAATAATTGTATTTGAAAGATACAACCAAATTATCCTGAAAATACGTCCAGATAAAATATACATCTCAAATACAAAATTATACTTCAAAATACATTCATATAATAAATATATTTGAATATTAGAATTATACTTCAAACATGTAAAAACCACAACAAACTAAACATAATAATGGCTTCCAAATAGCACCCATCCTATTATGCAATTTATGCATGTTGTTGGGTTCACCATATGTTAATCTTTACGAGAAGCCTTTTTTTCTTGTCGTTCTACTTTGAATGTTATTAGTAGTTGGTGCCTAGGTTGGTTGAGAAGACTAGGATGGTTGAGGTGGATAAGTTAGGATGGTAGATTTTGATGGTTCATAAAGTTGAGTCGATTGAGGTGGTTGAGTTGGGATGGTAGAGTTTGATGGTTTACAAAGTTGGGTTGGTTGAGGTGGTTGACTTGGGATGATTGAACTTGCTGGTTTAAGTGACTAAGAAGGATGGTTTATAATAGAGGAGTGTTCTGATTAAGGGGCTTCAGGGGCATTTGGAGGGAGTTGTGGACACGATTTTCTATTGTAGCCAATCTCTTAACAAAAGCCACATTTTTTTTGCATATACCACCTTTTCCTAATAAGATATTATCCTTCTTTAATTGATAAGGTTCCAACCTTTTACTATTTTGGGTCTTCCAGACAATATCTTCTTAATTGGTGGCAGTACATCAGGACATAAAATTATCTCCCATAAATTTTGATCACTAATTGGATAGATGATTGGGTCATATGTTGCTTCATATGTCATCTTCTTGAAGCAGTCAAGAATTTAGTCAACTCTATTAATCTTCAAAAACTCCATAGCAGACAATAAATGACAATAAGGGATGTTACTGACCATCCATTTTTTGCAATTGCACTCCCTATGGCCTCAAACCACTTTTCTGCAGGTCAATTGTTACGGATGTAAAAGTCACATATAAGCACATTATCACATCTCCAAATAGCAAGTAAAAAAATAATATAACTACTTTGGTATCCAAAACCCTAACTAATATGATTCCTTTTGTAGTCAGTTTTCAATTTTTGGGTAGATGAGTCCTTTAAAGGAAGTTATTTTGAATTTACTTTTGTCTCCATAATATAAAATTTGATATAATATAGCATGTTGATAATGTGTTTGGCCCTCGCACTAAGAATGATACTATTGAATGTCTCGCTCATATTGTTTACAAGTATGTTACACATAACATTAAGGATAAACATAGATCTTAACCTGTACCTAATTCAAAGAAAAAGAAACATGAGAAATGCACTAATAATGAAAACAAGTTTTATTTATTTATTTTGCAAGACATGTGTTGGGGAAATTGCTATGAGGTGTTTGAAAGCCTCAACATTAACCTTATTAATCGATCTTTTCATCCTCTCTCATGCTTGTGGATATGTGCTTGTTGTTGCCTCCCACATCTTCAACTTTTTCCCTTCAAATTTCTTCCTAAAGTTTAAATACAAATGATGAATGCAAAATCATTGATCAACTCCAGGTAAAAGTTATTGTATTGCTATCAACAAACCCTTTGAAATTTAAAATAGAACATGTCAGATGCAAGACAAGTAGGATATGAGATGAGTCTATACAACATACACCAAACTTACTAATACATACCTTTTGTTTGTCAAATATAAATGTGTCTGAGACACACAACACCTTTAGATATTCAATTAATAGTTCTAAGAAGCATGATCATGATTCCTTATTCTCTCCCTCAACTAAAGCATAAGTTAGTGACAACATTTGGTAATTAATTAGGGTATCTTTTCATTGCACTTAAAAATTCACCTTCATAGTACCTTTTAGACAATCATCCAAACCAATGATGGGTCAACATGACAAAAATTTGTCTTCAAACATACATAAAACATTTTCAACTTTGACTTCCATGTTCACACATGATTTGATCTAAACAACTCACATGCATAAAACTAGTCCACTACACGAAATACAAATAACAAAATCACAACCACAATCGTCACTCTATTAACACCACTACACTATAGAATTTTTGCCTCCAAATCTTGCAAAATATTCGACCAACAAAAATCCTAATTTGCTTCAATCTTCACAAAATAATCTATTTTTCACCTTAAAAAAATAACTAAAACAATCACGCAATATTCATCTAAGCTTAAAATGTCAGAATAACATTAATAAAATGGACTAAACTATATTATTTTAAGAAAGTTATAAACTATATTGAGAATTAAAAAAACCAACATATCACATTGACTAATTGAGCACATATTAAAATAAAAATAATATTAACCCTTGAAAAAAATTAATGTTTTATTTTTTTATTCGCTACCTCTATCTTAATGTTCTTGTAATGCAATGTTATGACAAAGATACGTAATTGTAATTTCTGTAAAATCACTGTTTACACCTATAAAGTATTTCACTGGTGCAGACGCAATGAGAAAGACTAATAGAGGATTTAATATAATTTTTCTAAGTAGTTATTTTTTTAATCGAAATTCTTATAAGATGGTAGTGTAATGCTTATAATTTTAACAGAAAAAAATATTAAAAAAATATTGCTTAGAAAATCAGAAAAAAAAACTATCAAAATTTGTTCTTAGTCAAAGTAAGATAATTGATAAGAAATTGTTTTATTTTAAAAGAATAAAAATCAACCCAAACTATTTGTTATTTGTTATTTTATATTATTATTAATAGCTTCTTTCTATAAATTATTAATAGATAATGCTGTGCTTTATTGAAATATATCCTTAAATATTATGATATATTTTATTTGAATTTAATGGGATTTTAAATGTAAAGAATTCGTAACATTATACTTAACTTTTTAGTTTTTAGTATCATAAATATAATAACATGTTTAATATTATTTAACTATTCTTATTGTTAGTATAGTTTAATAACATCATCAATTGAATAATTAAATCTTAAACCAGTGCTTATTCTGATATTAAAAACATTTCCCAATGCCCTTATACACAGAATGGGTTGTGGAAGATAGTAAAACTGGAGGAAGTTTCTATAATTTTTTGGTGGGATTCTTGTTAGCTTCCATCTTGTAAATTGATGAGTTAACAATGATGTGTGATGGTGGCAAAGACATGTAATTTCTGATAGTTTCTGTGGAATCACTATTCACATGCATTCACATGTTTGAGTGATTATGCAGAAGGGAGAAGATATATAGAACTACTCATGGCCATGTTATGGTGTTTTGTGTTATCTTAATTATAAGCAGATTTTTCCCTTTGGATGCGACTTGTGTGATTGTTATTCTCTTCATATTTTAGTTCATAATCAATTTTTGTTCATGTAAGTTTCCTCAATAGTCAAATGCATGAACATGGTTGCAGATGAAGTTTTAGTGGTCCCAAGATTGCATTCACCAACAAGATCTTGCATTCACTGTTTGTAACATTTATTATGTAGCCTTTTGTGGGCAACTAGTTGCAGTTCTTCACTTTTTTTTAACATTTTCTCTCCAGTTACACACAGCTGTATACAAATGCTAATACTTTATTGTGATCTGAATCAAAAGAGCTTAAGGAATTTGACAATTTTCTTAAAGGAATCTGAGTCTGAACAATCTGATGTAAAACTGATTGTTAATATACTATATTTCAATGTAAATTTTTTATCATAAATATGATTTACAAGTATTTATTTATCAGGAAACTCTGATTGTATTATAATTTATCTCTTAAAAATTAGATTTTATCTCATACATTAGATAAATTAAAAGACACACAATTTAAGAAAAGTAAAAATTTGGAGGAAGAAAATGTCAAAACATTGATATTATTTATTATTATAATTCAGTTAAACTGATATGTGGGAAACACTGATGTTGATTGATATAATATATAATGAATATCTGGGAAGATAAGATAAAATATGATGGAGACAATTGCCTCGATGAAAAAGTACATATATAGAAGAAGACACACAAAAAGCTGCTTCAAAGACACATTTTTTTGGTCCACCTATTTTATTTATAATATAAAAATAAAGAGAAAATGGTGATTTATTTTATACATATTCACAAATATTTATTTTATGTTTTTTTACTTTTTCTTATCACATTATGTATTATATTCACACTTTTTTTACATGTATTACATAAATAGCATAAGGTGACTTGAACCATGATGCATTTCACAATCATTATAAATAATTAGTGTCCAAATGAATTGAGTCATTGGGTTCAACTATATTCGATGCAAATAAGTTGAATTTAAAGTTTGATACGAACTTAATATAAGTTCTTTATATTGATTTAATATTTACTCAATTCAAATTTGTGAATCACTTTATTCAACTAGTTAAACTTAACTTTAAATTATTAATTATCAACTTCATACGTATTATACAGAGATGATGTAAAATTTAATCCTTTTTATATAAAATTTCATGTTAGTTATTACTAGCATTTTAGAAAAGAATTGAAAAATTGAATATAAGTATCGAAAGTTCATTAATGTAAACATTATAATCACAATGAACATGGTTAGTAACTTATTCAAACTTATAGGACATACTATATACTTCCTATATCACTAATTGACACTAATATCTTAAGGTAAGATAGGAATGACTACACAGGTTAGATATGGTGTGGTGTTTAACAGGTTAGATGTGGTGTGGTGGCTGACTTTTATTTTTGACAATTTTAAAGAGAGATATTATATTTTCTTAAATAAAAATTAAATAAAAATTAGTGGTGATCAATGTTTTATATAGAATTTTATTTGTATTAATTTTTTTATACATAATTTGATTCATTGAAGTATTGTTGATATTTACTTTGTTATGCATTAATCTTTTTTTGTTAAAATATTAAAATTTGATTTGATTTTACTGTTTCTTCTTGTATTTTTATTATCCAAAAAGTGATATCAATTATTATAACCAATTAAATAGATATAAAATAAAAAATTACAAAACAAGAAAAAAAAATTGAAAAGTGACAGGCTAGCTTGTCCTCTGAAGGGACGAATTACTATTTCCAACCCGCACAATTTTGACGGACCAACCCACCCACCCCACTTTTGACGAGTCAACGACAGGTCAGACCAAAATGGACCGAACTGATTCATTTTACTACCCCTAGATACGAGTCAGTATATAATATTTTTATTTAATTTTTATGGCTTTCATCATATCACTTCCTTTTAAGATATTTTTTACAATTTTTACTTCAATAAAAAAATTCATAAAATTCATTCTCATTAATATTTTATTTGATTATTGACAGAAATATATATATATATATATATATATTTAAAATAGAAAAATATTTTGTTATTCTTATAAATATCACCATATTTTAATGAAAAGGTGTTCAGCTTATAAAATGTATAACTCCTGTAAGAGAGATACTATGGTATGAGTAGATGAGGGTATATAAGGCTTGTTTGGATGGTTTTATGTTAGTTGTAAAATAGTGTATTTAGTATTTATAATGAGTAGATGTAGTATGTGGGCCATTGGGCCCAGTACTTTTTTTCTCGCTATATTATTTCGCTGTCCTTTGAAATTGGGCTTAGCAATAGAAGGTGACCTTTCAAATTCTATTTTTGGTACTTTGTAGGTCCAAATGTTTTATTTATTAATTTTCATTAGTCTCTATATATGTAAACACAAAACTAACATATTCTACAATCATATAGCATCTACTTTCTTCCACAAACTATTTGATAAGGACACAAATGCAGTTAGAGTTTATGGTTAAAATTAAATGTAAAAATTGAATTCAATAAATGCATGAAAGATTAATAATCCAATTAATCATCTTTTGCATTTTGGTTAATTACTAATTATAAATTATTCTATAATTATAAATATATTAAACAAAAGTAAATTTTTTTTTTTGCATATTTTCATATTTCATGCAGTTGTAAGATAGACACATCCCTTATAAAAATTCACATTTTCACCTCATCTAGTTTTTTTTTTTATAATCTTTTTTAATAAATGACACTTATTTTTTTTTTTTAGTAAAATGGTACTTTTATCGCTTGTTCTATTATAATAAAAAATAATACTTTATTAAAACTCTAATAAAAAATTATGAAAATTAAAATTAAAATTTTGAAATATAAAAATAAAAGAAATATATAAGCAAAATATTAAATTATTGTGTTCTAATATTCTTTTAGGTCTTTTTTTAAAATGACCAACTAAGCTAAAGAAAACCATTGCAAGATCCAATAAAGTGTGTTATCATTTATGATCCTACAGTATCACCTCCTTTATTTTATTAATAATAGAGTTGCAATCTTACTCCTTATATTATTTATATTTATATTAAAATCACATATAAATATAATATAACAAGTTAATAAATTTAATAATTTATTTATAATTTTTATGATATATAATATATAATAATTAAATCATTCTATTTGTTATTTAAAAATATATATTTTTTAATATTTCAAATTTTAGAATTTTCAATTTGAGTTTTAAATTAGTATAATATCTTAAAACAAAATAACAAATGTGAATGTCACTATATTAAAAGATAAAAGAAGTGGATATCGTTTATTGAAAATCTGTTTAGAAAATATATGAATGTTATTTTATTAAACATATAAGAGAAATGAGTATATTAGATGAATGTACCTGTTATTTAGCATGAACTAAGAGGAGTAACTAAAATTATTTATATATTAATTATGATCAATATTTATTATCATTATTGTTGTATCAAAGTGTTTATTGAAATTGTTGTATTGGGTATTACATTGATGGAGAGAATGATTAGTAGTTGGGTGAGATGTCATATTATGGTCCCATTCAACAATTTATGAATAATTACAAATAATTATTAGGTAGAGACTAACTTTTTATACAAATCTTTCATCAGTGAACAATAGTAAGATATTTTAGAATGCATAACAACAATTTTATTACTATAAGAGAAAGACAATCACATTTTTATATTCACGTTTTTTATTTTATTTAAATAATACAATTTAGAAACATATATATAATCTTCTAAGAATAATTAAAAAAATTGTGTATATATAAAAGGTTGTATAGTATGAAACTTGAACACTCATCTTAAATAATATGTATATGTCGGACACACGTATCAATATCGACACTCGTACTATACTAATAGAATAAGTATTCATAAAGTGTCAAATTCAAATAATATTTTTTAGATTTCTAAAAATTATATCACGATTCTAACATAATTTTTAAAAGGAAAAATACATTAATTTTTTAAAAATTAAAATTTACTCTATAAATTTTTATTATGATTGTAAAAATAAAAAACAATTTCTTCTCAACCAACTATGAAAAACATATTTCTGCTCAAAAAAATCTAAAACATACTAATAGATATAAATCTTTATTGTCAATTTATATAATTCATAATTATATATATAGATCCGTGTCTAACATTTTAGAGATTATTTTAGAGATTATAAATATCTATGTGTCTGTGTCCGTATTCGTGTCATATTAATATCAGTCTTACATAAATTGTACGGTATTTTATTAATTAATTAAAAATTAAAGTTATCTAATTAAGAAATGATATAAAAAAAAAGTTAATCAGAAGTTGAAAGACGTGCCTGGTGAGTAACTCACCTGAATTTTCGTGGAAAGAATAAACTCAGCGTGCACTACAATCTAACCAAAAAAGAACAAAACACAGAAACAGAAACGATAAGGTTTATAATTATAAAAACCAAATATACTTTGTTTATTTCTTGATGCATGAAAAAGACAGAAGAAGATACTAGACAGATAAAAAGCACACAACAAAACTAAAATCACTATGATTTGATTGAAACCAGGTTTGTGTTGTGTTGTGTCGTGTTTGTGTTGCTGCGCCTTCCCTCTCTACGATGATTTGCCTTTGTGGTTCAGCAGCATCTTTCGGAGCTCCACCGGGTCAATCTCATCCCTGTGATTAATGGGCCTGTAGTATCCCGTCACTGGGTCTGGGGCCCAAGCCGATGAGGCCCCCGATGGGCCCGAACCATTCTTTGCCACACCCTTTTCTATTCCGCTCATACCCCCTCTCGCCGGCGACGAAAAGGAAGAAACATCAGACGCCACTGCGTACCCTCGCCTGTACCATTGCACACAAGATAATAATAAATAATAAATAATAAATATCAATCATATTCTCTTATTTTTAAATACAAAAAAAAAAAATTAACGAACGTGCTGAAATTTAGTAGTTTTATTTCAAGCGAAAAAAAAATGTGATTCGAATTTAACATGAGAAAAACATGGTGGTGGTGGCATGCAAGAAAGAGCAAGGAAAGGAACCGGTTAAGGGCGAAGGCAAGGGCGCGTTTGGCTTGTGAGATAGATTGCGCCATTATCGGAATGGTTGGTTTGTTGCTGCTGCGAAAGGTGCCGGCCACAGAACGCTTCCGCAGCAGCCACCGCCGATGAACTCTTTCTCTGTATGGAGGCGCAACACACGTTAGGGTTTTGGTGGCACCTCTTTATATATAGCACTTTGCTTCTTCATTCATTCATATTTCAAAACAGTTAATATTTAATAATAGATACTGCATTCATTTTTATTTAAAACAAGCTTCACTTTACAAATACAGGAATAATGTGCTTTTATTCCCATAACTTTATTTATTTTTAGTTAAAATTTATTATATATATTTTATTTATTTTTATGTTTTTTATTTAAATTTAGAGTATTATTTAAGCGATTTCAATTTGAGGAGTGAAAATAATGACTTTTGACGTTTATTTTATATAAATTAAAAGATATATTAAGAAATAAAATGTGTATATTATCAAAAACAAGTTTTTTTCGTCAAATACTAATTACAGTTAAAATATATATTTTTTTAAATGTATGAAATAATACAATTAAAATTTATTTATATTGAAAAGGTATAGGTTTTTAAATGAAAAGGAAAGTAATGTTTTTGGAAGTTGAGAAGTAATAGTATTAAATATATCTTGAAAACGGAAGCGTAGAGATGTGACGCGTGTTTTGAAAAGTAAGAATGTAATAATGTATATTCGTATGGTGCTAGAAATTAAGATATTTAATTAGAGAAATAAGAGATTTAATCTCTCTATTTTGTTGATTCAATATTCTATAAAATATTAATATAATATTTTCAAAAATTAATTATTTTTTATTTTAAAATTAATTTTTGTTTAATAATAACGTTTTTATCATTAATACTTGCCGTGAAACAACAACATAAAATAAAATAAAAAAGAAAAGTAATGAGACATGGCATGACTTTATTTAATTATAAGTAGTTAATTGTCATGCTAATAATACAATTTGATAGTTATTAAGTGGAGGGCACATAGTGAAATCCCGAAGGAATAATGTTAGCAATGGTTTGAGTGGCAACACGATTGATCCCAACAAAGTTTAGGGTTGAAATGAGAGTTCCTGAAGAAGGAAGGTTTGTGTTGCAGTTGCAGAGAGGGGTGGCAACCACCAAGTTGCAACCATTCAGCAGTGATGAAAGATCCAACAACAATGGATCCATCATAATACAAAACTTTCCACCATCATTTGTTGTAGCTTTCGAAAACTCCTTTTCTCCACAAACTAGTTGCACTTCAGCATCTGAAATGTTGTGTTGTTTCTTTTCACTATCAGAGTTTGGAACATCATTCTTCATTCTATCATGCATCAATATACACTAAGCATGTCTCATTCAGATGAGTTCAGTAGTTAAACTTCTAATTACATGCATTTTTATAATTAACCTAACTTTGTATACACTAATTAATAGTATTTTCATCATCAGTGATATAGTGCTGGAGATTGTTGTGTGTTCATAAACTTGAATGCTATCACGTTTGTGATTTAGTTTTTATGTTTCTATTATATGTTACGATAATTTGGTATTTCTAAGAGAACTTTAACTTAAACTGAGTAAAAAAACCTGAACTTTAGCTTTTAATGGTAGGTTGTTGTTAACATTATGTCTTTTTATTTAATATTGTTTAATATATTATATTAAAATTTAAATGATATAATTTATTACTGATTTAATGTTAACTACATATATATACTCTGAAACTAGTGTTTGTATTAATTCAAAAGATTGGTCCCAATTTAATTCACCTATTCATGCTTTTCCAAATATATTCTTTTATTATATAAAAATGACGTTTTACACTGAAATAAAATATTATTTTGAAATCAAACGACTGCATGTAATCAATTATTAAATAACTATTTTTAAAAAAAAATAATTAATGACTAAATTAAATAGTAGTAAACTAAAAAATATTAATATTTAAAATAATTTATATTATTAATAAATTTTTATAAAACAGTTTTTAAATTAGTATTCAATATTAATTATCAATGATTTAGTTACTAATTAATTTAAAATTAAAATATTTAGTAACTAAAATACTGATAGTTAATAATTAATATTAATTTAGAAACTATTTTAGATATCAATATTTTTTTAAAGTATTTTATAAAATTGCATTTAATTTAATAATTAGTTATTTATTTTCTTTAACTTAGTTTTTATTAAATTATTTTCTTATAATATTATTTTAGAAACACAGTGACAACTCAAATAAGTAAGAATTTCAAAATGAATGAATCATTTGAGGGCTTACTTGGAAAAAGAGGGTTTGAAGCAGCTGTGAGAGTTGCATTATCCTTGGAAGTGCAAAACACAGTCCCTTGAATGTTAGTAACAGAAGGAAGAAGACGAGTGAGAAACCCTAGCTGAGCTTTGGTTTGTGGAATGGCCATTGCAGCAATGAGAAGAAATGTGATAAAATGTTTGAAAGTCATGATGATGATGTAATATCTTAACATGTGTACATGAACAATTTATACTACAGTGAAGCTCATTCAACATTATTTCCACTTCACCAATTTGGAATTTCCGTATGCCTGTCAAAACCTACATACCTATACTATTTACTATAAAACAAAAAATCATTCTTTTTCATTAACAATCAACTTTTTTTCTATACTTATCCAGAATATTCTTTTTCATTAACAATCAACTTTTTACTATTTTTTTTCAGTACATATAGGAAGGTGACGCATCATTAAGATGTGGAAAGAATAAAAAAAAATCTACTTACATAAAATTTGGTAATGTATCAACACACTTTTCTCATCTCATGTGTGAAACTATATATTTAGACAAATTCGTTCATATTTTTTCTTTGTAGTTTATTTTTTTTAATTATAACAATATTTTTCTGAGTATTTGTGGATATTGTGGTTTATTTTTCTTCATTTTCAAGTGGTGGTTGGTGATGAATGTTGGTAGTTGAAGCAAGTTTTATGGTGTTTTTATTGGTGGTGGTTGTGTTTGCACTTATTTTTTTCATTTTTTTTAGAAGTCACAAAATTCAGAGAAAAAACCAACAATATTCAAAAAAGGATTACAAAACTCAAAAATGCTTCCTTTATGATTATTTAAAATTTTTAAAAAGATTAAAATTAATTTTTCATAAGGGTGATATGATAAGGTCAACAAATTTTAATAACTTTAGAATAATCTCTAGATCACTATGCTACCATATTAGAAAGTGAAATTTGACCCTAATTTAACCTTATAAAATCAACTTATATTATAAAATTTGCATTTATTTATATATTACTTATATATTATGAAATGTTTTTACTTACAGAGTTAACATGTGATCTCCAACATATGTTATTAAGAATTTGAAGTAATATTAATAGTGAATATATAAAACACTTCTTTTGACATTACGGGTATTTAGAGGTATTTTAAGTTCTACTAATGAAATTAAATGAAAAAATATATATTGGTAAGAATAGAAATACATTTAAAATTGGAATGTGGAGGCTTATAGATGCACTTTCACTATGTAAATGTCAACTATATATTGATTCTATTTAAAGACAATGATGTGATTATAAGAAAAAGAAAGAATGTTGTGAGCATATTTGTGTGATAAAAGAAGTAAGTGGTTGTTTTGTGGGAACTATGTGTGGTTATTTTAAAGAAGAATAGTGAGTAGCCACTAGTTGAAAATATTTTACATGTAATCATGATTCGCATTTTACACCCTTTGTTTCCACCGTCCATATCATTATTTTTTTTAGTGGAGTATGAGTAAAATTACACTACTACTCTAATTTTGTACATTAATGGACATTTTAGATTTTTATAACTTCATAAAAACATTACTAAACAAAATAATAGATGTTAATATCATTAATAATGCATGTTTTGTTAAAGTAAAGAAATATTATTGTCAAATTGAGGAAAACTTGTGAAAATACAAAAAGTTATTATCTTTGTTGATGTAGTGTGTTGGGATTTAAAACTAAATTTAAATTAATTAAGATTACAATATTTTTTAATTCAGTTATCTAACAAACAAGATATTTTAATTTGATAAAGTATAAGGTTTTAACACATTAGATTAAAAAAAAAAACTATTTGAAAACAATAAAAAATATGAATTTAAATACTAAAAAAATTCTCCCAGCTTTATCAATAATTACGATATTTTCATTAACAAGGTTAAAATATTAAGACATCAAACCACTTAGATTAATGACTTTTTATTCACTAACAAAAGCTCATATATATAATACATGAATGTAGTAATTATTTCATTGTCTTAATCATGAAAGTGGCACTAAAGTTATGATTTCACTTGCACCCTAAAAGAAAGATAGCACAAAAAAGAAAGTCATCGTTTCACACATAAACTTTGAAAGAAAAATAATTATCATATCATGCACGCCAAAAATTTTTTTTTTATTTACTTTTAATTTAGTATTCAACCAATAATATATAAACATGTGAGTTCAAATTGTTTCTACGTAAAATAATTTGGTATTGAAGATCGAAAAATTAAAAGAGTAAATCGATTATATTTAATTACTAAAGTTTAACTATCAACTAATTAAATTCTAAAGTTAATAATTAAAATTTTCATAGCTAATTAAATATTAATTTAAAAATTATTTATTAATAATAAAAATTATTTTAAATATTAATAGTTTTTAAAAAAAAATATAATATAATATAATATTTAATTTAATTAATATAATAATGAATTATTTTTTATCTTTAAAATTAATTCCTAAAAAGGATTTTTACGTTCAAAGGACTTTAAACATAAGTTTGTACTTTCTAAAAAAATTAAACCCAAAGTGATCAATTGAAAAAAAATAAAAATTATGTTGAATTAAACGTTAATCCTAAACATATTGAATATCATCTTATAAAGTACACACAATATTTTTAGGTAGAGTAAAAAAACAATAAGGGATTTTTGTGTGTTTATTTTTTAAAAATATTTAATCAAATAAGTTTTTTTTTTATGTGTTTATTTTAAAAAAGAATCTATTTCTACTTATTTCAATAAGCAAATTTTATTTATTTTTAAACAATTAATTGTTTAAGAAAAATTATTCTAAAAATACTTAGTTATTTATCAACAATCATATGGTATTATAAAAGAAGTATAAGAAACGTTGAAACCCTTTTGTAACTTTAACAACTAGTTACAAGCACCTTGATATTTTACATTTGAACATATCTAACTTGAAAACTAGCTAGTAAGTTACTTATCAATCTTAATTTCTTATAAAAATCTTAGTAGGCTCTACAACCCTTTTTGTTGCAATCCTTTCATAAACCACTTTAGGTAACTTATTTTTCATCATCCTCCACAGACAAAATATTACTTTTTTCGGTATTTTTATCTCCCAATTAGCTTTATAAATATTAATTTGAACATGTGAATACATAGCATATGGAGATTTAATGATATATTTTCTATTTTATTCCACCTTTTACTACCATTCATATCCTATTCATACCCTCCAATCTTATTTAAATTTTCATTCCTTTTAGATCTATTTCTATTTTTTTTTCAACTCTTTTTTCTACTCAAAGATCTTCTTCCACCTATATTTTCAAACACATGTCTCCTATATCTCTTGATCTCCTTGTTCAGATAATAAAAGTAGTATGAGATGAATTAGACTATAGTGTTGTAATTGTGTAACTCATATTGAACACTACAAGAAAAATTATTTTTAGCAAGAGTTATATATAGCATTTTTGGCGACTTTAACTCTTATTAAATACATTACTTGCGATTTGTCTTTTTTCTAGAAGATCTAGTATCACTAATAGATTATTGACGGTTATAAAACTCATGTTATTTCCGACAATTTTAAAACCCGATTTCCGACAATTTTGAAACTCCGTTATTTCCGATAGTTTTACAACTTCCATTATTTTTTACGATTTTAAAATTTCATTACTTCCAACAGTTTTGAACTCCTACTAATTTCAAAGTTTTCAATAATATGAGATGAATTGGACTATAGTGTTGTAATTGTGCAACTCTGTATGTAAGTTCAAAATTTCATTTTACTCTCATCATATAACTTCATAATTGTATGATTTTCAAACCATCTAAATCCATTTATCTTTCCATATATTTTCTTTAAATTCATTCACCATTTTGATAAATTTTTGTTTGTCTTTTTTTTTAAACACTTCATCCCTCATATTTAGATTGAATAATTTACACCATGATGAATTTTATTCATGAAACATTTGTAACATCCCGCAAAATAAAACCATACATACATGTAAAATGAAAATAAAGGTAAACAAATAATATTGAAGAGTACAAGAATATATATTTATAAGTAATGAAGTTGCTCCTCTTAGGGAGTTTAATACATAACCAGTATATTTTTCTAAAATTTAAACAAAATACAGCCAACTAAAATGAAAACCGGCGATCTCCCTACATAGACCGGCGACCTCCTATCAGGGGACCCAAAACAGCCGATCTGCTACCAGAACAAAAAAAACAGGCGATCACCCGATAGAGGCAGGAACAGGCGATCACCCGATGGAGACGTAAACAGGCGATCTCCTTCCGGCGACCACTCTCTAAGGGGCTCTACTCCCTGGAAGATCATCTGCTCCCGTGTTAAATACACGATCATCACAGTTTAAGAGAAAATAACCACAGGGCATACAAAAGAAAAAGGGTAAGCTAGATGGGTTTAAAAAGCTTTTAAATCAATAGTAAAACATAAAACTTCACACCATTCATGATCCATATCAATTTTCAACCATCAACACACTCATATTCCATAACTCGTCAAGTGTCTATTTCAAATTTCAGTATTCATGGTTCACACGTCAGACTTTCCACTGACTCACAATGCATAGACACATGACACTACTTCCGGATTGACTCGTGCGTTGACTCAGGCTCAGAGATCTGCACCTGTCATACCATACCACTGTGAAATCCACACAGGGTCGCTGTGAATCCACACAGCCATGCGCATATAATCTCAATGTCATCAACTCTCCCGGTATGACAGGGTGAATTCATATAACAGGCCGAGCTCGTTCCCACTTGAACAACTCACCCATACGTATGAACCTCCTTCGACTCTCACCAACTGAATAACTTCCTCTATGTGGTTCCATTATCTCAGCAGAGTCAGGATATCTCCTTCTAGACAAGCCCCTAGTCAATACACCTATACAGATCTTACACGGTATTTCCTTTCCTGAAAATACTATGCCTCGATCCCACATTCACAGCATTCAAGAAATCATACCATGCAGAGGAATATTTCAAATCACAGCAACAATCATTTCAACGTTTCAAACTTTCGAATATCACATATATATTGTATTTAAATCCCAAACAGTTTCAAACAATGTCAAACACAGGGGAGTTCGAAACTCGTATTTAAAACCGGCGACCACGTCGCCCAACCACATAAAACAGAGCATTTCGAAAAGAAACAGAGAACCGGCGACCACGTCGCCCTCACTTCAGAAACAGCAAACTATGGCTTGTATTGAAAACGAAGGCTAGCTTCCCTTACCTGGACTTGCGCAAAACACCAGGAGCTCCGAAACCCAACGAAGCTTGAACAACGCCTTGGCTCTGTTTTTTGCGTCTGGTTGAAGGACTTGCAGAGAACCTCCCAGGTGCTCTAATGGTGGTCGTCGTTCGTCATACTCTTGTGTGAAGGTGCCAGAATCGCAGTGCGAAGGAGAGAATGGAGAAGAAGGGAGGTGAACTCACTCTTTCGCTCTTGAACAACTGCGACGTTTCTTTCTTTCTCTCTCAGAAATGGGTTTTTGTATCTTAAGCTGACTTCTCCACAAAAACCGCTGCCACCACCCACTCTGCCGGGAAGTTTGCGTGTACGCTTCACTGAACAGTACGACTAAGCGTGCCTCTGCGCAGGCTAACACTCTGAGGTCACTAGCCTGAACCACTCTTTTTGCCTACGTGTCGCGCATGCAGGACGTTTCATGCTGGGAGCCTGGGTCCCACCTTACTCTGTGTGAAACTCGACGTCGCGCGATAACTTTCCACCGCTGACTCATCCTGGCGAACGATCGATGTCCTCCCCCTCGCCCTGGAAGACGACCGATGTCTCCCTCTAGGGGACGACCGATGCCTAACCCTGGCGACGCCCTCATGCCTCGCGCCCTGGCGAATGCCCGCATGCCTCTCGCGCCCTGGCGATGCCCGCATGCCTCGCGCCCTGGCGATGCCCGCATGCCTCTCGCGCCCGCGCGATGCCCGCATGCCTCGCGCCCGCGCGATGCCCGCATGCCTCGCGCCCTGGCGACCATGCGTAGCAGGCGACCGGCGACCTCATAGCCTTCTAAACTTAGCTTTCCTTCCTTTTTATTTTAAATAGAACATACATAGAATTCATTTAAAATATATCTCTTTTATTCCAATTAAATTTTACAGGTCCTTACATTCTCCCCATCAAGAAAAATTTTCGTCCCCGAAAATTGAATTACAAGGAAAAGAGGTATGGATAAGCCTCCCTCATGGATTCTTCTAACTCCCAAGTTGAATCCCCCGATCTCTCATCCCACACCACTTTCACCATGTTGATGGTCTTGCCTCTGAGCTGTCTACTTTGCCGATCGTCAATCCTGACTGGTTTTGCTTCAAAGGACAAGTCATCCCTGATCTGCACATCGTCTACATCCAGCACATGACTAGGGTCTGCCATGTATTTCCTCAGTTGTGACACGTGAAAGACATTGTGCAGATTCGCTAAATGGGGAGGCAGGGCGATCTCATAAGCTACTGGGCCAATCCTCTTTAAGATCTGATATGGTCCCACGAACTTAGGGGACAACTTCTTTGGTCTGATCGCCCGTCCTACACCCTTGGTTGGCGTCACTTTCATGAACACGTGGTCTCCAGCAGCAAACTCCAAAGGCTTTCTCCTCTGATCTGCATAGGACTTCTGCCTACTCTGGGAAGCTTTCATTCTGCTTTGTATCTGATGCACCTTCTCGGTCGTCTGCTGAATCAACTCTGGCCCAACCAAGACTGCCTCGCCCTCCTGGTACCAACATAAGGGAGTTCTGCATTTCCTCCCATACAGGGCTTCATATGGTGCCATCCCAATGCTGGCGTGATAGCTATTATTATAGGTAAACTCCACCAGTGGCAACACCTCGTCCCAACTTCCCAATTGATCCAAGACGCACGTCCTCAGCAGATCTTCCAAGGATTGGATCGTTCTCTCTGACTGACCATCTGTTTGGGGATGATATGCAGAGCTCATCCTCAACTTAGTTCCCAAGCACTCTTGTAAGGTCTGCCAAAACCGTGAAGTGAACCTGGGATCTCTATCTGAAACGATGCTGGAAGGCACTCCATGCAACCTCACTATTTCTTGGATGTATAACTGTGCCAGCTTGACCATAGGCATCCTCATATTCACTGGAAGGAAGTGGGCACTCTTCGTCAGCCTATCAATGATAACCCAGATTGCATCATGACCCTTTATCGATCTGGGTAAATGGGTGACAAAATCCATGGCGATGCTGTCCCATTTCCACTCAGGGATATCCAGTTGCTGCAACAGCCCGCCAGGTCTTTGATGCTCTACCTTCGCCTTCTGACACGTTAAGCAGGTTGCAACATACTGGGCGATGTCTCTCTTCATGCCCGACCACCAAAATGACTCCTTCAAGTCATGGTACATCTTGTTCATGCCTGGATGAAGGTTAAGGCGACTCTTATGACCTTCTTCTAGGATCATCTTCTTCAACTCTTCATTTGCAGGGATGCAAATTCTGCCATTAAATCTCAAGATCCCATCATCGCTCATCGCAAAGTCTTTCGCCTGACCTGTCCCTAGTGACTCCACAGTACGCTTTAGACTAGGGTCCTCCAACTGCTTATCCCTTAACATCCCAAGGAAGTCATTAGTTATAGCCAGCTTACTACAACTAATGTGGTTCACGTGAAATTCTATTCCAAGGTTTAAGTCTCTGAACTGCTCGATCAGTTTCTGCTCTTCCATCATCATGGTGGCGACTTGCATTGATTTCCTACTCAAAGCATCAGCCACTACATTGGCCTTCCCTGGATGATACATGAGTTGGAAATCGTAGTCCTTTAGAAACTCCATCCACCTTCTTTGTCTCATGTTTAGTTCCTTCTGATCGAACAGGTATTTCAGGCTCTTATGGTCACTGAACACCTGGAACCGAGCTCCATATAAATAGTGCCTCCAGATCTTCAAGGCAAATACCACAGCCGCCAACTCCAAATCATGCGTGGGGTAGTTTCTCTCATGAATCTTGAGTTGCCTTGAAGCATATGCAACCACTCTCTTCTCTTGCATCAAAACACATCCCAAGCCCTGATGTGAAGCGTCACAGAAGACATCAAAAGGTCTTCCTACCTCGGGGATCACTAGCACTGGAGCACTAGTCAACCTCTCCTTTAATTCCATGAAGCTCTGCTCACATCGGTCGGTCCAAGCAAAAGGTTGATCCTTGCGGGTCAGCTGTGTTAAGGGAGCCACTACCTTGGAAAAGTCCTCAATAAACCTCCGATAGTAGCCCGCCAACCCCACAAAGCTCCTTATCTCGGTGACTGTCTTTGGACGTTCCCACTGCAGCACTGCCTCTACCTTGGCTGGATCCACCGAGATCCCCTGGGCAGATATCACGTGTCCCAAGAAGTTGACTTCCTTCAGCCAAAACTCACACTTCGAGAACTTGGCATAGAGTTGCTTCTCCCTCAGTATCTCCAATACTGTCTTCAGGTGTTCTTCATGTTCTTTCTCGGTCCTTGAATAGATGAGGATGTCGTCTATGAAGACCACCACAAACTTATCCAAGAAAGGGCGAAAAATCCTATTCATGTAGTCCATGAACAGGGCTGGAGCATTGGTGACTCCAAACGGCATCACTACATACTCATAGTGCCCATACCGAGACCTAAAAGCTGTCTTTTGAACATCTTCAGCTTTTACCAAAATTTGGTGGTACCCCGATCTCAGATCAATCTTGGAGAACACCGAGGCCCCATGTATTTGATCCATCAAATCATCAATTCTAGGCAGGGGGTACTTGTTCTTGATGGTCAACTTGTTCAACTGCCTGTAATCTATACACAGCCGAGACCCTCCATCCTTCTTCTTGACTAGGAGCACTGGAGCTCCCCATGGAGATACACTGGGTCTGATGAATTGCTTCTCCAGCAACTCTTCCACTTGCTTCTTCAACTCCACTAACTCGGCTGGTGCCATCCTGTAAGGTGCCATTGACACTGGTCCAGCTCCAGGTACCAAGTCAATAGAGAATTCCACTTCTCTCTTAGGGGGTAACCCAGGTACTTCTTCTGGGAATACATCCGTGAAATCTTTCACCACGGGTATTCTGCTTACGTCCCCTTTATTCTCCACCTCCGACCGAGCGAGTATCACGAAGCACCTCGCCCCTTCTTCCAACTCTGACTGCCCTTGCTGAGCAGATATTACATCTGATCCTTGGAGGTCTGGAAACGCAATCCTCTGACTACCGCAGTCAATGAGAACGTGATTGGCAGCTAACCAATCCATTCCCAGGATAACATCTAGGTCCTGAAGAGGTAGGCAGATCAAGTTCACCTTGAATCTGCGTCCCTCTACAATCACTGGACATTCGGGGCACACTGTAGAGGTCATCACCTGTCCTGACGCAGGTGTAGAGACCAACAGTTCGAAAGCTAACTCCTTCACTAGAAGGCCCAACTCAGCTACACACAGGCTTGACACAAAGGAGTGTGTCGCTCCAGAATCAAACAAAGCTTTTACACCCCTACCGGCTATAAAACATACACCTTGCATGAGGTTACCTGACTGAGATGCTTCTGCTCCAGACATGGCAAACACTCTCCCTGTTGCCTGAGGTCTGCTGCCTTCGTTTCTCGTCTGCTGAGAGCCACTGGGTTGGGTCGCACCATTCCTACTTGGGCAATCTCTAGCGACGTGCCCCGTCCTTTGGCAGACAAAACACCTTCTCTCAGAAGCCTTCTTGGGGCACGCGTTGGACGCGTGTGGTCCACCACAATGGTAACACTTGGGTTTCCAAGGTTGCTGCTGCTGAAACTGGGATGGCGTTGCTTCCGACCGACGTGGTGGAGGTCTCGTATAAGGCTTGCTTTGTGGGTGCTGCACCTTAGCCTTCCCACTGGAATAACTCCCTGGGTGTGACCTGATCGTCCGAGAATCACCCTTTTCCAGGGTCTCCACCATCTTCGCCTTCTCTACCAAGGTGTGAAATTCCCTGATGCACATCGGGGCTATGGTCCTCTTCAGTCCATGCTTCAGCCCCTCCTCGAATTTCCTACACCTCCAGGCCTCGGAGGTCGCCTGGGTATAGAACCGGGCGAGGTACTCAAAACGAGCAGCATAGGCGTTCACTGACATATCCCCCTGCTCCAACTTTAGGAACTCAGCTTCCCTCGCAAACCTTGCGCTGTCTGGGAAGTATTTCTCCAAGAACCTCACCCTGAAGCTTTCCCAGTCCAACACATCCTCTCGGGCCTCCATCATCTGCTGAGCTCCCATCCACCAGAACTCAGCTTCTCCAGACAGCAAAAAGGTGGCGAACACCAACTTCTTCTCTTCAGGGCAGGAAGTCGCCCTAAAGATCTTCTCCAGCTCTCTGACCCACTGATCTGCCTGATCAGGGGTAGCATTCCCACTGAACTTGGGTGGGTTGTGCCTCATGAACTCGGTCAGTCCCATCTGTTCTTGAGGCTGACCGACGTGGGAGTTTGTTTCAGCCGACCGAGCAGTCTCCCAGTGGTGCATTGTAGCTTGATGGTTCTGAGCCATCGCTGCATTCTGCTGCTGGATGGCAGTTGCCATCATCTCGATGGCCTTGGCAATCTGGCTCATTTCTGAAGAAGGTTGGGGAGGGGTAGGAGGTCTACGTGCCATCTTCTTCGTTTTGGATTCTGAATCTATTGGCTTCTATATTCCCTACAACTACAAGAATGAGATCGATCAGAAATCAATTCATTCAGAAGGTAACATCTTGACCTTACAAAGGTCAGCATCTCAAAATCATTAAGAATTTGAGCTCAACAACAGAATCATAGTGCCTATAAACTTAAGCAGAACACAAGAACAGCTACTGGTATACAATTCATCAATCCAACCAACTTCTTTCAATCACTTATAAAGACACTCAGGAGAATGAAATAGCTCACACCAGAATTCAATATGTGCTAAACATTAAACCTTTAGAATTAAGATTGAGAATCATCTCGATCCAGTTATGAGTGTGCACCCTCACTACTTTATCAAGACCTTCTCATTCTCAATACCAAGATTTTCAGTTAGAGCATATATTCACCAAAGCACACACAAAATTTCAATACAAAAACGTTTGAAAACCTTTCACTATAGTTGTTATTTTAAAATCAAATAAACTTTATGAGCAGAAGAAACACAATGGATCCACAGCCCTCAGGTCATCCTAAGGACGAACTGCTCTGATACCATTAATGTAACATCCCGCAAAATAAAACCATACATACATGTAAAATGAAAATAAAGGTAAACAAATAATATTGAAGAGTACAAGAATATATATTTATAAGTAATGAAGTTGCTCCTCTTAGGGAGTTTAATACATAACCAGTATATTTTTCTAAAATTTAAACAAAATACAGCCAACTAAAATGAAAACCGGCGATCTCCCTACATAGACCGGCGACCTCCTATCAGGGGACCCAAAACAGCCGATCTGCTACCAGAACAAAAAAAACAGGCGATCACCCGATAGAGGCAGGAACAGGCGATCACCCGATGGAGACGTAAACAGGCGATCTCCTTCCGGCGACCACTCTCTAAGGGGCTCTACTCCCTGGAAGATCATCTGCTCCCGTGTTAAATACACGATCATCACAGTTTAAGAGAAAATAACCACAGGGCAATACAAAAGAAAAAGGGTAAGCTAGATGGTTTAAAAAGCTTTTAAATCAATAGTAAACATAAAACTTCACACCATTCATGATCCATATCAATTTTCAACCATCAACACACTCATATTCCATAACTCGTCAAGTGTCTATTTCAAATTTCAGTATTCATGGTTCACACGTCAGACTTTCCACTGACTCACAATGCATAGACACATGACACTACTTCCGGATTGACTCGTGCGTTGACTCAGGCTCAGAGATCTGCACCTGTCATACCATACCACTGTGAAATCCACACAGGGTCGCTGTGAATCCACACAGCCATGCGCATATAATCTCAATGTCATCAACTCTCCCGGTATGACAGGGTGAATTCATATAACAGGCCGAGCTCGTTCCCACTTGAACAACTCATCATACGTATGAACCTCCTTCGACTCTCACCAACTGAATAACTTCCTCTATGTGGTTCCATTATCTCAGCAGAGTCAGGATATCTCCTTCTAGACAAGCCCCTAGTCAATACACCTATACAGATCTTACACGGTATTTCCTTTCCTGAAAATACTATGCCTCGATCCCACATTCACAGCATTCAAGAAATCATACCATGCAGAGGAATATTTCAAATTACAACAACAATCATTTCAACGTTTCAAACTTTCGAATATCACATATATATTGTATTTAAATCCCAAACAGTTTCAAACAATGTCAAACACAGGGGAGTTCGAAACTCGTATTTAAAACCGGCGACCACGTCGCCCAACCACATAAAACAGAGCATTTCGAAAAGAAACAGAGAACCGGCGACCACGTCGCCCTCACTTCAGAAACAGCAAACTATGGCTTGTATTGAAAACGAAGGCTAGCTTCCCTTACCTGGACTTGCGCAAAACACCAGGAGCTCCGAAACCCAATGAAGCTTGAACAACGCCTTGGCTCTGTTTTTGCGTCTGGTTGAAGGACTTGCAGAGAACCTCCCAGGTGCTCTAATGGTGGTCGTCGTTCGTCGTACTCTTGTGTGAAGGTGCCAGAATCGCAGTGCGAAGGAGAGAATGGAGAAGAAGGGAGGTGAACTCACTCTTTCGCTCTTGAACAACTGCGACGTTTCTTTCTTTCTCTCTCAGAAATGGGTTTTTGTATCTTAAGCTGACTTCTCCACAAAAACCGCTGCCACCACCCACTCTGCCGGGAAGTTTGCGTGTACGCTTCACTGAACAGTACGACTAAGCGTGCCTCTGCGCAGGCTAACACTCTGAGGTCACTAGCCTGAACCACTCTTTTTGCCTACGTGTCGCGCATGCAGGACGTTTCATGCTGGGAGCCTGGGTCCCACCTTACTCTGTGTGAAACTCGACGTCGCGCGATAACTTTCCACCGCTGACTCATCCTGGCGAACGACCGATGTCCTCCCCCTCGCCCTGGAAGACGACCGATGTCTCCCTCTAGGGGACGACCGATGCCTAACCCTGGCGACACCCTCATGCCTCGCGCCCTGGCGAATGCCCGCATGCCTCTCGCGCCCTGGCGATGCCCGCATGCCTCGCGCCCTGGCGATGCCCGCATGCCTCTCGCGCCCGCGCGATGCCCGCATGCCTCGCGCCCGCGCGATGCCCGCATGCCTCGCGCCCGCGCGATGCCTGCATGCCTCGCGCCCTGACGACCATGCGTAGCAGGCTACCGGCGACCTCATAGCCTTCTAAACTTAGCTTTCCTTCCTTTTTATTTTAAATAGAACATACATAGAATTCATTTAAAATATATCTCTTTTATTCCAATTAAATTTTACAGGTCCTTACAACATTACCCATATTTATTTTTGAAGTAAAGTCTCGTTAAACATTATTCAATATTTTACCATTAACTATTTATATTACTGGGTTTAGATTTAGGATTTGAGGTTTATGTATGATTATTATAATTCAGGTATAAGTAACTCGTCACTTACTTCAACACTTATTTAAGTAAATATACAATAATTATTGCCACATATTTATAAAATAAAAAACATCTTAAATTTTAACGAGCTTTTTAATTCTAATTAAAATGTTTGATTTGTGAAAAACAATTTTAAGAGATATTATAGTGTTCATAAGATAATATAATAATTTTTTGGGTTTTGTTTTTGAAATATATAATTGATTTTTGAGTCAATACTAAATCTTCTTTAAATCTAAATCATAATTTTTTTTAAGAATGAATGTTTTGTGAATTTTGAGTTAATGTCAACTAAATAAAAAGACCAGAATATTATCTTACTCTAAAAAAAGACACAGTAATAAAAAAAAAAGCAGGTAAATAATAAATCACTTGCATAATAATTAGAAGAAAATGTTTTTCTAAAATTAACCAATACTGTACATAGAATAAAAAATTATTGTTGATTGAAATTTATTTTTAAAAAAATCCTAAAATTGCAAGGATGTCCTCATTTAATAAGTTTCAGTTGTTCTAATTTCAATCATTTCACTGTGAATGTTTTTATCGTAAAACCAATGTGATGTTCTACGAAATGAATCATTAATTTTCTCGCAAGAAAATCCTAGTTCATTCCAAAAAAACAACAACGAAAACACTTCCACTGTAAAATAAAATAAACAATTTTGAAAACGAAGAAGTGTGATCAACTAAACTAATGGGTGATGAATGAAATGCGAAGATGATAAGTTCACGACATGGAACTAGCAAGTTTGGCTGTTTTGGTAAATCATGGATCAATGTTCATCCTTCCTTTCATTCCCTCTCGTCAGCATCATCAACATTTCACAATTCATTCACAGTCACAGGTACCCACACACTCTGATTTTCTCATTTCACACTTTCAAGTTGAAGGGCACACACAAAATTGCATATTTTTCATTGCAAAAAGCTTCATTCAATCGTTTTTGTTTTTTCTTTTCAGATCCCACAGTACTCCACCGAGTTCTCCGAAGCTGCAGAGATTCTATGGATTTAAAAACTGCCACTAAAACCCATTCAAGAGTTGTTGTACTTGGCCTTGCCACTTATCCTTCTCTTGTGTCATCTCTCATATCAACCTATGCTCGTTGCCACCAACCGCACATTGCCCTTCACGTTTTCTCCAATGTTTTGGACCTCTTCAGCAGGAATCTGGTGATTGAGAGTTTGATGAAAGGGGGGCAATGTGATGTTGCCAAGAAGATGTTTGGCAAAATGCCTGTGAGAGATGTGGTCACTTGGAACTCCATGGTTGGAGGTTACGTAAAAAATTCGCGCTTCTTGGATGCATTGAACCTTTTCCGGAGGATGCTGAGTTGCAAGGTTGAGCCTGATGGGTTCACCTTTGCTTCTGTGGTTACTGCATGTGCACGCCTTGGGGCTCTTTGCAATGCCAAGTGGGTGCATGGTTTGATGGCTGAGGAGAGGGTTGAGCTGAATTATATATTGAGTGCTGCTGTGATTGACATGTATGCTAAGTGTGGTAGGATTGATGTTTCAAGACAGGTTTTTGAGGAGGTTGTGCGAGATCATGTGTCGATTTGGAATGCTATGATTAGTGGGTTGGCAATTCACGGGCTTGTAATGGACGTGACTCTGCTTTTTTCAAGGATGGAGATAGAGGGTGTTTTGCCAGATTCTGTTACTTTTATCGGGATTCTGACTGCTTGTAGCCATTGTGGATTGGTTGAAGAAGGTCACAAGTATTTTGATATGATGCAGAACCGTTTCATGATTCAGCCAGAGCTGGAGCATTATGGAGCCATGGTTGATCTATTGGGACGAGCAGGGCTAATGGAAGAGGCCTATGCTCTGATTAAGGCGATGCCTATGGAGCCTGATGTAGTTATATGGAGAGCACTTTTGAGTGCTTGTAGAATATACAGAAAGAAAGAACTTGGCGAAGTTGCGATTGCAAATGTCTCTCGCCTAGAGAGTGGAGACTTTGTGCTGTTGTCAAATATGTATTGCTCTTTAAAGAACTGGGATAGTGCTGAGAGGGTGAGACAGAGGATGAAAATGGGAGGGATTCGGAAAAACCGTGGTAAAAGTTGGATTGAATTGGGGGACAGCATTCACACATTCAATGCAGCTGATCATTCACATGCAGAAATGAAATCAATACACCGAGTGCTGGAAGGTTTGATCCAAAGAGCTAAGTTGGAGGGATTCACACCATTGACAGATCTGGTTTTGATGGACGTGTCCGAAGAGGAAAAGGAGGAAAACTTAACATTTCACAGCGAGAAGTTAGCCTTGGCCTATGGGGTCCTGAAAAGTAGCCCCGGAACCAAAATCAGGATTTCTAAAAACCTGCGTATCTGTCTTGACTGTCACAATTGGATTAAAACTGTATCAAAAATATTAAACAGAGAGATCATTGTGAGGGATCGAATTCGTTTTCACCAATTCGAAGGTGGTGTATGTTCTTGCAGAGACTACTGGTAGAGAGTTAGTTCTTGGTTGCATGGTTGAGTGACCCTCAGCTTATGCACATACTGAGTTAGAAGAAAGTCTCTAAGATGTCTGAGAAGAGATGAACACCAAGTCCTTATGCACCAAAGTAATAGCATATCTCTCCACAAGATACAAACACTATAATAGTATCCACTTACATCTTTAGCATACCTGTTAACTTTGAACAAGATAAAGTAACAACCATTTTGGACATAATTTTTGCCTCACAGTGGTTCTAAGTTGCTACTCAGTAAATATGATGGGCAAAGTGAACCAGGATACCAAATGAAAGCTATTGTGGTAAACTGACTTTTAAGTCAGTCATAACACAGTCAAATGCCTAGGGCAGGTGGCATAGCTCTTAATCATACTTGAAGTTCTTACTGGTGGTGTAAAGATAATATACATCACATTCTAAGTTCAATGATTATTGTTAGTTCTCCTGGATTATATACTAGGAGAGGACAATATTTTTTCTAGAGTTAATTTGTACTTAAAATGCTGTAATTTCAGAATCTGCAAGACCCGCACTCCTCTCTAGGTAATGGTTGCGATGAGGAGGTAGAAGTATCCATGAAAATAACATGAGAGAATGAATGAGATTCTCAGACGTCATGTTCTTGCAGGTAACATGAAATTCATTCCTTTAACATGCTGAATGGGTGGCATTACCAACCTCTCACTGTTAGTTTTACCACTTCTCGTGACTCCTATCTTATTCATCAGCCCTCTTGATTTTGACTCACGTAAGTAGGGTATGCATGGTTTATACAAGAAAGAAAGGAACAGAAATTGAAATTATATTTTAGGTTGTTTCATAGAAGAAAAAAAAATAACAGAAAGATAAAAAAAAATCTTTCTTTTAATTTAGTTGTATACAAATGAAAAGAAAAAAAATGTGTATAAAATGACATAAATATTCATATTAAGAATAAAAAAATGATAAATAATGATATTTTGTTCTTTGTATAAAAAAATCTTGAATTTTTATTTTCCATGTAATGCATCCCAACCTTCTTGTGAAATAAATGAAGTACTAAAATATGAGAGTATTAAAAATATTGAAAACTGTGAAACCATGCAACATATGTTCGAAAGACAGTGTTGTTAGCATTTCTCAAAAATATTTTATTATGGTGAAGGATTTGCTGATTAAAAAAAAATCACACTCATTTTTGGATGAGTATATCATAGATTCTAAGCAAAGTTTGAAGTGTATAATGAAGTTTTAACTGTTTTTTGGTAAATGATTAGTGTGTTCTGATAATTTACAAAGACTAATATTTAAGGATTGTGTAGGTCACATGTATAATTATTACAAATTTAGGTAATTTTTTATTGGTTGGTGAGAAGGCATGTAGCTAGGTAACTTACTGACTTATGGTGTATTGATTTTAGAAAGAAAGAAAAGGTAGTATGTTGAGTCTCTCTCGTATTTAAATATTGAAAAAAATGTTTTTTAATACAAAAATTGGACGACAAAATATTTTTGATGTTGCTTCCATCAATTCCTCACTTTACTTTGTTTGGCTTAAAGGTAAAGGAAGTTAAGGAAAAGAAAAAAAATAAGTAAAATTTGAATTGAAAAATAGATAAAAGGAATTTCCTTTTATTTTCACCTTGACAAAGAAAAACCATTGAGGGAAAAAAATGGAAAACTCCTTGCATGACATGATTTTACCGGACACAACGCCATTATTTAGGAAAGCACTAAAAGAATGGCATGCTAAGCTCTGTCCACGTTTTCCTCTTCCACTGGACTCTCTCTTTTCATGCCAAACCATCTGTTATGATAACATCTCATAACTCCATATAATCACCACTAGCCAAAACAAATTAATTTCAAACTTATAAGTTCTAAAAAAATGGAACCTCACAGTTTGTGTTGCTCATTGGAAATATTTGCACAACATATCAACACTATCACTGAGCTTATTATCTCACCTTGTCATTGTTTTGCAGTGCTTTTGGTTGCATGTCTAGCAACCCTCTACGCTGCATGCAGAAGAAAAGCACCAATTTATTTGATAGACTTCAGCTGCTACTGTCCACCCAGTTCTTATAGGCTACCGCTGGCCATGTTTGAAGAGAATCAACTTTATGATGGCATGGATCCAGAGGCTGTTGCTTTCCAATGCAAGATCATGGCCAAATCAGGATTCAGTGAGCTAACATCCATTTCTCCATCTCTTGCACAGATACCCAAAATCAAGGCTCTGTCCTTTGCCCTTGAGGAGGCTGAGACAATCATGTGTTCAGTGATCAAAAACCTGTTTGAGAAAAACAAGATAAACCCTAAAACCATTGACATACTCATCACTAATAGTAGTGTCTTCTGCCCCACCCCATCTCTTAGTGCCATGGTGGTTAACAAGTTCAGAATGAGGAGCAACATCATGAGTTTCAACCTATCTGGCATGGGATGCAGTGCTGGAATTATTTCAATGAGTCTAGCTAAAGACTTGTTGAGAGTTCATAGGAACTCACTAGCTTTAATAGTAAGCACAGAGACGCTGAGTCTGAATTGGTACACGGGTAAAGTCCCTTCTATGCTGCTATCCAATTGTCTATTCAGAATGGGTGGGGCAGCTATATTGATGTCTAGTAGGGTCCAAGATAGGCACAAGGCAAAGTATAAACTACAACATATTGTTAGAACGATCACTGCACAGGATGATCAATCTCATGGCTGTGTTTACCAACAAGGGGATCCAGAGGACAAAGAAGGTGTATCCATATCAAAGAGCATAGTCAATGTGTCTGGGGATGCCTTGAAGAAAAATATAGCTTCACTAGGACCATTGGTTCTGCCTCTGAGGGAGCAGTTCTTGTATTTATTTTCCATTATTTGTCGCAAAATGTGGAGTACAAGAAGGATAAGCATCTATACCCCAAATTTCAACCATGCTTTTGAGCATTTCTGCATACATTCAGGGGGAAGAGCCATCATTCAAGCCGTTGAAAGAAACTTAAGGCTAAGGAAACAGGACGTGGAGCCATCAACCATGACTCTCTACAGGTTTGGAAATATTTCATCATCTTCAATTTGGTATGAGCTAAGCTACATAGAAGCAAAAGGGAGGATGAAATGTGGGGATAGGGTCTGGCAAATTGCCTTTGGAAGTGGATTCAAGTGTAACAGTGCAGTGTGGAAATGTGTATGTGACTTGAAGCCAGACACCACCACTGCATGGAGGGATACAATTCACTTGTACCCTGTGGATATTATGAGAACAAACTGAGAATAAAGATCGTTGTACACATTCAACACCTTATATTCCTTCCCAAAAAGTAATATTTGATTTGAAAAAAAAAATTGTATCAACTCTAGTTGCAGTTCGTTAACCAATGTATTCACTTTGTTAACCAATAATTACGTCATCGTTATGAATTGACTTAAATAAATGATGTCATTTTTGCGACAAGAGTAATTTCCTATCCACAGTTGCTATAAAATAGCACCAAGACTTAAAATAGAAAGGTCTTGAAAACTACTATATGAACAGAGCAACACAATAAAAAGAAATTCAAGCTCAAGATTTCTAAAAATGTTGTTCACCAAATTAGTATAGTGCTTCAACTTCCTCATGTGTAGAGTAGGTGGCAAAATTAAGTTGCAATACTTTCCCCTCGACCCTTTCTAGATTAAATTAAAGCATAAACCCTATATTTAAAAGTGATGCATATATTTCTCTAGTTTGAGATAGTTAAAAAATAACAACTCATTTAAAATGTTCAACAAGATGGAAAACAGAAATACAACCAGCCTAGCTCAACGATGACAGCGGTATACTGGGATTAATCAGACACGGTATTATGGTCATCCCAAACTAGCAAAATAAAAAGCTAAAGATTCGTACAAATCAAGTCCATATTTGGTCAACATCAATGCCCAATTTGGTTAAGTTTTTCAGCAAATACGTATCAAAATAAATAATAAATTAAATAAAAAAATTTCAGAGTTTAAAATCGATTTCTATACTACTTTTAACTTCATCTAAAGCTCTCGTTTAACTTCTCCAAAACTAAAATACGTGACTCAATACAATTCTACAAAGAGTCTATTCAACAAAATTGCAAAGCTATTAAGATACACATGGATCTATGTAGGAATGGTCATTACAAGCAATCCAATGATACAAAATTGACAACTAAAGGCTGTTTAAATAGAACTCAGAATCACCCCCAACAAGTGCATTTACACCAGGACCTCCAATCTGTGTATTGGCAGAATGGATACCGGGAGAATGTCTAGAATCGACGGATGTCTTTAGGAGGCCTGAAGTTAAGGGGGTGGGTTTCTGGGGTGGCACTCTCATCTTCTTTCCACATTTTTATCGTCTTGTCAGCTTCGCATGTTATAAGCCTTGAACCAGTCATATCATAGGTACAAGCATAAATACCAGCTTCACTGTCGAGTGATCCTGTCGGGAAAGGAAAGAAATAGGGTATTAGACTTGTCAATCTCGTGGGTATGATAGAACTACATAGCATCAAACTAAATATCCAAGAGCAGCCAAACATGCATACCAGGCTGCACAATGGTTTGGGCTTGCTGGAAATTGTGACCGCTCTTCCAATCCCAGAACCACATACTGCCATTGTCACCTTCAACCAGGAGAACAAAGATTAATGCAAGGGACACAGAATATCCATATCAAATTCTTCAGTATGACGCAGCAAGTCAAGATTACGGAGCATTACTCCCTATACCATGACCATGAAAAATTGGGACACGGATTAGTTGAATTTATTCTATTAAATTTATTTCCGAATACCTCCAGTAACCATCACACCCTCCTCATTGACAGCCATTGCATTGATGATAGTTTTCTGTTGAGAGCTGCAGATAAAGCAGATAAACGAGAAGACATCAATTGTTTCAGCAATATATTTCCAACCAAATCTATCAAGAAGTATAATTGAACGAATATTTAGACAACTGATATAAACAAAATCTTCCTGCTTTTGCGTTTTGTCCCCCAACCTACCCAAGCATTCATTAATGATTTCTAATAACATAAATTTGGTAAAAATAAGTTGATGAACTCACAGCATATTGTGAAAAAATTCTCCTTTTGGAAGGCTGAACTTTTTAATATTGTCAGCTGAAGCAGATGCAAAAGATTGCCTGCAGCCAACAAAAAACAAAACAGTCAGAAGATAATACAATAACAAATTTAGCCATACATATTTTATCATTCTGTAAGTAATAATCAACTGATATCAACCACATACTCTTTGGGATGTTGGGCCATTGCTCGAACAGATTTTTTATGGTTTGTGAGAGTTAACATTGTTTTTCCTGGATGAATGCATCACATGTCAGATTGAGCACATAATCACTACACAGATAAGCAAGAACTTGGAAAAATTAAATTCATAAATTACCATATCTTAGGTCCCACATCTTGATGGTAGTGTCGTGTGAACCCGTAACAACTTGGGGATCCTGTAAAAGAAATAAGAGCAGAATAAGGCCTCTGAAGAGCAGGTAAAACAAGGTTAAAACATAGAAAAATGAAGACATCAATCTTAATGACAGTCTGCTTTCACATTTATCATATCAAGGAACCAAGGACTATACAAATCTGATAATCCGCATACCAGTCTTACAGATATTAGTATGTCGGAGTACAAAACTTGATAGCATGTATATAGAATATGCAATATGGTGGCACAACTAAATATAAAATAAATGATATGGACCACAGTAGAATCTGCTTACCGTCGGCCGTGTAAACACAGAGCAAACAGTGTTATCATGACCTGAAAGAGCATGAATCTGCATTTTACTACGTATATCCCAAACCTGGAAATTTAGTATTAGCAAAGCATAAATATGATTTTTCTATTGCTCAATAACACCATTGACAAATATTCTATAATGTAACTGTCAATAAAATCCATACCCGGCAGACAGAATCACGTCCTCCAGTTAGTAAAACGTCAATAGTGGGATGAAGTGCCAAGCAGTAAACACCACTCAAATGACCATGATAAGACCTAATAACCTAAAGACAAAATCATGTATTTTAGTATCCTGTTATTTGATGGAGTTCCAGCCATTGCTGAAATATTCAGCCCCAGAAAAACTAATACTGAAATGAAAATTTGACCTTATTCTGTTCAAGATCCCAGCATTTAACCTGTTTATCATCACCAGCAGAGAACATGTATGTATGCCTGTTGCTAACAGCAAGCCCTGTTAAAGAAGACATTGTTATTATTACCCTATCATAATTGATGCCACCACGAATAAGACTTTTGTATCTTACCTCTAACTTGTTCAATGTGGCCTGTTAATGTGAGCTTTAACACTCCACTTGCCAAGTCCCATATCTGCCCAAATGAACAACTTAGCAAAAAACCATCTAAAGTTTTGAAAAGTGCATAAGATTTTTTAGCTTCAAATGGTAGCAAGTTCAGGGTAAACAACACACAAATATTTTTTAATAAATGAATAATTAACACAAGACCTAACTGAAGGAGAAGAGCAACCTCATAAGGTCAAAGTAATTTTGTGAAGGCATTGAATATGCTCTAATAACCAAAAAAGATATGCAGCAGCTATAAATTTGAAACTGGAAACATTTATAAAAAGGAGGGGCAGTTGAGATTTAAATATAAACAAAAGTAACCAACAGAATTAACGATTCAACATGACCCACTAAGTTTTCATTCTTACAATCATGCCTTCTCATAACAAGCTACTATAGCATGCATTTTGTGAT
Source organism: Phaseolus lunatus (assembly GCA_013389735.1). Taxonomy (NCBI): domain Eukaryota; kingdom Viridiplantae; phylum Streptophyta; class Magnoliopsida; order Fabales; family Fabaceae; genus Phaseolus; species Phaseolus lunatus. The sequence goes on along the minus strand of CM023865.1, from coordinate 39,844,945 downwards.
CAAATACCTTGATAGTTCGATCTGCAGAACCAGTACAAAACCATGTGTTACTGGGATCAATTGCAATAGATCTCACCCATCCTAAGTGACCGCTGATGACCTACACGAAACATATCAAGGTTCAAATCATTTCAACTCAAACTATATCAAAAGCATTACTACTTAAATTATGTAAGTCAGACCTCATTAGAGCAAAAGACTAAAAGAATCAAGACAATAACATAGACACCAATTATTTTTAAAATTGAAATTTGCTAAGCTGAACGGAACCACAAATGCTTGAAAAATTGCATTCCTACAACAAAAGAACTATATCCAGATACACCACAAAATGGCCTCCAACACTGCAAGAATTAAAGAATTATTCGCCTTTACCATGTACTGCATGCACAACAATCTAGATGATCTGTAAGAGCAACACACATTACAACAAAACACATCTCAATCTAAAACGAATTTAAGAGATAAATGGGTTGTATGGCACAACCCAACCCAAGCAAACTGAGTTAGGATTATGTTTGTGGGTCTTTCATCTTCAGACTTCTCTATCATCACAAACCACAGTCAATAGAGTTGTTGACCTTCAAATTTGTAAATAAAGAATATGGTTGAAATAAGTGATACATCTCTTATTACAGTTGTTGAAGTAATCACAATCATAATTGGGTGGTAAGAAAAATAGACTTCGCAAATTCAACTAAACAACTATGAACTTTAAGAAATATGTTTTGTTTTAAATTCAACTAATTCTAGTGAGCAAATCTTCATACATGTATTCTGTTTTCACTAAAAAAAGTGAAATAAAAAATGCAAATAAGCTCTAAGATTCCCCCAATTTTGGAGTTGTCCAACAGATCATTTATATAAATGATAAAGCATGATTTTCTACGTATTGCTCTATTTTATCTGAACATGTACATCCAAGGTAACCTTGCACCTAGTTGTAAGAAAATGGGGTCAGCAGTATGATGGAACTAAGCTGAGGTCTTCCTCAGCTAAACTACAAGCTAATGCACCATACATGCCCGATTAAATTTGTCATGGTTCACACAATCTGAGGATGATAAATGAAAATAAATAATACCAATGTCACTTATACATAATTAAATATTACGTATAACCAAAACAAGGGTTGAGATACGTACCCTGTAGTTCTTCCATGGTGCATGCCATATAGGACGTGGCCATTTACTTGGCATTCTTTCCATCAAAGCAGATGTTGATAAGTTCCTGTAATGTAGAACTCATAGCAGTTTAGTCAAAATATCCGTTGGAATGTCCATCCTAAATACATACATACATACAGTCCTACATTCACAGAAAAAAACATAAACATATCGAGAGAGAAAAAACACAAGATAGTGGACAAAACGAACAAAATGAGCATAAGTCTCTTAGAAAAATATGACGTAACAATGACAGCTACAAGTCACAAATTAACTATCTTGGAATCTCTTTAAACTATAAAAAGCATCAAGAGAAAGCATGAACCTCTCAGAAGAACCAGAGGCAGAAATGACTGCTGTACTTTTGCTCTGCAAGCCAGTATTATTCCTGTAAAGGAAAGGAAGAACAAAAATATAAAAACCAAAAGTCTTCAGTAACAACAATTCAAAAACTTAGCATGTTGTGTGACACAATTCATGCTTCAATTTTATAAGTTATTGCTATGCTTTCTACATGTCACAAAATTACAATGTATGTGACTTCAAGAAATTATATTAAAATCTCTGAATGTAAGCAAAAATCAAAATGAAAGAAAAGACAAATGGAACAGTATATTTCTCAACACATGGAATCCCATTTATTTTTCTTTCGAAAATAAAATGTCACTCATCAGCAAACTTCGTCATTTTTCCCAAAGTAAACAATTTCTTGTTATATTGAAAACTGAATAGGTTCTTCAAAGAATATTTTAGGATATTCATGATTCATTATTAAACTTTAGCAAGCAGAATATATGATTCAGATCTTTGCTGCTATATAGACTAATACATCAGAAATAAATTTTCAAATAATTGAAGAACTATGAAGAAAAAAATTTGATAACCATGAACCAAACAGACTATTTATGAATAAAAAATGCTCCTCAGGTCTAGATGCAAAAAATTCATGAAAAAATGGAGGAAAATATTCTTACGATGTTGTGGATGGCATAGCTGGACCAACAACCAAGGCATTTTGCGATCCTCCTTTCTGAAAATCTTTGGAATCTCTGGGACCTGTTAAATAATAAGAAACAGTATCAACATGTTGACCAGTAACGACAAGGTTCTCTTGAAATTATTGAGGAATAATTACATGGAAAAATGTTGAAAACACTAGAGATAAGACACTAAATTAAATTTTCAAGAGATGGGGATCATATTTTGGGGCAAGGCAGAGTTGTAAGAAACATAATATACAAGAAGGCATACCAACCTCTTCCCAAATGTAAAAATTGTGTACATCATAAGCTCATATAACAAAGAGGGGGAAGGGTGTAAGAAAAACATCAGTTCAAGAATCAAGAGTTATGTAAAAGGCACCCACAACAGGAGTTTGCATACTTTAAATATATAGCTATACATTATCTGTTTTCATAAACATTTTTTAACAGTGATTACAACAAGGACATCAATTTCAAATCTGCAACCTTGTTCTTAACAAATCTTCTTATTGGGAAAGGATTTTTCCTAACTCCTGGGAATTAGGGTCAGCATGTGTCTACATATTTCACCCTCAAAAACCAAAATATATACTAAACTAGTAAAATACCAGGAAAAAAAATATAGACAGAACTTACTCTCCTACAAAGTAAAAACTCTCACACACACAGCACAGCAACATTACAATCACAGCAATGTAATACAGACATTGGCAATGTCATAAGAAACTATAACTTCATCACAAACAACAAAAAATTGGCTGAGAAACTACAAACACCCTAAAATCAATTCAAAAACCATCCTACAACTAAATAGCCAATCCACGTATCCTTAGACCAGTAAGGCACCTGGAAGAGCAAGAACATTAGAAGGCCCTGCTTGTTGAGCGCGATCCTGTGCAGCAGAATTTACTAGATGAGCAGGCTCATTGGCGGTGCTTTTGATTCCAGCATACTCCAAGCTCACCTAATTTTCATTCCAAACAACACAACAAAACAACTACCACAGTTCACAATCCAAACATTTAAAAGTCCGAAGACACTCACAATAACCCAATCCACATCCATCTTCGTACCTTAGGGTTTAAGGAGAAAACACAACGAAATCAAACGAAACTCGCAAGCATTTTAAAGATTCAGATTAAGTAACAAACTAACTAACCTTATGGCTAATGCGAATTCTTTTGCTGCAATAGAAAATTGGAAGCATGAATCAGTGCTGAGTGTGAGAGATTACGGAAAGAGCGAGAAGATAAAGAAGCCATACCTGTCAGCATCGGGAGGAGCGAGGTGACCGTGAATGGGAGAGAAGAGATCGAGAGCGCGCTTCAGAGACTTGAAGCTTAGCTTCTTCAGGGACTGTGGCTCCACAGACTCCACCTCCATTTACGTCGTCGTTTCCGTCTAGGGTTTTACACAGAAAACGCTCTCGGAGGGACTCTTGCCAACCCCGCTAGCTACCCACCACACCTCGTCTTTCTCAGTTAAACATAACACTCTTTTTCTCCTTAGATGCACCAATTGAGTTTTATTTCTTTGTTATTTTAAAAAAAAATATATATTATTATTTTGTATACAACAATTTGGACATAAATTATTATTTTAGTTATGTTAAAAAAATATTAACTCACTGGTTAATGATACAAGCAGAAATTTCCAAAATTAAGTTGAAAATTTGGAATTCAAAAAATAGTTTATGAAAACTTTCTTTCTGGAATGGAATAAATTACTGTGTTCTGAAAATAAAATTTTAAAATGAAATTAAAAATCCAAATTTTATTTTTTAAAAAAAATATAGAATACAAAAACACATTAAAAAAAATTCAAAAAATAAAATCTAGAAATGTATTTTAAGAAAAAATTTAAAATTCAAAAAGTGTTGTGAAAATACAAATCCAAAAAGCTGTCAAGAAAAATAGTTTCGAAGTATTTTTATCCACATTCCTTATTTTATTTAAGAACATTCTTATCATTTGATCAATTGGATGCACGTTCAAATTTGATCAATCAATTCCCCACAATTTTTTAGAACTAAAAAAAAAAAAGTATAACTCACCTTTGAAGTATTTTGTTTCTTCCTTTAAATGGCAAAAAATATAAATAAAATAACGATATATAATTTTATGTGATTATATATAGGTGAAAATAGGTTTTTCATGCATTTAAATATAATTAAATTTCATTAAATCTTTTAGATCTATTAGTTTTAACCCTCATAATATGTATTTAAATATGTAATGACATGTTAATTTAAAATAATTATTGATATAACAAAGTTAGATACATTTTCTCATCATTAACTGATTAGTAGAACCATATAAAAAAAAATATTTTGAAAACTAAACCCAATAAAATAATTTTGGTGAGTGCTAAAGCAACAGCTAAATATATTTATAAGGATTACAGATATATTGAATTTTCTCCAATATTACCAAGTGTTAAAGGGGAGGCATTTTTTTAAATCTCACAATTAGATTTTCCGACAAGTAATTTATAGCAATTAAAAACTGTTTTCGTCATAATGTATTATAAAAAGAAAATCTTAAATATTTATTTTTTTTCTTAGTAAGTAACATGGCATTAGTTATTATTATGTATTTTTTTAAAGAATAATTTTATTCTTTTAAAAAATTAGTATTAGTAGTAAATTAAAAACTTAATATTTTTCCATCAGGGTTTATTACACTTGTTTTAATCCTAAGCTTTGATATGTCATAACAAATTAATAGACTTAGAAATTATGTGTTTTGAAAGGAAAATTATGCAAGCTCATGATTGAAAGGAACAATATCACCTTGGTATTTGATATACAACATTTCCTGTACACAGAAGACAGTCAAAACTATTCACATTGGTTTTCAATCGAAATGTATATTTATATCTTTGCTATAGCCATCCTTGATGCAAAACTTGTACTTAAGCTAAGCCTTTGGCTGTTGCAATCTTCTTGGCATCACAAGGTGGTTTTGCAATGGCATTACAACATTACTGCATTTCAGATCCTTTGTTGTAATACTTGCCAAAAGGTTGGAACTTGAAAGGATATGTTTGTACAAACTGCAATTTGCTCTTCCTACAGAGGGATCCAACCCTATTGATCATATAATTGAGGAGTTTGGATGAGAACAATGTCACATTTAAACATTGTTTTGTTGAAATAAATAAATAGAAAGAGCTTTTACCTTGATTAGTCCCGTCTCAGTACCACAAAAAATTATGTCATTGGCTGCAAGGATGCTTGTTATCTTGCTTCCTGCTGATATTCTCCCCAACTTTTTTGGTGCCCCTCTCAACCATATCTGGTTTGGGAAGTTTATTTCAGATTAAGAAGTTATCTTGATGTCATTTGTTTAAGGGGTAAAAATCAAGGTGAAAATTCTAGGATCAATTATGTTGGTAATTTTTTGCATTTTGTATAAAGTTCTGCTTAAGTACTTGCAGAAAAAGGAAATAAGAAAGCAAAACAAAATCAGTTCATTATATGTTCAATTCCATCTAACCATATTAGAGCAAATGGTCCAAAATATATACTTGTGACCCTATCAGTTCTTTATGTATATCCAGTGTCTATAATTGATAATTTTTCATTAGATACGTTTACCTACCTGAATGTGGTTTGGTGAAGAGCTGGAGATTAGATACAAGAAGTCTTCTACCACTTCCATGGCCACCACATTATCTCCTCTGTCAGTAAGAATTGAAAGCTTTGGTTTCCTAGTTCTTTTCCATTCCTGTGTAATCCATCCATGTCAGGAGAGATCAAGGTTTTTCTTGAGCTCAGGTTGTGATTCTCACCTTGAATGTTGTGCCTTCAACTTGCTTATTTGCACTATAGAGCCAGTCTCTATATGCCACAACTGCATTGATGGGCTTACTTTGCTTCCTCCAACTCCTTGTAGGGGGTTTGATCTCTAGTTCACGGTTGTGTGTTGTGGAATACTCCTGAAACAATACCATGTCATGCTTGCAGTTTATTTGGTCCTAGAATGTATGTCAAGCAACAAAACACTAACCTGTATGCTTGAATCTGTGCATCCAATATATAACTTTCCTTGAGCCACCGTCATGCACTTCACATTCTTGCCTTTGAGAATATCTCTGGTCACTCTTGATTCATTAACTAGCTGCAAATGGTTAAGAAGATAAATGAAATAGTTCCAACTTTCATTAGCTGGTTATAGAGAGGATCTGGTGGGCTATGTGCGTGTGATTTTGCTTTCTTCAGTGCAACATTTATCTGACAAATCATGGGATGTTTTGAAGCATCACCTTTAGTCCCTGGCTCTCCGTAAGAGCAAAAACTGTTTCACCATGTGCGCGCAAATGATGAATTGGTTCCTTCAATACTATAACTTCAACACATTCCAGCTTTCTCTGGATCATTTTCCACACCTATTTTATGTATGTTATTATAAGATAATCAGTTCATTTTTGTTATTAGAGGTCTTGGTAGAGAAATAGAAAGTGGTGACCTTGTAAAGGGTGTAATCTTACCCTTATGGTTTTATCAGTGGATCCGCTTATAAGGCAGTCAGATGGTTCATAAAGTGAAAAGCATGTCACTGACTTCTTGTGCTCCTTAATGTCCCATACAAGACTGGCTGAGTGCCCCCTAATATCCCAAACCTATGACTCATTGAATGCAATAACATGATTTAGCATGTAGTCTATAATATAAAATATACACCCCATGAATCAGATCATGTGCTTTTTACCTTGATTGTTCCATCTGAATACCCACTGAACAGCAATCCCTTGAAGTAGATGAGGGAGCAAACTGCTAAACTGAAGCTGCAACCTGCCTCAAGGATTTGTGTATGAACGCAAGAAATACGCTGCTCTTACCACCAACATGATTTGGGTGATGTCAAAAAATAAATCATTTAGTAGTGCTAACCACGCTAAATAAATAGGCAGCCAGATTGTAAGAAATTCAAGAATAAGCTCCCAGAGCAATATCATAAATCATTTACTTTTATGATAGTCCTCTTTTAGCCCTCACTATCTTTATTTTACCCCACAGTGCCAATTTGTATCTTTTACTTAAATGCTACACCCTTAAACAATTCCTCTATCAGCTTCAAAAGTCCTTATATTTTCAGTTAAAATGGAGCTGATAATGAAAATCCCCCCCACCATGTTGGCCCTAGACTGCTGGCATACATACTTTTGGCATCGATCATGTTAATTATGGGAACTTTACATAAATTATGTACTTATAGAATATTCATGCAAGTGTTAAAACTTAGTACATGAATGAGTACTCACTGATATGTTTGGGAGCAAGAAATCGGCTACTCTATGTAATTCCTCAGCCATCCAAATAACATTTGAAAGGCGCCTTAGTGATTCCTTTACTCCTTCTGAGAAATGCATTAGTTTTTGTTTCCCTGCATGAAAAACAGTGTCTGACTTAATTGAGAAAATGGATAATTCTTGACGAGGAAGTACTCCATCATTCATAAACATAAGAATGAGAAAGGCAAACATAGCAAAGCTTTCATGCTCATAATCAACAGATACAAAATGTCTTTGTTTATAGCTATTTTGTGTTTATTAATAGGGTATGACATAAACCTTGTTGAGGACAATACCTTTTCCCGAGGCATAATTAAACATGCACATACATGCTAGAAGTCTTTCCTCCAAGTCCATCCCAGGATGCAGAAACTGCTCAACTCCACTTAGTATAATCTCAGATGCAGAATAACTGATGCTGTCTGGACTTTTTGATATATGACATCCAAGCCATGCAATTGCTACAAGGCAATCTCTAGAAACCCTCTTTATCTTGCTTCTGAGAACCCTATCTAAAGTATGGAAGACAGAATCCCCAAGACTTATGATACATTTGGCAATTTTACTGCACCACAAATCTGTGCTAGTATCCTGCATGTAATGAAATTTATCAATCTCCTTAAACATGTTACACAGCACGGTTCATGCTGTCATGCATATGCTTTGAACATGCACACACACAGGATTTTGGAAGCTTACCTGTAGACTCTGATCCAACCAGTTGAAGTTCTTTATCATATTCTGGTGATAGGGAGAGGTCAAACCTGTCTTTCTCAACAACCATGCAGTTGTATATGGTTCTCCTGTCCAAGAATATGTGCCAGCCAGATTTGATAGAATGGATGTAGATAATATCTGCTCTGAGCTTTCTTCTGATGTCATTGCCCTGAGAAGGATCTGCACTGCTTCTTCTCTAAACACGGCTTTATCAGGAGATTTCTGCATTATAGTTTTGTTTCGTTAGTAATTAAAGGCTTCAAGTTTCACATACTACCTGAGTTATTTGGTCAAATTATATATATCGAAGTCTAAGATTTTCATAATAATAAAATTCTAAACATAAAGTAATTTCAATAAGAACTGAAAGATATTTTTCATTGACTTTATGCAAAATGTATCATTGAGTGACTTCAAAGTTTACAAACTTCTAATTTGTGAGATCCACATGATATATTCTCCTTTTGGCAAATATTTTTTTTGCTCAATATTAATGATGAACACCGTGTAAATTAACTAAATGGAATGGAATGGAATGTATAAGACTTAATGTTTTTTTCCTCGTGAAAATGATTGAAATTCATGAACTGTAGACTTATATTTTTCTGAATTTTAACAATTACCAGTACGTCTAACTGAAGCAAAAAATTTGCTGCTAAAAGCTGGTGATCAGATTGTAACTGATGTGCACAATGCATTAGTATCTGCATAATATTGATGCTTCTTTCTTGCTGCACACGTTGCAGCAGACTAATAGCTGACGATCTGAAAAAAAAAAATTGAAAATAGTAACAGAAAACTCTCTGAACTCTCTGAACAAGGATTACAACAAATATATGAACAAGCCATTGCAGCAACTTGTTAAATACATATATGCTGCAAGTACTACTCAACTATATTCAAATGAACATGAATTGAAGATATGGTTGCATAGTTATATACCGTGGTATACAAAGGATTTCCTGAAAAAATTCTAGAGCCGTGCATTTGGCGCGGATGTTTTCTGACTGCAAAAGGTGGATAAAGGGAGCAAGTGGAGTGAATTGTGATACATACTTTCTGCACTGGGGATCATACTGCATGCATTTTATAAGAATGGTGGTTAAAGAGAAAAATTCTTCTAGATTATCATTCCTGGCAACTTCTAGAAATCCACTGAGAACATGAGGAGAACTGATGGTAGCCAAATGCATGTTATTTGTGGCATAGTCAAATGAAGTTACTAGCTCTTCAATGATCATCAAGGATGCAGCATGAGGTGTCAAAAGAAGTGACTCTGGCCTATTCTTGTAACTATTTGAAGTGCATACAATCTCCACTAATATTGGCAGAAGCTCCAATGTTTTTATATCTATAGGTGAAGGATTTATTAAATAAATTAGAATTGCTGCCTCGTGGACATTTTGTTTTAGAGCACTTGCCAGATCACACAACCTTAAACCTTTCTTCTTGACATCTTCTATGATTGACTTGTTCCTTGAAATTATTGTTGTCAGAATAGATACTGATGCTCTTATTTTTCTTTCCTCTTTGGAAGTAGAGATAGCTATTAGCAGCTCATCCAAAATCACATCCTTTAAGGAAGCATAAGTGGCACCCGATGAACTAATCAAGCTCTCATAAATTGATGCAATGTCTACAGTATATTCTTCATCACATTTTCCTAATACCTCTGAATAATGTAGTTCTGTAACTCTCCTTTCAGTCAGTTCTGACAAGTCTTGCAGGGAATATCTTCTGGAGTTTGAACAAAGTTCATCAAACTTTCCTAGGCTATACAATCTTTGTATCTCGGAATTTTCATGGCTTTTCTGGATGGGCCTATGTTTGCAAGCAGGTGTAAATGTTACATGATCAAACAATTTTTTTGGCTGCGATGCATCCTCATTTAATTCATCCTCTCCAAGACAATTTAAGGGAGTATGTCCAGTTTTAGCTCTGTATTTTGAGATAGATAAAGCAATATCTTCTATGGACCTGTTGAATCTACTAGAATCAAGCTTAATTATGTTTCTCTTTTCCAACTGCTCTTGAATGGGATGTTGATGAGCTTGAGGCAAACCAGAGTGTTGTTGTAGCTTCCTGTGAAGGTCAGTTACATGAAATTCCATGAGACAACTATAAACTATAGTGTAGAGCTACATTAGATTTGAGATGAAGTTTGAGAAAAAAAAAAAAAAAAAGACTGTTAAGGGGCCGAACCAGTTGTGAATTTCTGGTGGTAGATCATCTGCTTTAGTTATTGTGGTTTGTATATAAATTTTTCTGTCATCCACATTTTCCTGAATATGAACACATACGAGTTAAAAATAAAAACTTATTTTTAGCTTATAAGGTCAAAATTTGACAAAAACACATATTTTAAGAGTTTACGACTTGTCAATAAGAAATCTTTTGAAAAGTTAGCACTAACCATGTCCTTTTTGGCTCTAAAATCCTTAAAGAATGCATCCACTGATACTGGAGTCTTAGAGTGCGCTTCTATCATCATATCTTTGAAACATTTGATACTTGAAATTGTTTGGTTCTCTTTGTCGTGATACTCAACTGACTTAAGTTGTTTAAGGGCCTTCTTATCACCTTCATATTCAGCAACATCCATGAATTGTTTTGACCCATGTTCCATTGTATGCATCACATCTTGAGAATCAAATGGATGAACCTTTTTATACTGCATTCTCATAACACATAATTTAGGGGAAATGAAAGGGGAACAAGAAAGAAAAGTTGTTGATGCATCTATGATCTAACATTGTAAGTTTCCACTTGTATATAATAAAATATGGAAGTGTTTAATTGAAATGAATTTTTCCATGCCATTGCCAGTAATACAAATAACTAAGAACAAAGCTTACCATATTGCAACTTTTCAATCTTGATTCATTGTGAACTGAAGTTGAAGAAACACAGCTAGTATTTGGTACATCCCTGTTCGTAATAGTAACTTAATTTTAGATGAAACAGTACCATTCCAAAAATCTAATGTCTGGACTTCAACAAACAGTATCTTATGTCAGTTTTTGCATTTCTTTCCATTGATATTCCTACTTCTCCTTTTATCTGTAATTATGACTGACTATTATGGATTGTGACTGAAATTATTCTATTGCATTCATTAAATGTGTGACAATTTTAACCATTAAAATAAACGGCTTTTTGACTGTTTCTCTTCAAACTTAACCATTTGTCTATGGAATAGTACTGTTAGAAAGATGCTTTTAGATGGAACTGTTGTATTAATTACCTAATGGAGAGTGAAAGGGATGGAACAAAATGGCATTGAATAGAATCCCCATCCCATTGTTAGGGCCTTTTTACAATGAAATGGAAAAAAAAGTAGTTTCATTCCACACTCACAAATTGGAGAGCAAGAAAAAAAGAGGTATTCTATCCTATTGTAAACAATTGAACATAGCATCATTTCCATCCCTTTTCATCCATTAACATAGCCTCAAAGTCTAGCTCTCAAATCCTAGAACTTCACGTGGTTTACATTTTACTGCATACTTTTTGCCTCTTTTAGTTGAAACGTGTTTGAGAGAGAAATGTATTGTTTTGGAGCTCTAGTTCATGTGATTGAGTTCACATGAGTCTCCTTACCAACATTACATTGGCTAAAAGTCCCCGTCAAATATAAACTTGAATTTTGCTAAATGCCTTTTTCTAAGCCACAACAAAAAACACTGCATTTTAAGGTTTTAGATCCTAGTTTTTTCCTCAAACTATGGGACTTCAGAACACACCAGGTTCCACTTATTGAGCATTGTTTGAATGTGCATTAATGTTGAAGAGCAAGGATTAATCTTACACAGAACGTGGTGATTGTTTGCTGCAGTAACTGCGCCACCATGGAGTCTCTCCATAAAGCATGACCTGGTAATACACCAGACACTCCTTGTACCTCCTTGCCACCTCCTTAATTGCTCCATCCATTTCATCCTCAGAAGACACAGATTCCAAACTTCTACTGCTGCAGTTACCCTGCATCATGTGAATGCTCGATTTGGGGAAAAGACTTTCACAAAGTTCTGACGCAAATTCTGTCCAAACAAGCCTTGGTGAGACCAACACTGCTTGGAGAAAATGCAGTGCAGCCTGCCACTCATCTCCCTGAAGCTTCCTAACCACTGAGAGGTAAAAGTAGGAGCAGCACACCAAGTAACGGTTTGGAATTGTGGCTGTGACCTCTTCCTCATCAAGCATTGCAGGCACCTGAAGCATTTGTTCTGAGTTCATTAGCCTGAACGATCTATCTTCTGGCTGTTGAGCTTGAATTGCTGCCTCAATGCTGTCAATGCCCCAGTAAAGATTAGACAACACTGACTGCTCAGAGAATTCAAAGAATTCCTGCTTTTGAATCCTTAACTTGGAGGTGCATCTCAATTTTAGACCATTCCTGGTCTTCTCATCTTCCAAGGTGTCTTGAATGAACCTGTTGATAGAAACAAGCACCCATATGTATTTGAGGTCTAACATCTCATATACCGTTTTTGGAAAATTGTTCAGAAGTAAAGAATCACGTTTAGAACGCGGAAGCTATGACTTTTAGCTTCTTAAAATCACATCTGAAACGTGAAACGAACTCTGATAATAGTCCTGAGATGGTATCAGTGAGGGATATGAAATTGAAGAGGAAGTGGGAGCCCTGTGATGATTGGAAATGCTGATATTGTTGAGTACTTTGGTGTTGAATATGAGAAAGGAGTTAATGCAAGTTGTGTATGTGATTAGATTATAGGTAGAGGTTTAGCATCTGGTAGCAGTTTCCTCCCGTGACTGTTTTTAGCAAGATTCCAAATTTCATTGGACCCTTTAATCTTCTATTGCTTTCAGACAAAAAAGAGACCGTTGTCTTTCCTTCAGTGGGAAAAGTTCCAAAATAATGAACATTATAGTGCTCCACTTCACGTGTACCTTATCACTATGGCTTTTCTTTCTCTCTACGTTTTTTCATTGCCGACCTCTCCATCATGCTAAATTCTCGTACATGGTTACACACACTTGTTTATAAGTGTAAGTGTATGCATACTTAGCTTGTGTTCAATCATTTATGTGCTGTGCATGTGCAGTAGACACACATCACAGGAAAGAGGTGAAATCTAGTACACGCTAAGAATACTGTAGGGAAACTAGGTTGTCATGTCATCTTAGGTTGAATTATTTGCTCCCACTAGTGGTTCATTTGATGATCACACATGCACAAACTTTGTGCTAAAGGCCTTGAAAATTCAAATATTCAATTTACATTTACATGCACATTTTTTTAACATGCATTTTCAAAATGCATTATCAACGTCCTTGGCCTAGGAGGACACAAAATGGTATATATTCTCTTGCAAAACTTTTATTATCTTCTTAGTTTTTCGCAAACTGATCAGTCCTTTGAGATGGCACTGTTGTAAGATTGTGCTTGGATTTCTGTACCTTTACCTGTGGTCCTGTGAACATTGACTTGTTGGTAAAAATGACTGTAACATGCCAACGAATAGAGTTACAAGCTTCATTGCATTGGGGTTTGAGTTAACAGTTTTTTAAACACTTATTTAGGGTAAACTTAACGAAACACACTTACTTTAATGGTCATATGATAAAATAAACTAGATAAGTAACTAATTATGAAGTAGTAAGAAATAGACTTAAAATCTAACTAAATCTTATAAGGCTTAGATAATGAAAGAAGAAGATGTAGTGGAAGCCATGAGTAAAGAATTAGTTCGTGATACTATATTAAAAGTGTACTTTTAAGTTTAATTCAACCTTATTAAAATATTTATATGATAAAATTATTTGCATCCACTTATATATTATATACTATGAAATATCATTATCTCTAGTTGACATAAAATCTTTTGTGAAATTTTTTATAAAAGAGAAGGTCTTTACAATATGATATTTTTATTTTGAAAGTAAAACTAGGATAAATCAAATTTATGGTTAAAATTTGGTTAACTGATATTTTAACATACCAGCATATGCCTCCAAACATGCAAAACAAATCTAACGCAAGTTCTTGTGAAAGCTTCCTTAAATAGTGTTTGTCCGAAATGTAGGAAGTCAAGATCATGTTACCCTTTAAACAAGAGTAGAAGTAAACATTGGTTTAGTCTGAAATTGAGAATAAGCTCCATTTAAAAGAAACTTACCATTAGCAGAATTGAGTGACGTAGATGCATCTGCAGACAAAAACATTAGTAGTTGTTATGTCAATTTAGAAGTTGGAAGTATTGTGGAGAAATCTCTCTCTAAGGTGGACTTGCCATAAACTTGATTCTTTGACAACTGTGTCCTCGTGGCTCCACAGAGACTATGTTGACCTGTCTGGACAAGTTTCATCATCACTTGGAATATGCTGGACCATTTCCTCTGTAATCATTCACTCTTAACTTCACACTGTCATTCCTACTGCAACATTCTGCTTATTCACGGGAAATCCAACACAGTTCTAGTTTCAAGCCTTCCTATTATTATACAAGCTTAGTTCTCAAAGTAGAAAAAGAAATATTATCTGTAGTTTTTCTTTAGTTGTTGTATGAGTTATGATTAAAATCTATTTCTTAATTTCTTAATAAATTTTTAAAAAAAGTTATAGATAATATAAGAATTTAGTATATATTTTTTTTCTTTTTTACATTACTAGTCAATCTTGTATTATCTAGTTATTCACGTGGACTATTCATAGTATGTAATTTAAAATACATCTAATTAAATTTTTAGTTTTAAGAACTTATTAAAATATAATTGAATTTTTAAATATCATATTTCTATAAAAAAAATTGAGTTAAATTTTGAGATAAGATTTGTGGAGTTTGATGATTTGCATTGGGAAGCGTGATCTGTAACGAAAAGGACGTGACAGTTGGGAAGTGATGAAAAAGGCATTTAAAGCAACTCTGTTCCACAATTAACCCCAAAACTTTATCTTATGTCCCTTTTTTTAATTAATCTATCACTCACTTCAAATAACAAATTTTATCAACAGGGAAGAATATTTAAAACAGGAATAGAGATTAATATATATATATTAAAATTTTAAAATATTACGTAAAATTGATAATGAGACAATTTTTTTATTTTTTTATAGGTTAAATATATTTTTATGTAATTTCACATAAAATTGGTTTTAATTTTCGCGTCTAGCTTGAATTATAAATTTTATAATATTTTTAGTAAATAAAATATTTTTAATATTATTTTGAAATTTGAAAATAATATTTAAATGAAAATAAATAAAATCAAAAAGCCTCAGTTGAAGAAACGAAAAGATTAATACTTACCGGTACAAATGGGTTAAGTTATTTATAGATCATTTAATTTAACTATTTAAATTTGAATTAAGATAAATAAATTAAGTTTGAATTTAATGTTGATTATCAAACGAGTTGAACTCAAACTTAGGAGTTTTCTTGTTAGGTTTATAGTATAAAGATTGATAGAAGAATAATAGGAATTTGGATTAAGAAAAGTTCTTCTTAGAAAATTGAGTAGATAGTTATACAAATTAGATTATTTTTATATAAAATTTTCCACAAGTAAATTAAAAAATATTTTTTTATAAATTAAAATTAGTTTATACATAAATTAAAAATAAATAAAAATATGTTAAAAAAATTATAAATGAATTGTGTATTTTTTTTATCAGTGAACTTATGTATGAGTTAATTTCTTTTATCTTTTAAAAATATGTGTTGAGAAGTTAGTCCAAAAAATAATAATAAAGTTACTCTTATTTTTTTATTTTTTTTCGCAACTCTTAAGAAAGTTGTCATGATAGAAATAGGAAAATTAGTAGAAAAGTGGCCATTATAACTAACATTATTGTAATAATAAATGTTAGTAATAAATGTTCATGATAGTAACAGTGATAATTGTAATGGTTATAATAATAATGATAATGATAGCATTGATTATATTAATTATATATATTTTTCTTTTCTTTTAAAGTGTAGTTTAAGATTGTTTTGGAAAAAATTATAAATGTAATAAATTTCGTTAACTTTAAAAAATATTTATAAAATTTGCTATTTTAGTTATTTATTTATTTTTACATTATAATAAATGTGCGTGTGTGCATAAAAACTAATTTTAAAAAATAAAAAGTAAAAATATAAATAATGAAATAATGGGTAACTATTGTTTTTAAAAATGAAAGTGAAAAAAATTTATATTTAAAAATGAATGAAAAAAGTAATAATAATGGTACCTATCAGACTAATGTTAAGCATGACAACTTGTAATAATAGTCATGATATATTACAAAGATTAATCTAGCTTGTGAAATGTTAGGAATGGTGTTTAATAAATAAATAAAAATACCAAACTTAATAATTCAAACAAAATAATTCATTGCCGATCAAAAAAATAATAATAATTCAAACAAAAATATAAATAACTTTTTTAACAAATCAAAACTAAAACTTAAATTTAATTATTTTCATTAATGAAGCAAATTTGAACCCGTGTGTTCTTCATAAATCAAACTTAAAATTCAAGTATTAAGTTTAAGTTACGATGAGAAAAGTAGTGGGTTGTTTTGATGAATATGATAATCATTCATGATTAAATAAGTTATAAGTTATGCTATACATTCACAAGCTTTGCTTTCTATTCCCATTGTTCATATGATCTCATTATTGGTTCAATTATTGAGTAAATCCAAATCTCTCTTGGTTCCACTCTAATGATCCAAGTAGACCCTCATTAAAATATCAAAGATATGGAAAATACAATTTGATGTTGAAAAGTTCCAACTGAAGATTTATTTAGAGTTGATTTTGATTTTATGTCCTTGTTCACTTGATCCACTACAATGGTTTAAGGGTTTTTTACCATTTAAAAAGAGTGATTTTGGAAGTTTTCAATGCATATAATCTCACTTAGTGATATCTTAAAAATATTTTTAAATTTAACTTAATTTTAACGAATAATTTAAACTTTACTTCAACAAAAATAATTTTAACTTAGAACTTGATTAAATCAAATTTAACATAATTCAATTTTAAGTATTTTTAAGTTTGTTTGAATAAAATATTTTTCATAATTTTCTATTGGGTCGTATTTTAGCCTAAATTTAATAAGAACATCACAAACTCATGTTTTATTAAGGTATTATTTTACTCGATCTTAGTTGAGATATAATTTGATCAATCTTGATTAATACATCTTTGATTAAATAAGTTATTAAATTGATTAAATAAATTAGTAGTTAATTTGTAGACGTTATAAAGACATCCGTAATATTTGTTTTTTATTTATATATCTAGAATTAAGGTGATATTAGTTACTATTTTTAACTTTCTTAAATATTTTATCTATTTGCCATAAGTGAAAGAGAAATAATAATGTTATATTAAGAAGTTAGAAACAGTTATAATATAACTAAAACTATTAATTACATATTTTAATTAGTATATTGTCTTAAATAACGATTAAAAAACAGAGATAATAAGTTATTTTCTGCAGGTAGAATTTGGAACCAAGTAAAAAAGAGTGTAGTTTCAATTAGTTTTACTTTAAAATTATAATAACACGTGAATAATTTTTTTTTGTAAAAAAACTAAAAGTTGAAAAAATGAAAAAATTGGAGGGACCCATATTTGTTAAAATGAATGAAGGTGAAAGTGCCGAAGCAACACTGACTTTGAGGCAATTAATATCCCAAAGACAGAAATTGATTGTATCTTTCTCTTAGCCAAATTTATTTTGTCCACCTAATTAATTCCCTCACATTCCTTTCTCTTTTCGTCCTTTTAAACCACATGCAAATCTAACACCACTTCATTCCATTCCACACACACCCCATAAATAACATCCAAATTTTAATAACTATTATATCTATTTTTTTTTTTTTAAATTTGTTTGTATTATAGTACGTATAATTCTCTTAAAATTTCAAAACAAATAATACTTTTAGAAAGTTATATTTATATTTATATTTATTTTTTTAAATTTTGACAGTTAGAGCATCCACTTTCTCAAATTCTTATTTTATAATTCAAAAAACTCAACAAGATTTCACAAACAACCATAATCACAATTTATTTGTATTATTATTATTATTATTATTATTAATAATAATAATAATAACTTAAGTGGAATGAATTTTTTTTGTGTAGTTTAAGAAAAAGTTGAGCAAGTACAAATTTTGTAAGATAAAATGTTTGACAACATTCTTTTTGATATATTTGTATTTAAACTAATAAAAAATTTCACGAAGTTATAGGGTGTTTAAGAAAAAAACTTAAATTGTAAAGTAGTCGAGTTTTTAAGGAATAATTTAATTGATTTTGTCTTATGATATAAACTTTTAGGCAAGTATTTGGAAGAGTTAATGATTTTTTTTCATATGTTCAGAAATTGTTCATGGTGTATTTTAACAATTTTCTTTTTAATATAATTCATAATTTATATAGAATTTTCAGTTATTAAAGGCAATGTATACAATTGCTTACATAATAAATACTTATTTAATAAATTATTTATCGAAATGCACCCTTACTTTTTATTGTTTGTTGAAGTACTCATATCAAACTCTGCAAATTATAATAAATTTTAATTCTTATCATCTTTATTTTAAAATAAATGAAAATTTGGAAAAGTTTGTTTTGCCTTATTTCTCCTAATATATTTGTCGTCATAATTTTGCCTTATTTTTTATTTGTCATTTCTTATGATTTCTTTTATATTTTCATTTGTACTTTATATCAAATTTTTAAAATTAAAGATAATACTAATTATTTTTTATTCATTATGTCTTTGTTTTAACGTTAATCGTACAAAGAATAATTATAGGACCAATTTGTTTGGAAAATGGAAAATTGGCAAGAGAGGTGGAAACATAATTTGTAGTACAGATCAATAATCCATGATGTTATGTTTTGTGTTTAGATGAAAATAATTATGAAAAAAATTCTTAACTCTATGCATGGAACAATAACTAATATATCTAACTTTGTCGAGTTGAGATGTTCAAACTGTATTTTTATTATTGGACTATTGAATTAGAGATATCAAGGTTTGAGATTGGTGTTGTGATACACGCATATCTTGATTTTTAGAGACAGTATGTTGAACAACTTCAATCTCTGTATCTTCTCTAATATCAAGACGGTTGACTACATTATTCTTTCCTTTATATCTATGTTCGGGAGGAAATCATGCTTCTTGTAGTAGACTTTTATAGTATGGTCATTTTTACAATAATGAATATGAATTTTTCAATTTGAAGAATTCTCGAAGTTCTCATTTTCATGGCTTGAAGAAAACTCATGTTTCTTATTACAGACACCTTTCGTATGGTCTACTCTACCTTAATGTGTGTAGAAAATAACAAAGACTGCTATATTAATCTTGGTCTCCAATCCTGTAGTGAAATTGTTCTCAACTATTTAACATTCCTGTTGAGGTATAAAAGAGAAAATTTTAGCAATAGGTGGAATATGATCCATTAAAAGAACATGTGATTTAACATTAATGTACTCCTCATCTAATTTTTGCAAAAATTGCATATCATGATCTTTCATTTTTCTCAGCACAGTCAAAGTAATTACTCCACATGTGCATTTTGTGTCATAGGAGTAGGTAGGGTTAAGTTTGAAATTCTTAACCTCATCCCATATGATTATCAATTTTGTAAAGAATTTTGTAACAGTGAAATTTCTATGTTTTAAAGATGAGGCTTTCATTTGTAAATGTGAAATTCTTAAGATATTTTTTTGAAAAAATATTGATAAAAATCATTTCACATCTCCTCGACTTTATTCATCCATAAAAGTCTTTGTCTTATGAAAGGATAGACTGGATGAACAAGCTAATAAACCATAATATTATTATTGTAGTGTTTTCAGACTCAATAAAAAAACATTTTCTTTCATAGGTTCGACAAAAAAAAAATATTGAAAGAACAAATAAAAAATATGTAACCAACTTCTTGAGATAAGAATACTAATACCATCTTAGATATATTTCTACAAGATAAGACTTTAACATTCATCATAAAAAAAATAATGTACAAATTAAAAAAGAAAATAACAAGCAAAAATATAAACACTGAGAAACTAAGAAAAGGATTTGAGTGAATTGTATCTTATGTTATATAAGGTGATCAGTTTTATTATATATACAAGACAAAAAGAACAAAGCAAAAAATAAATACAGCAACAGAAAAAACAAGATCACACACAACAAGAGAACCACTCAATGATTCTCAGTTGAAAATTTTATTTGAAGTTTCTTAGATAATATTAAATAGTGGATAAAAAAGAAATTAAAGAAATAATACATACTATATCCATTTATATGGAAGAGAATTACTTAAACAACTTATAGCATAATAAAGTAGAAGTGAATATTAATTGGAAAAAATAAAGAAAAGTGAAGTAGGGATATATTTTAAGAGGGGGGGCAAACAAAGGTGGGTGTGTCTGGATTTGAATATGGAAATGGAAAAAGTTGCAGAGAGAATGGTGGTGATCTAGTGTCGGTGGTCACCATGCTTTTTCTCTAACTTTTTTACTCTTTACACGCTTTTTTATCATGCTTTTCTTTGCTTTCTCTCCTTCCCTATACTATATTTCAACTTTTGATGTGGACTCCTTGTTTATTTACAAAATGAAAGAGAGCACTATTTTAGATGGCAAAAAGCATATTTTTTAGGCTTTTAGCTCACAAAACAGTTTATAATACAACGTTGACCATAAAATCTGTTTAAAAAAAGTTTACAGTATTTTATTAAATTAAGAAGTTTATAAAAGACTAAAAATGTTGTCTGAAAAGCTTATTTTTGATAAATTGTTTACATGTCAATTAATTAGAAATTGTCCCAAACTTAAACAACCATTGCAAAAATTAAGATCTTTAACATCCTTAATAGCATTACATTATAAAATAATTGCAAATGTTAAAAGTAATTCCACTTTCAATATGTTTTAATTGAATTAATTTCTCAAATACTCCCTAAAATAAAACTTATTAAATTATTTTCTTATACTCCCTAATTAAAAGTCTTTTCAAGTTGAAGATGTGGAAACTGGGGAGATCCCATGATGCAGTTATCAGTCATTCACCCTTACATTGGTGCCCAAGCTTGGCCCAAGTAACAAAGAAAGAAAATCTGTTTTCTAATTTATTATTCTTTCTCTGATTCTAGTCAGACAAACCCCTTCGCCACACAAAAGTACTTTTCTCTTACAATTTATTACATAAATAATCATTTCTACTAAATCAATTTTGCACATTTTTATGTTGCAGTTTTGTGCAGTTGCAAAAACAAGAGTGTTGCTTAGTTTTCTATCCGGGGTCCATATCAGAGACAACGTAAAAGCAACTATTAGTTCCAGTGAAGATAGATCCAAGTACACTATTCATCTCTCAAATCAATAATTATGCAAAAGCATCAACAAGAGGGGCAAAAAGAATCTTCCCACAATAGATCACAGAAGATGCAGTACAAGCCCACAATCCCTCCACCTAAAAAGAAAAATGCCACAAGCTTTCCACCTCCAAACAATATACCCATGTGCATGTTGCTTCTCAATAACTTCTACCATAGCTCAATGGGAAGGGTGTTATTACATAAACTATGCGCTGATGTACCCAGGAAAACAAGCATGGACACATTGGATTTTCCATCTTATATGGTCCTATATTCATCAGAGAAGTGAATTTCATTATTGTTTTCATCTGAAACATCAGAGAAATATTTGTCAAAAATTGTTCAATAAATCATATGAAATCTTAAATCACTATACTTGAGGTTTGGTCTGTTCATTAAAAGACCTGAATTGTCTAAGGTGCTTTACCGTTAATTAGCCAAGCCTCCCCTTGCCATATCTGGGTATAGCCTTTCCTCGGAACCAATTAATTACCATTAAAAAACACCAAAATACCAGAATTTAAACACGAGTTTCAAGTCAACTGTCAACCAACCATCAAGAAACAATAGGTAAAAACAAGTTTTTGACCGTACAAGAAAGTGACCGGAAAACAAAAACTGGAATCCGTAAAAAACTACAATGTGTCAATACTGTGTTAGATAATAAAATACCAATTAATGAGCCAGTACAGTCGGAAATAGTATGCTGCGCACAAATGTTTGGTAACATGGAACTAGAAAAAGTAAACCTAAAAGTGTGTTTGAAGATTTGAATTCCGACTACGTTGGATAATTCAAATCCCTAAAGATGGGTGGGGTAAAATAACAGAATAAAATAAAAAAGCATCCTATTTCTCACATCCCAATCACTTGAAAGTTTCATTTATTTAAAAGAGATCCAGAAAGGGGAACTGCACGAAATTGAAACTGTATGAGTAAGCAAGAGGCATTAAATTATTATTTTGCCAATATTTTACACTGCAATGGCGTTACCAGAGTCCAACATTTCATTACCAATCGCACAGAAAATTAATACTCTAATCAGACAGGAAAGGAAAATTCACAAACCTGGTCCAAATCAAATTCAATCAGATGACTACAAGACTTCCTTAATTGACGTAATAGTAATCCACCTTAACGAAGCAACATCTTTTCCTTCATCACATATATACCTACATCAACTATATATAACCTCTTACCCTCAAGCAACTAAGAAAACTCGGATCATGAGCTTGTATTTAAATGTCGAACACTGATGATACTTTTAAGACTTTGACTTGTGTAATTATTTGCTGACATGTTCTGCGTCATTAATAATCGCGTATAGCATAATAGATAATTACATCCATATATCCCTCAAACAATACAAACACATGTTTAAGCATATTCATCAGAGACTTCTCACAGGAAGAAGTGTACAGCAAAAGACTGGAAGCTACTCAGTTAGGATACAGCCTATAATAAGAGCCACTCCCACGGATATATTAGAAATCCTGAAAAATAAAATGTGCACAAAAACTCAGCAAGTGATACAATGCTTCCCTAAGCTATGAAAAAGTTACTGTTGCAGCCACTTATGCTGCAAGAAAAGGACAGAACAGAAAAGAACTGAGAAAAAGTACATCAAAAAGTGCTAAAGGAAATACAGAAATTTTGAAAGATGAATCAAAGACTCTTCTTTAAATACGTAAAATGATATGAAGATTTTAATTCGTTCTCATTACTTTTGATGAGAGGGGGTAGGGATGAGAATTTGCAACTGGCATGGCCTGTCAAGGAACTATTAAAAGAGTACAATTATAAAAAGAAGAGCATGACGGTGACAACTCAGAATTGGAAATGATAATTGACAACTCAGAATTGGAAATGATAATTGACAACTCAACACAGCGATGGAGAAAAGTGAAATATAAAATGTTCAATTGGGAAGGGAAAAATAGGGATCCTACAACTTTACGAAAAAGGAAAAAGAGTTGTGATTAACAAAATGCTTGATGTCAGAGATTGAGGGAGAAGGGAAGGAATGCAACTAAGGAAGCAAATGTGGAAATGGCACAACCCCACTTTTGTTGGACCCAAAGATTTCAAAGCATCATGCCATGGATGGACCTGAACAGAGGGGTTTTATCCTTCTTGTAGTAACCACTTTACTTTCTCATTCCGACTTTATGTGATCAAACTTTAACGTAAATATCATCACTATTTATACTAACAAAAGAACCAAGTCGTTAAGAAACATTAATTCTATTCATTTTTGTTAGTTTATCAAATAAATAATGTTTGAAATACTTTTAGTTTGCACACCATTAAAACTAATCAATCCTGAAAGAAGAGTCACAACCATTCCCCCTTTTAGTTTAATATCCACTTAAGCCCGTCCTTTTCTTTTCCTTATACTTCACACCAAATAAACATTACTAAATAGCAATATACAGAAGTGAAGAGTCGATGTGTGGGCAGGTGTCTGTGGCTCTAATGATCACTCAGAAAGCAGAGACACTCCATGTGTCACCGCATGGCCGGAAACCAGCCTAGGAACTTCTGAACTGAAAATTACTGCAATTAACCTTAATGGCAATCACTTCAGAGTATATCTTGGAGACCAAGGACACATGATACAAGAGTTCAAGAGTTTTTTGAAAACTCGATGGCAGAATAGTTGAGATTAAACCATGAAGGATGGCTATGCTTTAACACCTGAATGAAATAAAGCGTGTTTGAGAGAAATTGAGTGTAAAATTTACTAGATACAAACCACTATCAACCTTATCTTATGCCTCTATCCTGGTAATGTGTGAACTTAGGTAAATAAGACTGATAAACATCAGAATCATAAGAGTTCTAAAGCTCTAATGGTATGTTTGGACAGAAGTGTTTAGAAGGGAGATACCAAATAAGAGTTTAGTTGTTGATTTTATTATTTTAGTTCATGGTCCTAGTTATTTGCAAATATGAGGAGGTTTTCTTCCTCTTTCCTTGACTGGTCTTTTAATCCTACGCATTTTGTATCAGAACTCTACAACGACATCTGATTAGTATATGGGTTGACTACCCCTTGTACCTCATTTATCAATATATCATTCTCTTTGCCGATTAAAAAAAAATCTCACCTATTTGCCTTTCCTTTCCTCCCATCCAAGTTATGAAACAAGAGGAAATCTATCAACAGTAGCTTCTCTATCCCTTCCTTGCCATTCTTTCCTGTTGATAACTGAAACCAAAGCAAAAACGTCTCAAGTATCTTGCCAATTTGGGCACCAGAATTAGAATCCCCCCTCCACCTCACTTTGGAGGAAGATCTGTAAAATGGACACGCTGAATAGTGATCATAAGAATAAACAGAAGAAGAGAACCCTCCCACATACACAGGGCTCTTGGCCCTGTGATCAGCCATAATTGAACAAGTATGGGGGATATACTTATAAGGGTAAAGGGGAGCAAAAGTAAAATTTTTTTATCAGAAGGTAGTTTTGCATTGTTTTCTATGAATTTTCATTAAAAAATATCATTTTCTGTTCCAAGTTGTTTAAACTAGAAAATTATGGATTTTGATTGATACCCAAGTTGAATTCTTGTATGACGGTTCACTTTTTGTTTCCTTAGGTTCCAGCTTTGTTAATAAAAAAAATTAAAGTTGGAGAGAAAACTTTGGATTTGATTGATAAGCCAGGTTGAGCTCTTGCATAAACGGGTTGGAAATGTTCGCTGTTTGTTCTAAGTTGCTTTGGGTGCCCACTTTTATTTATTTGGACAATTTTTTAGTCTTGAGTGATAATTTGATACCTGTGACAAATTCATGCATGCGCTGATTGAAAATGTTGTGTTTGTTGCTTCTGATTCACCCATCTTGCTTTTGAAGGACTGTTAGTCCTGTCATCTGTGGCTCCGAACTTGGTCTCTGAAATACTCATCAGTCATGAATACTCTTGGTCCTTGTGATCCAAGATTAACTGGGTTGAATATATGCAGGAATTTCATGCTTTCTTCCCGTGTATGCAACTATGCATTGCTGCTGCGCTTAATTTCTGGAAGATATAGTCCTCCCCAAGGTTGTAAAACTGTGTACAGGGATTTCTTGTTGCTGTTCAGCATGCCCAAAAATACCTTCTTTGTGTTGGTTACTAGACATTTCTTACTAGACCCTTTTAAAAAAAGGTGAAATAGTCTTTTTTTATTAATTTCTTAGGTCTTCTTTCCCTTCACTTCCTTATTCCTTTATATTTCTTCACCATTTTATTCCTCAAAATTTCATAGTGCTATACAGTTTCTAACAGAAAGCAAGCTGGAGGAGGAGGCATTACTCTTGTTAACTAATTTCTTAAACCAGCAAACTAAACCAGTACTATAGTTGCAGGCATAGATGAAAAACTCATTTGATAGATGCACCTTAACAAAATCTAGATTGTCAAACGAACCCCAGTATGTAAAGCTTAATTTGAATGCCACTTCACTAGCTTATAACCTAATTAGAGTTTTAAATAATCAGAGCAATAAAATAGCCGCCCATATCAACACTCAACAAAGTTGACCACACCCCATAAATCAATGCAAAACAAAGCTAGGAACCTTAGACAGCAAGAAATAAAGTGATTTCCTCTTATCTCATCCTTAGAAAACTTCTCTCACAGTTCCAAATCCAATTAATCATGCAACCAGTAACATGCCATGTGAATGAATTTATCCAAACCGCTTTTAAGTTCAAAACAATCATAATCCGATATAAAAGAGTGATAAATAAACACGTTTCAATCCATTAAAAAACTAACCTAATTCGATCAATTGCTGAACCGAAACAAAGTGAATAGACAAAAAGATACCTTCATGCCATGACTGCAAAGTTCTGCAGCTTATCACAGTGAGGAGTAGGCAGATTCCTATTCCAACTCCGTCTCTGCATCTCCACCTGACAGTATCTCCGAAGCATACTCCTGTAATCCTTTATTACACTTTCCTCAACCGCCAGACGAGCATCACTCCCCACCGGATAATTTGCATCAAACGCCTGCGATTTCACGAAGAACTGTACCCCGTGCAGCTCAGTCGTTTTCGGAATCTGGTAGTTGTAGTGCTTGTGCAAGGAATACTCAGGCTCAGAAAACGGCAAGTAGGCGAGCAGAACAATAACCAAAAACGGCAAAAGCTGAATCAGAAGCATAACATTGTGATGCCTCCCTCCTGATCCAGCATTAACCTCAGGCCTATGGGGATTCCCCATGCCGCGGGGCCTGAAAACGTGGTTCCTCCCAAACACTTCGGAGTGTCCGAAGAAAGCCCTAAATATCTCGTCGGGATCGAACTCGTCTTCGAAGAAATCGCGCGCCGTGGTTGACGTCGTCGTTCTTCTCCTCCTCCGCCGGAAAGTGTTCACCTCGCCTTGGTCGAAATCATCGACGGTTCCGGTCTGATCATACATCCTTCTAGAACTGTCGTCACTCAAACACTTGAAAGCCTTGGAGACCTTCTTGAACGCGTCTTCTGAGCCTGGCGCTTTGTTCTTATCGGGATGAACCTTCAGCGAGAGCTTCCGATACGCTTTCCGAATCTCTTCGACGGAGCAACTCTTCTCCAATCCAAGAATCGCGTAGTAGTCGCTCTTCCCTTTGATTTCCCTAATCAACTGAACGTTCTCCTTCGTGTAACTCGCTTGACTCCTGTCCCCGTTCAAACCTTCGCGCCGAGAAGAAGTACCGGTGGCCGGCGCGCTATGAGCGGCGGCGGCGGAGGACTGAGAATCGAGGCGCTCGCACTTTTGGAGCAATGATTGAATCGGCAAATCGCGGTTGAGTCGCTGAGCGATTTTGATGAATTTGACGGCGCGGTCTTTGTTCCCCGACGCGATTGCTTCCTCAGCGATCCGAACGCAGCGCAATGCTTCGTCCTTGTTACCTTCCATGGCGGAAACAGCTAGTTCCCTAACTAACTCAGAATTTGAGTGGAGCAGTGCACATGGTGAATGAAATTGGTTCAGCAAAACCTAATTAGAATAAATTAAGGAAGAGGAGTGATGTGAATTATGTAGAAAGCAATAATAAACACGAATGGGAAGTGAAGGGAGAAACTACTTATACCAAAACCTTTTTGTTCAAGAACTTTCCGTTTCGAACTGGTAAGTCATTTATATTGTCTCACTGGAAATGCATTTCCAATTTTTTTAAATCCTTCGAACGTGTATTAATTAAACGATTAAGTATTGTTAATTTTATCTTAAATGATTAAAATATAATAAGCGAGATTGTATTTAATTATTGATAGTGTTTTGACAATGATTAATAATATAAGATTGAAGTTATTGAGAAGTTTGATTTCGTATGTGATTAATTTATCATAAATTTGCTTACAATCATATACGATTAATTGAAATAATATGGTTTCACCCTGAACTGGAAGAACACCCACCAATGTGCCCATCTACATGACCAGAAAAATTATTTAAGCTTAACCAGTCACTCTGAATTTTAGTTACTTTTGTGGGTGTGGTGTTAAGGGCTACATGGCAAGTTATAGTAGCTTTGTTTGTCTGTGTTGGGCGTTCTATGATTGGTTTGGTTGGTTCGCAGCAGTGTCTCGTAATGATTTCATATTTGTGGTCCTACCTTACGTGTTTCATGAAGGAATTTTTGTATACGTATTGTGGGTAAATCAATCATCGACTCAGTTAATTTTATGAATCGTGTTGTCGCTTGCATTGGAGAAGAAAAGGATTGGCATCTTAAAGAGCACATGGACAAAATAATTAAATTCAAGTTGGGATTATATTGCAGAGATTTGTGATAGCTAGTCGATGTGTGATATTTGGAAATTGTGATTTTATTGTTGAGAAACTCATGTTATGAAGAAGCAAGAAACAAAAAACATAGTTGTTAGATCTAGTGCAAAAATTGAGTGTGGTTACAAGATTAAAGGACTTACACAACTTCTCCAACAACAGAAAATTGGAGACATTTAGATTATTAAAAGGATATGCAACAACGAAGTTGCTATGCATATTACATCAAATCTAGTATTGCATGAGGAACTTAATAGCTAAAGATTTATTGTCACTTTGTGAGAGAAAACGTTTTCGCGATAAATTATCATTGACTTGGTCAGTTTCAGTGACCATCATGTTTACTAAGTCCTTCAAGGAATCTCATGTTGATGACATTTTTATATGATTTGACTTTGCATAAATTGAGAAATATACACAGCTAGCAATCAAGTATCATATCGTTTTAGTTATAATTATGTATTCTTGACTTTTATTATTATAACAATAAATAGAGAATTTCTTTTGTGGTCTGAACTCACATTCGACCAATCCTACAGGTTTTATCAGAACAGTTCTCATAAATTTCTCATCATATTTACATTAACATACTCGTCAGAAAAGACCGGTCTTTCAGGGTCCAATGTCGCATATAACTGCGATTTTTGGGTGCGAAAATTCAGAATAAATGTTAGTTAGTTTTCTTCATCAGAATCGAAAGACTGTCTTTTCCTTACAGATTGTATGACATCCATGCGCTTATCATCTTTGGAATTGAACATACCAGTACAAGACTTGACTTTAGGAACACTAAGAGAACGAAGAGGTGGTGTACCCGTCCCCTTGTTTATTTCCCTGAGCACAGAACGAGCTGTTGCAGCAGCTGCAGCATCTGCCATTGCTGAAGCGACTCTTGAATCACTTGGAAGCTCGTTACCTGACACACTTTTTCCAACTGTTTGTCCTTGTGTCTTGGTCAGGTTCTTAGAAACATCAGGTGATTGATTTGAACCTGATTTTGGCTTGGTTCCAACCGCAGCTTCAGCAACTGTTGCTTTAGCTTTTGCTGCTTCATATTTCTGAATATCATAAATAAGCTCTTTCTGCAGTTGCTTGTCAGCAACCAATATGTCATCAATCTCATTCTTGTAGTCCTTTAGAATAATGCGGAGGCACTCCATGAGAGAACCTATGAGGGGACTATTCTTGGTTTCCAATAGACGTTTCAATTCTATGAAGATGGGGACTGTGTTTTGGATAAGGCCCTTCTTGACTGCCTGAGTTATAGCCTTTCCTCTAGCTGCAGATCCACTGTCTACTTCTTCTTCTATATCTGCTGACTCAGATGATGCCCGAGTAGAAGGAATGCGTATCTCTTTACAGCCGAGAATTTGAAAAGCATCCTGATACCACAATTAATGTTTAGAATTAGAACACAAATTACACATGAAATAAGACAATAGTAAAGGCACTGATGTCTTCCTTCATATTCCAATATATTTCCATTACCAAGAGCTTACACACACACATGCAGAGCATTAACGAAAACCTGGTGACCATAGCTGCTACATATTAATACCTGTAGAACAGACTGTGCAGTTGCATCTTCTATATTGAGCATACCATCAGAAGCTGCAGCTAGAATTTCGGCACATAACTTGGCAAAGGTTGCTAGAAGATGCTCGGGAGCCATTTGTTTTAGTAAAGAGACATAAATATGCATCCTTTTGGACCTTGACTCTTCATCAGTACCCCTGTAAAAAGAACAATACAGACTTATGAGTATATAATCTGAAATAAATAGTTGTCTTGCCAATTGCTGATTTCGGGTTCTATTACCTGATGGAAAAACTTTTACTTTCTTTTCGTGACCCATGGGACTCACGATGTCCATTATGGGCATGACAGTCGTTCAGTACAAAAACAGCCTCAACAAAACTATTATATGCTAAAAGTGGAGACTTGACTGTTGACAGAAAAACGACAGTTAAAGCCCAATGACAAACATATTCATCAATTTATATAACCATCAAGATAAAGCTTCTTACCTTTCAAAATATTTCCAAAAAGAAAATCCGCTAGCTGTCTTATCTTTTCTGATTCGTCCACAAGTGACAAAAGGAACCGAAGAAATAGCACTCCTCTCCATTTCACATAGTCCCTCTAGATAAAAAGAAAAAATATGTTTAGCAAATAAATACACAATTATTCCCCTTCCCCTTTTAGAACAGATAAATGAAAACAAGCTGTAAAATAGATTCAGTTGACTCATAAAAAGTACCTGCAATAATCTGGATAGCAATATGAACGTTTGCCTTCTCACGAGTTCACAAGGATCTAAGAGACACCTTGTGATCTTTGTTATGTAACTGATAACTTCCATGAAGAAAAGTCAGAATAACAAGGAGAATATTTACAGACGTTGAACATATATATTTTAAAAATATTGAACTTCTCCCCTGCACAATACAAAAATTACTCCTTTGCGTTTTATACAGTCTGCTACGTGTTTACCAATATGAAAGAGAATACAACATTATTTCATTACAATATTATACCCTTTCAAATTCGAAGTCACTTAAATGCAGTATAAACGAGGCTTACCAATCCACAAGTGCGGTGTACCGGACACAAAAATCTGCCATCATGACCACAATGTTGTTGCGAAGGGCTGCAGATTTGCTCTTTTCAAGCTCCTACACATGTATTTTGTAACAGAATATATATCGATAAGTGAGAAAAAATATAATAGTCAATGAGGCATAACATAAACATCAATGCGACAGGATCAACCTGTACAAAGAGAGGAATATAATTCTTAGCTAGTTTCGCATCAGCGAGGCAAAGCTTGCCCATGGCTAGCCACCCTTGAATATAAAAAGAAGGAGCTTCGTGTTGTAAAGAAGTTGAAGGGCCGGGTAGGTTATTTAATTTAGGACCAGAACTCCCAGAAGTAATGATGGTATGCAGTAGAGGAACTACATTGCTCATATCAGCAGATGGGCAAACAATAACTAACGACCCAACTGTATAAATCGCTGTAACTGCTTTAGACAATGCCTTGGAGATTGCTACTGATTTCCTTCCTTTCCTGCTCCCACTTCGAGGAGGAGTGAAGAAGCTTCCTTCCGCATTTTTTTCTGAATTATCTGAAATGAATTTTTCTATTATTCTAGAAGCCCTGCTGAGAACTTGGTGGACCCATTTCAAGACTAATGATTCTGCCTCTTCAAGATTTGAAGCTTTCCGCTTGCATAATGTTTTTAGTGCTTTTAAGTGAGCGTCAACCTATGATGCAAAAGTAACAATTCAATATGGTATACTTTTAACTATATGTATCATATAGCGTCAACCTCAACCATTATCATTCTGTTCTGCCTCCGCACCTCTGTTTAACTTGTCCATCTTTCTGTCCAGATTTATTAACTCCCTCACCAGCTAATTTTTTTTAATGAAAATAGTTCCATTTACTATTAATAAAAATTCTATTACGCCAGCACTGTTTGATATACAAATAAGATAGCTTGGCTAATTGCTTAAGAAACTAAGATAATCATGGAACTAATATTTCTTTATTAAATGATGATGCTGTATAAAGAGTGTTCAGTTTTTTTAATTGTGGGGGCATGAGTGTAAGTAGAACAGTGATAGGACATGAAAATTGAACTGAGAGAATGATATCTACACAGCTTAAGACCATGCAGAAGTGTTAGTTTCAAGGCAACCTTCAATCCAGTCTGGTCCACAAGAAATCAGCGTCATAGGCAGAATTGATACCAAAATATTAGAAGTACTGTGAAATTACAATATATGATGCAAAGGATGATAATAAGATAAAGAAGCATCCCAGGGAATTCGTTAAGAAATTCTAAATCTGGTGGATAAAAAATGTCTTGCTTAACAATGGTAGAATATCACACATTCACGCCATCCAGATAGTCATTTTAAAATGATACAAGAAGCAATTTTTTAGAAGCCAGTATCGAATTCAAACAATAATACCATGTAATGATTACCTCTGTTGAATGCATGTTGAATGCTTGAACTCGTTTGAGCAAGTTATGAGCCAAATCAGCTGCGGGTTCAGAGGGCAGCTCCACAGAAACATTAGAAATTGTTTGTAAGAGGAAAACTCGGTCACTAGCCCAGGCAACAGTATTGCATTCTGTGCTTTCTTCTTCAGATGCATTTTTTTGTGCAATTGGGCTTTTGAACTCTCCTCCCACTTCATGTTTATCAAGAAGCTGCCAATGATGATGAAGAAACTCCCAGTCTACTGCTTTTGAAAGGAATGTTGACACCTCTGACAAAAGAAACCAAGCACCTGGCGGGGCAGTCCACTTTTCTATAGGCATGGAGTGACTCAGCCAGATAGACTCCGATGCCCTGATTATATTTTGCAGTGCAATAACAATTTTCTGATTCATCTGTCTCTTTTTGCCAAGATTTGTGCAAATTTTCTTCACCCAAGGGCTCACCTCCCCATTGCAAACCTCTCTTAAGAGATACAGAATTCCGTCGGGAAATAGCATCTCCATCTCACTGTCTATACCTTTTCCTTTCATCTTTCTATTAGAAGATACAGTATATGAAGAAGTAGCAGATGCGGCTCTAGATATCCGGTCCAAAACAAGTTCTTGAAACATGTTCTCACATTCTTCTTGGATGCTTGATTCATTGTCAGTTATCAGACGGGGAACTGAATGTAGCCACTCAGTCATTACTGTTTCAGCGGAGAATGTTCTGAAAGCCTACATTTCATTAAATAAATGTCATAAATTAATTATCAGTTTTTACATATTAGCAAAAAGGAAACAAGAAAAACATTTTAGGGGACATGTGAGAGAGATACAGAACTTATCACATTTACTAAGATAGTAGAAATAAATTTTCAAACATACAATTCTCCAAAACCATTTCAGGCAGAATCTAATAAAAACACTGGGAAAGCTAAGCAACTATCCAAGGAATACTTAAGAGTTTGACATAAGAACTTCATTCAGAAAAAATATAGTTTGAGTATTTATTCAGCCATGTGGAACATACTTATCACAATAGACTGGTATTACTTTACGCTCTCTACATGGATTCCATAAATAGCATTGTTTCCCTAACAACGAAACTCAATTTTATAGGCAACAATGTAACTCAATTTTATCTATTCAACCTAAAGGCAGAAATAGTTAATAGAGAATAAAAAATAAAAGCTGTCCAACAGATGGGCAAATTGGGAGTTGAAAATCTCCTGCACTGTAGTCTTTATATTCAAATTCATTCAAGGAAAACTAGATGCTGACAACAACACAGAAGCACCAAACAAATCCTACAGTCCTCGTGATAAAAGATTCTTCCGTGACTACTCAAGTAAAACAAAGCCTATGCCTCTCATCATATCTAAAATGTCATGTCATCGTCACTAGGATAAGATAAACTCTCGTGTCTGTCCAAAACATTATGCCCAAAAAAAAAAGTTTAGCTAATGAAAACCAAATAAAATACCTCCGAAAGAGCTGCAATGGCGGCTTTCCGCATGCTGATAAGTGGATCCGAACAAGCCATGCCCATTGTCTTGAGCACCACTTCATCAATTGCACCTCCAAGAAGAGAAGTCAACTTAGTAACTAAAAGCAGTGCAGCTTTCCTCACAGCTGCCTTATCATCCATACACCTTCTCCTCAACATATCATTCATTGTAACCCCAACATTCCCATCACCAACATTTTCAAACCCCAAAAACTCCTTCAACACCACACTAGTCCTTTCACCACGGGACAACAAACCCACAAGCTGCGCCAAGCTCGACAAAGCCCGCGCCCGAATCGCGCCACTCACATCAGAACACCTCTTCAACAACGCCTCCAAGCACCACATTCCCCACGCCTCACTCCCTTCACTCTCCAAACCCAACGGGTCCTTTAAAGAAGTCACCAAATTCAGTATAAGATCAACCGCCAAAAGCCGAAGATTTGCTCTCCCCTGAGTCATCTGCACCACATACTTCACAAACGCAATCTGATCCTCAACTTCCAGCACCCTGACAACCTCCATGATGGAGTCCACAGCCAGGGCTCTAGGCTCGGCCTTCTCCGGCGCCTTCTTCACCAAATACCTCGGAAAATTAACCAGCGCCTTCTTAACCCCATCGCATCGGTCACCAAGACTCGTCACAAATCCAAGAGCAAAGCTCCGCGCCAGGGACTTCGCCGTAAGAACAAGCGGACAGAGCGATTTCAATACCTCGGCAGCAGTGTTGGAAGGTTCGCCATGTTCAGGTTTCAGAATTTCCCTCAGCAGGCGAGAACACAGGTTGAGCAAGCTGCTATACTGCGCCGTGTTCCCACACGCGTCGAGGGCGGTGACGGGGATTTCGGCTATGGTTTGGATAAGCGACCGAAGAGTTTCCGGAAAACGGTCCAGGTGGATAAAGTCCATTACCCACACTAGCTTCTCCAGCACGCGGAGGAGCAACCTGGGATTGTGTTGCGAAATGGTGTCCGTCGAATCGTTGTCGTTTTGGGGATTTTTGGCACGGGCCCGGCCGGCACGCTTTCTCTTGCGGTTTTGCGAGGCTTCTTGGGCCGGGCCTGGATTGGAGTGGGCTTTGCAGGAGCGGCGGAGGGCGCGGAGGAAGGAGAGGAAGGAGATGGGAGTGAAGAGGGTGAAAACGGGGGCGTTTGGGGCGAGGAGAAGCGAGAGGAAGACATCGGAAGCGAGGAGAGAGTGGTGGGAAGGGGAAGAATCCATTGCGGAAGCAATTGGAGCGATGAGAGCAGAGGGAGAGAGATTCTTCGATGGAAACTCATCGTAGAGGCTCTCCGATAGAGAATTGTTGAGGAGAATTTGAAGATCTTTTAGGGCTTGTTCAGAGAGCGGTGGTTGTTCATGGTTTCCTCGGAAATCCTCTATCTCAGAGATTACACGAGCCATCGTTTCCTCCATTTCCATCGTGCTGCGTCTTCCTCCACCCACACGATCTGTTCAAATTCTATTCCCGCTCAAAATATGTGTTTTCAATTTTGGGCTGGTTTCTCCTTGGGCCCAACAATTACAGGCCCAACTCACAAATGGAAAAGATAAAGCGCATGAAGAGAAGGGGTTTTTGGTAATTGTGGAAGGTGGAAACTAGAAACCCTGGACTATATATAGCAGCTGCGTCCTCACCTTCAGTCCCTCTGCAGTCTCGCGTCGCTCCGTACCAGTTATCATCGCAAAGAAACCCTTCAATCGTCGGAGCGATCCGAGAGAAATTCTGGGAACATGTTGGTTTACCAGGACCTCCTCACAGGTAAACTAAACATGCTTTAATTTTTAGATTTGATTTTGCTTTTTTGTTTAGATCTGTGGTTTTGATTTTGATGGGAAAGTATTGAACTTTTTTGGATCACTGGATCTGGATGGTTTTTACGATTTGAATTGATTGATAGCATCATGTGTGTAATTCTGGAAAATCCGATTTTTTATTTTTATTTTGATTACCTTTAAAGTTTGTATATAAAATTCTGATTTGAAAGATTGAGAAAGACCTTATGTTTATTGTATAATAGTTGAATGCATGAATTGACAATGTTACCTGTCTTCTGTAGGTGATGAGCTTCTCTCTGACTCCTTCCGCTACAATGAAATTGAGAATGGAATGTTGTGGGAAGTTGAGGGAAAGGTTAGTCGAATGTTGTGCTTTTATGCAGATTTATGTTGCGAATGCAATTTTTTCTCATTTATTATGTTGCGGGTGCAGATTTATTGTGCAGTTTTTCTTCTTTATATGACAAATGTAATATTATTTCAAGCACAATACTTCTGACATGTTTGATTGGTTTTATGTTGCGCGTGCAATTTTTTCACGTTTATTACGTGTTTTTCAGAAGCTAATATTCTTCTTGCGTATATGTTAAGCTAAATATTCCAAGTTCGATACTTCATGCCATTTTTTCACATATGTTATCTGCTTTTCAGAAGCTAATGATTTTATTGTTTATATGTCAAACGTAGTATTCAGTGTTGTTGATGCAATTATTTGTCACGTTTTTTATGTACTTTTCAGAAGCTAGTAATTTTCTTGCAGAGTCAAATATAGTATTCCGAGGAAAATACTTTTACCATTTTTGATTCCATGGTTCCGTGTTGCGGATGCTTTCTCCCATTTCTTATGTGGTTTTCAGAAGCAAATAATGATTGCTTATGTGATACCTTCATTTTCAGCAAACTTCCGAAACTTTTTTGTTATTTATTATTTTGTTTGTATTCTTTTTTGTGATATTTTGTTTACTAATATAAGTTAAATCTATATTCTTTTGGTATTTTTGATGTGCAGTGGGTTGTTCAAGGAGCAGTTGAAGTAAACACTGGGGCAAACCCTTCTGCTGAAGGTGGTGATGACGAGGGTGTGGATGACCAGGCCGTCAAAGTTGTTGATATTGTTGACACCTTTAGACTCCAGGTTTGGCAAACCTTGTACCTCTTGTATAATTTATATCATTGTCATTTATTAGATGATGTTAATAATAGAGGCTTTTTCATTTCGGTAGGAACAACCTGCTTTTGACAAGAAAGCATTTGTTACCTTCATGAAAAGATTTATCAAGAATTTGACTCCCAAACTTGAAGGAGAGAAACAGGAGTTATTTAAAAAACACATTGAGGGGGCAACCAAATACCTGCTCTCTAAGCTTAAAGATTCTCAATTGTAAGTATTACCTTCAGTGAAATGGAGTTTGGTTTTCTTTTTTTTTAATTCTTGTTGCTAGTGCTTAAGAAAATATTTATGTTGCAGTTTTGTTGGGGAGAGCATGCATGATGATGGTTGCTTGGTTTTAGCCTACTACAAGGAAGGTGCCACTGATCCGACATTTCTGTACTTTGCATATGCCTTGAAGGAGGTTAAGTGCTAAGTGGCTCGATATACAAGGCTTATTTACCATCAGTTTATCTTTTTCTTTCAAGTTACTTGGAACTTTGCCTTAGTAATTTTGACTTAATGACTAGACATTTGGTACTTCATTATATTTTCTATCAAATTTAATTATGGGTTGTAGTTTCATTAATTTATGAATTTTGATGTTTGATTTTGAGTGGGAAGAACTGTTTTAGAAGTAATAAAGTATCTTCAATTTATATCTTTATTTAAATTTGTAATCACTCATTGCAGCTTTTCTTGAAAGTTAACCAAATATAGTACTTGTTACGACACATAAATATCTTTTCTTTGAAGGTATAAAAAATTATTCGTTTTTTGGTATTTAGTATTAGTGTGTTTTGAATGGGGGACAAAATTATCGGAAACAAAATTTGAAATTTGAATTAAAAAATTAAAGTATTTTAACATTAATAATTTCTAGTTACGTAAAACTATTTATATATATGCTTTTCTGTTGTTCTCCTTGATTAATGGCGATGAGAGTGTAAGGATAGATGATAGTTTTAAGTGTTTAGATATGATAATTTAAGACAAACAAGTGATTATAGAGGAAATTGGATGTGAGAGTTTAAAACAGGAGCTTTTATATGAGCTTTTAAACAGTGAAAACAAAATTATTTTTTATTATTTACATGTTGTCTTTATCTGCATTGTGATACCATTAGTTCTAGTTACCTTTTTCTCTAAAACCAACTTATTTATGGGATTGAAGTTCAGGACAACTTTGTTATGTTATGTAGCGAGAGAAAATAGGTAGATCCGAAAACATAGACACAACTGCTATCATAGTTCAAAGTGACTTGGATTTTATATTGTCTTCAATGCAATTCAAACGTCACCACTATCGATTGCCTCTTTGATGTGAAATGTGACCTAAGATTTAAACTCTGAAATTTTTTTACGCCAAAAGCAAGTAATACGATTCCTTTACCAAAAAAGGGAATTGATGGTATATTGCAAAAAAATAAGTATAAATTGTTTATTGAGATAAAATGTTTAAAAATAAATAAATGTAGTGAAACTTTTAAATTTTTTACTATACATTACCGGCATCCTCATAGATGAGAACAATCGGAAATAATAGCCGAGCACATCTCAAGAAACATCTCAAAAACTTGACCTAAATCACTACTGCTAAAGGAAATTGACTAACATTATCAAAGGCGTACCGAATGTCTTACTAATATGAATATTCTAATATGAATGGTTATTAGTATTAATGTGGATCCATCTATACGATAGCACATAAGAAGTTCAGAGTAAAGGATTAAATCTTAGCCTAATACCTCGTCTCACACTTCAGGTGGGAGGAGTTCGCCAACATCCCTTAGTTGATGGTATTATGGAGGCCAAGTTGTCCCCACATTGAAAGGGATTAACGATGGATTGATATGATATGAGATCACAGATTCTACAAGTTCATCAATGTCTATGTAACTCAATCTTTATACGATGGCGGACGCAGTTATGTGCTGAGTTTTAACCACATCACTAAAGATAGGTGTCTTCAATTGGTCCACTCAATTTTCTTTCTTATTAATTGATTGCTTTGACACCTCAGAAACAAAATTTGGAACTCAATTTGCAACAAGTCAACCTCCTCACATAACCTCCATCTTACTAGTAAATATCTGACAAGCAAAGGGGGAGTTGGTGCATTTATTCATGGAGTGGTTCACAAAGGTGGCCCTCAACATCTAAAACCTTAGCTCAAGGTGGCACTACTCCACATGGCGATGATACTTAGGCCAAGACCATTTGTATATAGTTTGAGCAAAAATTCAACAGTTGACTTGGATGAACTACGAAGAAGAATTGCAAAGTTCATGTAGCTAGAGAAGTTGCGTGAGTTCAAAAGCAAGGTAGACAAAAAGGAGGCCAAAAATTTGGTCGACAAGAGATCTTTACTAAAATGAGGGAGCACATGGTACTGAAGTTCTCTGGGTACACCCCTCTACCAAAAATGTGCCAACCCCACCAAATGTTGATACGCAAAAACAATGTAAATACCACTGCAATTTTAAACACACAATCGAGGAATTCCAAACTCTAAAGGATAAGGTCGAATAACTGATACAAATAGGGCACCTAAGGAAGTTTATCAAGGGATCGAGCACCGAATAGGAACTTCATCCCCCAAAAGGAGAGACAAATGCATCATCAAGATGAAGAAAAGCGACCAAGATCAATGCAACAACCCAAAATGGAAGAAGCTTGAGATGTACCCTTGAGAGAGGTCATAAACACGATTGATGGGGGATTTATTGGAGGAGGACCCACTGCCTCAAGTGTAAGTGCCACCTACGAATGGTGCAATCCATGAATTTTGTAACATCCCCCAAGAGAAGAATGTTCCTGATCACTTTCATTGGTGCCAATTTTAAGGCTATTGATCCCTTACAAGACGACCACATGGTCATTATGGGGGAAATTGAAAATTTTGCAGTTAATGAAAACTCCTATAGATCAAGGGAGCTCCGTAGACATCTTGTATTAAAAGACTTTCAAGTAGCTGCAAATATTCAAAAACAAGATCCAACCATATGATAATCAAATCGTAAGGTTCTTGGACAAAATAGTGGATACTAGGAGAAACATAGATCTTTAATAAAGTTTGGGGAGGGATAATTGAAAAGTAAAATAATAAAAATTCGATATTTTATCATTGATGTCAATACATCGTATAACATCCTATTCGGAAGACTTTCACCTTTAACCGTCGTAAGTGTTGAATAGTTATGAGGTGACTAGATTTATTAAAATTCTCTACAAATTGTTGGCATGATTTCATTGTAGAAACTTTATTTCAATAGTTAAATAAATTCATTAGTTGTCCTTTACACATGACAATATACAAGCTCAACTAATCAATGTGTAAAAGGAATAAAAGTTTTTGTTTAAATAATAAATAAATAAATAAATAAAATGAGGTGCCAAAAAGAAAGTAATAAAGTGGAGAAAATTATTTGAAAAGAAGGTTTTGGATTATAATTTAGAAGGAGAAGAGGTTGTTTATAGATATATCATTTCATCCTTTTCAAGTATAAAAGGATAACTAACAACAGTTATTTAAAAACAAAAAAAAAATCAAACAAGCAGCTAATCTAATTAATAATTAAGTAAATTATTATTTGATTAACATTATTATGAAAACATTTTACTATATAGTTACAAAATATCATAATATCATTTCCTATCAATGTTGAAATTAAATAGTTTTTCTTTTTCAGTCAGTAGTGATAAACGTTTATTTTATACTTTAAGATGGATTAAGATACAAAAACTAAACAAGTAAGCAAAAGAAGAAGAATTTTTTTATGTAATTATAATAAATGTTGTGATGAAAAAAAGAAAAAAAAATTAATGAACTATTTGATTGAAAGTGAAAGAGTGAAAATAAAGTGGATGCATTAAACGAGGTTATTTGACAGCTTTTTTATTTTTTTATTTATCTTGCTTCTTTTTATATATTTTTCTTCCATCAAACATGTTGGACTTTCATTTATTTTCATCCACCATATTCCTTCATTTTACTAATCAGGACAGAAAAAAAATAAGATAGAAGTAAGATGAAAAATAAAGGTATATATGTTCAATATTTTCCCTTTTCACTTTAGACCTACATTTAAAATCGATTTTTTTATAAATGATATAATTTTATTTGATATTTTTTGAAATGGTTAAAAATAATTTATTCAAAAATTGAGTAAGTCGTATGTATCACGTACGATTTTAATTTTTATAAGAAATTGAAGGGTACTTAAATTTTAATTATATAAAACTTTACTTTATATGAATAACTTATCCAATTTTAAACTAAATTTTTTGTCCCATTTTAAAAAATATCAAGTGAACCATTGAAAAACAAAAACACATTCAAAATCAAAATCATAATTGCAAATTCATCTTTGGTAACATCTAAACATACACTACACACACAAAATAAAAAGGAGGAGATATTTTTAAATGGGTTTGGTAGAGTTCTAGTTCAATCATTTGTTAAGTAGCTTTTTGATAGATTCATAATATTCATTAAGACAGAAAATGTTATGTTGGTGTTGGATGTACATTTAGAAATGAGAGGACAACTAATTTGGTCAAGAAATCAAAAAGTGATGGATCCACATTTGGATTAGATTTGTGTTCCTTCTTAATCCTTACACACACCTTTAATCTCTCTCCGCATGCTTTAAGCAAAAGCAAACACTTTTTGTTGAACAATAAGTGAATTGCAATCAAGGTGTGACAACAAATTAGGCATAATTTAATAGGATTCCCCTCTCTTTTTTCTTCAAAAATGGGAAAAAAAATTAAAGAAAAAGAAAGCTTTGGCTTCATCCCTTTGAGATTCACATGGGTCATAAGTATCACCCAAACAATACACTTTTTATTTTTGTTTTATCTTCAATTTGAATGAGAAAAATAAATAAATAAATAAATAAAACCTCATTT
The DNA here is from genome assembly GCA_013389735.1 of Phaseolus lunatus. Lineage (NCBI taxonomy): Eukaryota > Viridiplantae > Streptophyta > Magnoliopsida > Fabales > Fabaceae > Phaseolus > Phaseolus lunatus. The sequence goes on along the minus strand of CM023865.1, from coordinate 39,803,304 downwards.
TATGTAAAAGTTACTACACGTGCGTCATCAAGAAAGCTTTCATGAGAATTTTAGATATTATTCTTCTAACCCTTAATATAAAACACATCTAACATGGTTATATAAATCAATAAAAATAATTAATTTAGTTAAATTTTCAAAATATATTTTTAATGAATTAAATTATTCTTTTAAAATTATGTGATAGATCTTCGTTAACACAAAATTCAACTGCTTATAATATTTAGTAGGATTAAAGAAGGAAAACCAATTTAAAAATTATATTAAAACTATAAAACATCTTGTGAAAATAATAGCAATTTTTTTAAAAAGGTGAGAGGAAATTATATATAATTATAATAATTGTATTGATAATGATTCAGCAGGAACACCCACCAAAAAAAGGTATAAGATTAATTATATTTATTGCGAATGCACTGTTCTCATCATCAGTTGCGGTACACTATGAATGCTTTCATAATTATTGGTACTTTTTGAAATGCTTTAATGTTTTATTTACTGGTAAAACTACATTTTGTTCAGCAATAAATTCATTTCAAAAACACTTTTCCCAAATTCAACATTGGTTATTGACGAGAATTATATTTATTATTTATTTTGATAATTTTGTTATTAAAAAATCAAATTCATAGTATGAAATAATATTATTAGTGTTAAAAAAATACTAGAATTATCTTCTCATGAAGTTGTATTTTTAATTATAAATATAGATGAATCAGCTTTATAAGATTAAGTTAAATTTAAAGTTCATTTTATAATATGGTATCATAGTTTGTTAAAATTTATTCTACAAGAGTTTGTTTGGTTGATGAGGTCAATCACTATCGATTCATTATATAGTCTCATGTGCGAGTTAACAGTTTTGGTGTAAAGGGTGTGTTGAAGATTTACGTCAACTAGAAATAATAACATTTTATAATATATAAGTAGGTATAAACCTCAGTTTATAATCTGATTTTATAAGGTTGAGTTAGATTTAAAATTCAATTATTAATAAGAGTTAAGATAACATTTCATACTATGATTATGTTAATTATATTATCTTAAAAAGAGTTTGTTGAATCTATGAAAATCATGTCAGTCACATTATCTAAGAATATTTGGTCAATGATCTCGGTCGAGAGAGTATTCGTGAAGTATGGTACAACTAATATATCAAGATTTAACATACACATTTATCTTTTTGTGTTTATTATTATTTTCTCTCTCTTAACTTTCTAACTTTTAACCAGGGGAAAGTGTATTTTTGCCTAGGTAGAATTGATTAAATTGTGGGGTTTGGTATTTGTGGCAACACCTACTTCTACCAAATATTAATAAATGGTTGTACGTGATTCCATGTAAAAATGTTGGTCCTCACATGAGGATTTCGCAGCCCTTACCTTTTTGGCATAGCCACATTTATTAAAACCCTAAAATTAATACCCAAATCTATAAACAAAAATATAAATGTTACACTTATTATTATTATCTTTTACAAAAATGCATGTGATATATTTAAACACTCCATCAAACATACTATATAAGTATATTTTTATTCCTCTTGGGTAAATAAATAGCACTCTTACAATCAAGTTATTGTTGATCAATGATTTTTTTTTTCTTTTCAATTCTATATCAACCTTTGGTTTTGTATAAGGAGATCTTATCTCTTCATTATGTAGCAATTTTCTTTTGTTAAAGTACTATTTTGAAAAAAAAAATTAAAAAGGAAGAAAATTAAATTGGATGGTAACCAAATAAATTCAAATAACATTTTTTTTACCTCCCTTAACATAAGATTATAATGAATAGTGCCAATAATTTACCAAGGTGATTTTTAAAAATATTATTTCAAATATTTTGCAAATTTTGAGATTGTTTAAAGAAATTTTATATAACTGATTATCATTGTTTTCATTTTTTAAATTAACATTTTTAATTTTATTTTCTTATCAAATGTTTTTAACTTATGGTATTGATACAGATTATTCATTATAAAAATAATAAATAATTCAATTCAGTTGAAAAAATTAATAAATACACGGATAAATAATCAATTTAGTATAATAAATATTAATATATTGTATTGTTAGTAAAAAAGAAATTTTAATATAAAAATATTTTTCTATTAATTTTATTTAAACTTCATTAATGATTGAGGTAATTGAATACCTGTTTAATAATTTTTATTAATTGTGACCTGTATCTATTAAAGAGATCATTAGCGTTAATATGTAATTAACATTTAAGAAATATTTTAATTTAATAAACTGTTTGTTTCATTCTTTTATTTTCAACCTATATCAGATTGTTTAAAAATAAATAGATCTAATATTTAGATACTTTTTTTATTTCTTTATATTAGTTTGGTTTTCAAAGTACAGTAGACCTTCGATCTACACATCAACCTCTACCCCCACAGTGCTGTGTAGAATCCAGAAAACTAAAAATAAAAAAAGTTGAAAGCTAAAATAAATAAATAACTTTTTTATTGGAACTCAAGGCAATCCAAACTGAATAAAGTTATTCAATAATTAGCTTCAGAAATTTGTATTATTTGGGAATTCGTAATCCATATTATGTATTTATATTGTTTGAAAATTTGTAAAATGGTCTTCATCTTACACTACATTGTTATATTTCTAAGTTCACGAGTCTAACTTGATGAAAATTGAATGTCGATATTTCATTATGATTTTGTCTTTTAAAAAATTTTAAATAAATTAAAAGAGGGATAAATATATAAATTATTTTTTATATTGATTTTGAGAAATGTGAGATTATATTAGAGATAAAAAATATATTATATATGAGATGTAAGGTTTAATGTTAGATTAATTTGTATTTTTTTTTTAATTTGTTTGTTTTCGCAAGAAATGAAATACACTTTATGTTAGATTTAAAATGAAAATTAAAAAAAAAAAAGTGATTAGTGAGAATACGATTGTTTATTTAGCTTTAAATTAGGTTGAGTTTATTCCTTTCATAAAAATCATGTGACACCCATACGTGCTTTCAGAGGACCTAACATCTTTGGTTGTATCCGATAACCAAAGCATTCAAAAATTACAATAAGACATGTAATAGTGCAAATGTAAAATCAAGACAAAACACTTTTGCCCAACGCCTATCAAAACTCTATCCTAAATTCTCCCTAGAGCCTTCATACATTTCCTTGCACTTTCATATCTATTATAAAAAGTTTTTTTTTTTTTAATTTATTAAATAACTCTAAATGAAAGATAATCTCACACACAAAAATTCTAATAAAATTTGTAGGATTCATTTTAATCATTATAAGATTAACAAACAAATGTTAAGCTTATACTCTAATCTTTATTTGGATGAATAAAGGAAAGAAATAAGGAAAAAAAATATTTTGATTTGAAAATGAAATAAAAGATAAATTAATAAAATATAATATAAAATTAATGTTTTCACTATAAAGGAGTGTCTTATTTTTAGGTGGAAATAATGATGCATTCAAATAACTCAACCAATCATTTTTAGAGATGAGAGCTGAATTATTTGTTGAAGACCAATGAGAGATTCACCTCTATAAATTCTTTAACATTCGAATACAAGTTTTATGAAAAATATCAAGTGTACTAGTGTATTGAATGAAAAATTGAGTGAATATTTATTGTAATATTATAATATATATATATATATATATAAAAGTATGTTGACAACTATATTAAGTTATGATTATATTTTCAAGTTGCTCAAATACAAATGGGTACATAAGTTCTTTAAGATCAAAATTCGTAGATGTGAGTGAACCGATGTCTATGATGAATACATTTGATAGAAACATTGTACAATTAATTATGAGTTTATTTGGCTATTAGATGTTAAACATTTTCAGTCATACTTTATATAACAAATGTGACACTAAATGGTGATTTTTAATGTGCACTTATGAAAGATTTTTTGTGTGATTTTTAATGTACACTTTTGAGAGATTTTTGTTTTCTTTGAGATGTTGTAATGTTTGTGTGGTTGACATTTCACTTTTCATGACATGTTATTTTGAGATGTAATGTTTGAAAACTTCATCATTTTGCATGAAAATCAAAATTTTTAAACTTTTGTTTATTTTATATTTGAATATCTCTTAAAATTTTTCTTTTTTGTTTATTTTCTTTAACTTTTAGGATTATGTGCAAACATTTTTAGAGTTATCCTCTATCATTAGTTGCCACTCTTCTCCATTAAGCACAATCCCATGGGCTCTTACTCTTTTTTTTCTTTCTAAATCCTTCATTGATGATAATCATTTTGTAAGTTGAAAGGTTATTGAGATTGCAAAAGAGTATTTTTCTTCGAGTCCCACTAGCTTATTTCCTCTAAAGTGGGATTACGTGGAGGAACTTTTTCCTCCTCCCTCTTCATCGTTAACACGGTGGTTCCCACTGCGCTGCCAACTAGTATGGGCTCCGCTAGTACTTCCAGGAATAACAAATAAAAAGTTCCTTTATAAGAACTATTATAAATAATTGAGCTAAGATTGATTAAGAAGAAACTGAAATGAATGACACATTTCCTTTTATTATCGAGCGAAAACACTTTTGGATACTTAGGAAAGTTATAATTTATCCTTTCGAGTTTACCTTTAATGAGTTTATCAACAAGTCTCTTTCTTGTTTTAGTGTATCTTGTGATACCTTTCCAAAATCATAAGCTTGTGATGTCATTGATAAAATTTATATGAAATTCACTACTAATAAGGATGATTTTCTTCATGCATGAGTTTTTCTTTAAGGAACTTGACATTCTATCCTCCTTATCACCTTTTGATTATCACCTCTTGAATGTAGAATGTTTATCATGAATATGATTCCTAGTCATATTCATCACAATAGTTGAATTATTTTAATGATCTTCCGGATATTATGTCATTTCCTTTAAATCACTTAGACCATAAATAAATTCATATATTTTAACAAATTGAAAAAGTTTGAAGTCAAGTAAATATATTTTAATAGTACTCAAGATGATACTCTTTTTACAAATTACATTCCGTCATCTAAGAATATCAAACATTAAGATTTTAAAATTGAAATGATTGTCTCAAAATCCTAAGAAAAATTTATTATTTTATACCTTCCTTAATAGTAACAAAAATCTTATAAACTTAATTAAGGGGAAAGTATCATTTTAATGTCGAGAATAGGATATGTGTTAAGATTATAAAAAATCTTATAAACAACAAATGTATTCTTAACATATCTGCTGCTGAAAATTTTATTTCCTTCTTTTTGGCTAAGACTCTCTAATCTTTTTTATATTTTTATATATTGCTTCTGATAATTACGTAGAGCTAATTTTTCACTTTTATGCAACTACAAGGCTACTCATTAACTATGCTACTAATTGAAACGAGTAAGATTTGGATGTATCTATGCAACAATTATATGACCAATTTGTGCTAAAAAACTGTGACAAATTCTGAATAGAACTGTTAAAATTAATCTGGGTTAAACCAGTAACTGAAATTTTTTACTCACCTAATTTGACACTTTTTTCACCATCTCTTAAATTATATCTGTGATGCAAATCATCATCTACAAGAATGAAGGTGAAGAATAAGAATAAGAATAAGAAGAAGCGTGAAGGAAAGTAAGGAGCAGGCAAAAAGAAAATGCAAAAGGGGTTGTAAAGTAAGATGGTTGAGGTGCGTTTGTTTGATTAATTATTTGCAATTATGCATGTAGGTGGTGAAATAAAAGGGTGGGAGAGGGAAGGGCATATCGGACATTTCAAAACCTTTCGGTAAAAGTAGGAGGAGCGAGCGAGTTAGTTCAACGTAGCCGTTTTATAGATTTGAAAATTAGACGATTATGATTATTAAATCATGATATTTAACGTTTTATTAATCACTAAAATTTTCATTCAGAGCCTTTCTCTCTCTTCTTCTCGCGCATTCTCCTTCTTCCGCCAGAATCGCGCCCAAGCAAGTGGAATCCAATTCCTCGCGCTCACTCCTTCCAACGACGCCGTTTCAGATCTGAATCGCCACCGTTGCGGAGATCCACACTACCTGCATTCTCCGTTCAATTCTCGCACCTTTCATGTTCTTCCCGTGCGCCTCCTCGTTTTATCTATTCTCATTTTCGTTTTCATTTTTTTTCGTTGCTATTGTGGTTCTGATGTCGACGATTCTTCGCTGTGCAGCTCGTGCGCTCAGATCTTGAAAATTGGCGCCTCAACGACGTTCGCAGCGCCACGCGAGTGGCCAGATGCCGCAGGGCAATGCCGCCGCCGCCGCTGCTCTGTTGGACCACGGCGGCGATGCTGGAGACGCCGTCATGGCGCGGTGGCTCCAGTCCGCCGGCTTGCAGCATCTCGCCTCTCCCCTAGCTTCTACCGCCATCGATCATCGCCTCCTCCCCAACCTTCTCATGCAGGTTTCGCATTACCGCTTCATCAGCCTCTTTGATTTTGCGTTTTCTCAATATTTCATTTGATTTCTTCTGTTAATTGAGAGGATTCCGTGTATAATACTCAGCTTTTCGTTTTCTTCTTTTGTTTAGAAGGTGTTAGCTAGCGTATCACGCTATTGCTGCTTGATTTATTTGTTTATTTTATTTTTATCAATTTTTTCTTATTATTTTTTATTATGTGAATTTTTTTATTTGGTCTTTGCTTGATAAAGGGGAGTTTGGTTGACTATGCGTGTCGTAAGGTTTTTTCCTGTTTTGGATGAGTTTGAGTAAGTTGAAATTTTGTAGTACTTGCTTGTAGGTTATAATACCCTAGACGATTCATTAGCTGTCCTGCATATTGAGGGGTGATTATGGTACGGTCTTATTTTAGTTAGAAGCATGCATTGAGTGCAGTGTGGGTTGAATTTGCTAAATGTTGTTTGCTTTTCTTCGTGATGGTAGTTCATGAGGTGACAAAGATGATTGTGATATTGTTGTAGGGTTATGGAGCACAGTCTGCCGAGGAGAAGCAGAGGCTTTTGAAGTTAATGAGAAACCTCAATTTTAATGGGGAATCTGCTTCGGAGCCATATACGCCCACCGCCCAATCTTTAGGTGGAGTGGCTGGGTCGGATGGGTTTTTCTCTCCTGAGTTCAGGGGGGATTTTGGAGCTGGGCTTTTGGATCTTCATGCTATGGATGATACAGAGCTTTTGTCTGAGGTATGGATATAATTTGATGCATTATATCATAATGGTCTGTTCATTCATGTAAGCCAATACTAATTACTACAGTTCATTGAAAAAATCTGTTCAACATGTAATTTTGACGCTTTGTCACGTCTATGTATTGGATAAAGTTGATCATGCTACTTTCTAGTTTGTCATGAAAACTCTAGAACTGTTTATATCATCTTCTATAAGAGTTTGTGTTGTTGATGAGGAAAATCCTAGGTTATAGAATCAGCAATTCAGACAGTAATGATGAATCTGAATGTCTGAACGAATTTAGAACTTTTGTTTCAGTTATTTTGTTTTAGTTGTGCATGTTTATTTTTGGGATCCCTTTACCTTGTAGTCCTGCATTTATCTTAATTTTCTTCGAGTAGTAATGCATAGTAGTGTCTGGCCAGCGGGCTTCTGTTTTCTGTTAGGGTGGCATTTGGTTTGAGGATATTCTTTTTTGTTTACAGTTTTAATTACAAGAACGCCACATCTAAATTTTGTTTATATAACAGTGTAAACAAACATAAAAATTATTTTCTCAAACTAAATGAACTCTTAGTTTTAAGAGCTTTTAGCTTCTACTTCCAAATCCCAAGATCTAAGAATACATTACTAAAAAATTAATGCAGTAATTTTTAAGCTTAAATAATTATAGAATTACAAAAAGCTTTAGCTTTAATTTTAAACCTCTGAATTTTAACTTCAGCTTTAAAATAGCTTTCACCTGCTGTAAAAGTCAAGTCGGATACTACCTAAGCATTTTTCTTTGGATGTGTTTGTTGTTTTAATATTTTACCTTCTTGTCAGCATGTAGTTTCAGAACCGTTTGAGCCATCGCCCTTCATGCCTGGAGATGCTAGAGTATTTGAAGATGATTTTAATCCAATTAACTGCAAGCTGGAAAGTGGAGAGGCAGATGCTGATGCATCAATTTCTTTACCAATGAATGAAAAAGAGTATAGCACAAGGGAAAATAATGTTGCTAAAATTAGAGTTGTGGTATGTCAAAATTTCATGGACACATGCATAACTTCATCTTTTACGCATAGATTTCTTATTTTTCATGTGCTGCTTTGGGGACTTAACATGCATTGAGAGTACATTTTTGAAGTTTGATTTCTGTCCTCCATTCCCTTAATATTTTCGCCACTGATTCTATCAAATTAATTACTTTAAATGCACCTCTGTGTGTGTGTGTGTATATATATATATATTAAATTAGAGTATGCTCATGATCTACACTCTCGTCCATTTTTTCTCTCTTTTAATTTAAATTCTTTTGAATTAATTGGACATATCTTATCTATGATGTTAAATAGTGATATTTTAATATAGTTTTCTCTTAAATTTTATCCATACTTTGTTTATAATTTTAAACATTTCTCCCTTAAATAACTTTAAATTTGTAAGTTTTTAAGTTTACTTGATTTAAAAATATTCATTCTATGCATTAGATACTTGATAGTTAAAAAGTTCTTTTCATTATTTAGGATTTGTATTGAATAATTTTTTGATTGTTTTTAATGCATGTCTTTAGGTACGAAAACGACCATTAAACAAGAAGGAGCTAGCTAAGAAGGAGGATGATATTGTAACTGTATCTGACAATGCATATTTGACAGTCCATGAACCCAAACTAAAGGTTTGTTTAGATATGGAATTTAAGCCCTATATTCCATTAAACTAAAGGTTGAATTTTATCTTTTTGTTTATGTTCTCATTTTATTTACTGCTACGAGATCTGATTGTTCTATCATGATGAAAAAGGTTGATTTGACAGCTTATGTGGAGAAGCATGAGTTTTGTTTTGATGCTGTGCTTGATGAGCATGTTACCAATGATGAAGTAAGACTTTATCCGGTTCAAGATTAAATTTGTTGTTATTTAATAACTTATTTAGTTGTTTTGATACCATCTGTTGATTTCTTTGTTATTGGTGGGCTTTGACGTTTATGTAAGTGAATGATTGTCTTGGTCTTGATTTGCTTGATTTATGGTGTGATTGGTTTATGATAACAGGTATACCGAACTACAGTTGAACCAATTATTCCTACAATTTTTGAGCGAACCAAAGCTACCTGTTTTGCTTATGGTCAGACAGGTAAGGAATTTTTGTATGCTATTGATATCATACTAGTACCAAACTATTAGTTACCAGTTTCACATTTCAAAGGTTTTAGCTTTTCATATCATCTATCTATGTGCTTTTTTTTGGTTTAACTTTACTAGTTTTTGTTTATACTTTTTAGTATTCCTTACTGGTTGCCAGTGTGCGAATCCAGTGAACAAGGGAGGAATGCAGTTATTTGTCTATTTTTAGGAGGGGGAGGGTGTAATGTTGTTCCTAGCTGGCATGTGTGTTATTGGCCTCTAAATTCAACATCTAAAAAGTTATTATTGTTGAGATACTTGTTGACTAAAGTTATGGCCAATATAGTCCTTCTAAAGTAGAAAGTTCTCATTTTATAGACTGAGTTTGTTAGGTTAAATTAAAACTTAGGTGAAATATCTAACAAAATGGTATCAAAGCCTATCCTAAATAGTATGAAGGGGTGTAGTGTTGGAAATTGTCTTAATTACAATCACCTTTGACCTGCCTTAATTGTAGGCTCAAAACTCCTGTAATTCTCACTTGTCAGGCTGATTTTGGGCGGTTAAACTAGACCCTAAATCTAAATTCTAACATGATATTAGAAATTATCCTAAATTCTACATTCTAGATTCCCATCCCTCAGTTTGAAAGGGTGTTATTACTGGGCCATCCATATTTTTCCACTCTCCAAATGTCTAATCTTGGATATGAGGGAGTGTGTTGATGTCCCACATCAGCTAGATATATGATCAATGTAATCCTTATAAAACTGGGATAGTTCTTACAAATTGTTTTGTGGGGTTGAGTAAGTTGTAACTCCAAATTCTAAGAATTCCAACATGTAAAATGCTCATTTGTTGATGGGGAAATCATGGAGTTTCAGTCATAGAAGAAGGAAATTGATAGAAAGGTAGACTCCGGATAATATTCTCTTATGTATTGTGATTTGTTACAATCTGTTGATAAAATCTGAAGCACTAACCCATTTTATACTAATCATAACTAAATAAGGAAAAAAATCATGAAATATATGGAAATAAGGAAACTAAGCCTAAGAGATGTTGAGGAAATATGGAAATTATTCCTAAAGGATAACCTAAGACATTCCCAACATATAATCAGCATTTTCTTATATTGTAACAGTTGAGAGAGTGGAAAGATATTAATGGCCCTGCTGTAAATAGAGATGATATTTTGCACCCGATGATAGATGCGATTATGCTTGAAATTAAGTGTTTTGAAATTTATCCTGAAAATACTTTTTGAATAAAGCTATATTTGTTGTTTTCAGCATATAAGAATGTTCATTTTATGTTCCACCGATATGCTTGATCCTCAAGCAGCTACTGTACCTTCATTATTGTGATGCTTTAAATTATTTGCTTTCAGGAAGTGGCAAAACATACACGATGCAACCTTTACCACTCAGAGCTGCAGAAGACCTTGTTTGGCAGTTGCATCAGCCAGTTTACCGGAATCAGAGATTTAAATTGTGGCTCAGCTATTTTGAGATATATGGTGGAAAGCTTTATGATCTTCTTAGTGACAGAAAGTAGGTATTCAATCTTCACAAAAACGCTGGGTATTTTATCTAAATGCATGTGATGATAGTCTTGTCATGCTCTCTCTTGAAGCCATTCTAAATGCCTTTGGTATAAGTTCTTTGTATATCGATCTGGGGCTTAATTAGGAAACAACATTTTTAATTTTTGTGTTGGGGATTCAACTGCTTTACTACATACCTGGTCTAATATCACGTATGACTCTAACTTTATCTTATATCATGCATTCATTTTTCTTTGTTGCTAGCCCGTATATGGATGTATTATCTTTCTGTTTCAGTTGTATATGTATTTACTTATGTCATCTTGCATAGTGCTTCTACCTGCATGACATGTTTTATTTGCTCTTTGGTTTACAGTGTTAGTATTGTTGAATGGCTTTATTAATTTTATTACTATATATGAATAGGAAACTTTGTATGAGGGAAGATGGACGACAGCAAGTTTGCATTGTAGGACTGCAAGAATTTGAAGTTTGTGATGTGGAAATTGTCAAAGAATTCATTGAAAAGGGAAATGCTGCAAGAAGTACAGGATCCACTGGTGCTAATGAGGAGTCTTCCAGGTCACATGCTATCTTACAGCTGGTTGTAAAGAAACACAGTGAAGTGAAAGAGAGTAAGCGAAACAATGATGGGAATGAGGCAAGAAGTGGGAAGGTTGTGGGGAAAATTTCTTTTATTGATCTTGCTGGAAGTGAACGAGGTGCTGACACTACTGATAATGATCGTCAGACACGGTACTTCTGCATTTAAAATAATTGCTTAATTTTAAACTCTTGAACAAATCAATTGCCTGATAGGACTACTCTTAGAATTTGGATTTAGAACCGAACTAAACTTCACAAAACTAACTGTTAAGGTGAGGTCTGTCAAATCTGTAAGCTCTTTTTAAGTCAAGATCTAGTTGATGTTGGGCTAAACACCATCCTTACTGCAACTAAGGCAGCCTTCAAACATCTTTTCAACACTCCCCCCCATACCTAAGTCTACTAGCCTGGTGGGTGGCAAATGCCAGTTACCCAACAATGGAGTTAGGATATGTTCTGATATCATCTAAAAATTTAAACTACGGGCTTAATTCAATCTTAGAAAGTTGGTTTGCCAGGCAAGGACTGTTCAAGTCATGTCTCTAGTTGACATTAGACTGAGTACCACCCTTGAATTGAGGCAGTATTTAAGTAAACCCCCAAATAGACTCCAATTAATGCAAGCTAGGGGTGAACACAATGAAGGTGTTATTCCAACAACTTTCTACAATAGTCTTTGCTTGAAATTTTTTGAAGTACTCATTACACACATATTGACAATTTGGTGCATCATCTGAATTTTTGGGTGTGGTATTGAAATGGATCAATATTGAACTAAGTCAATGGACTATTCTACTTAGTGGATTAGTCTTTTAAGTTGGGTTTTCATCACGTGCTTAATGTCATGGCTTAGGTAGGAGTGCCCCGCCATGACTTAAGTACCACATTATTTTGGTACTCAACTCTACCATCCCTTTTAAGAGTCTATGTTCACGGCAACTTCACTTTATCGACACTGACTCAACATCTGCCACATCACTCACCTGTTACGATTTGGTATATCGCACCTTATACTGCCAATATATATAGCCCTTTTGGAGGCTCAATTTGAAACACGTAAGGGGAGCCTAGCCCAATACGTGAGACACACAAGAACACTATTTGTATCACTTAACACTCCAGGAATATCAATTCAAAGGACTGGTCCTTAAGTGGGAGGGTCTCATTATTTAAGTGCCACATAAAGCTCTCTATTATACTTAAATGTGGGACTGATAAGGAAATTACACATGTATTCTTAGTCTATGCTTAGAAATTTGAGTCATTGCTTTGTTGTGTTTCATACTTCAAACTGGTTTTAATATAGTAAACTATGTAGCACAAATTACTATATCTAGATGACAGGTCTGTGCTTTGCACAGTTGAGGCTAAAATGCTTCAATTTTAAAACACTGATGCAGGGATCTACAGGTGGCCTCCTTCTTGGATAGATCTGTAAAATTATAGATAATGCAGAATTACTTTACAAATATAAACCAAATCTACAAACGTCTTGGCTGCTGTTAACGAATTTCTAGCATGTTGTGCTGATGTTACTACTGAAAACAATATTTGGCAGCTTCCTTCCACTCTTTCTGATCAAGCAGTTTTATTATATTAACTATCAATTTACTGTGCAATTTTTCATCTATCAATGCTACAGGATTGAAGGAGCGGAAATCAACAAGAGCCTTTTGGCGCTGAAGGAGTGCATCCGTGCTTTAGACAATGACCAGATCCATATTCCATTTCGGGGAAGTAAACTTACAGAAGTGCTTCGTGACTCCTTTGTGGGTAATTCAAAGACTGTAATGATCTCTTGTATATCTCCAGGTGCTGGATCTTGTGAACACACACTTAATACCTTGAGATACGCAGATCGGTATGTGTTTATATGTGCTCTAAGATATTGTTTCATAGCATGGTCTATGCACATTCGTTTTTTATTATACTAACTGTTCTATCATAATGTGAACAGAGTTAAAAGTCTGTCCAAAAGTGGGAATCCTAGAAAAGACCAGGTTCCAAATCCTGCACCTCAAACTAATAAGGAGATTTCGTCCACATCATCCATTCCTGCTAGTGCTAGTGCAGAGGATTTTAACTATCAACGTCAAGAGAAAACAATAGACATAGGCAGGAAATTCATTGAAAGGGAAAATTCTTCGTACAGCTCTACTGCTACTGCTGCTGACAAACAGCCATTAAGTTTTTCTTCAAATTATCTATCAAATGGGCGAGAGGAAAAGGGCTTGCCTTCTGCTTCATTGGACCGGGAGAGGTTTGAACCGAAGAACTCGTATGGTGACTCTACCAGTCAAAAGATGAATTCTTACTCACAAATTGATACAGGTGAGAAATTGCAAAAAGTGTCTCCGCCACGCAGAAAAGGGTCTAAGGATGAAAAATCTGAAAGGCCTGCAAACTGGATGAAAAGGGATGCAAATGGTTCTGATACCTTCACTACAAACTCCAAGCAGCAGAGCACGGGGAACTATAACACTGTGTCAAAGGATGAAAAATCTGATAGGCCTTCAAACTGGATGAAAAGGGATTCCAATGGTTCTGATCTTTTCACTACAAGCTCCAAACAGCAGAGCACAGGGAATTATGCGTCTAAGGATGAAAAATCTGAAAGGCCAGCAAACTGGATGAAAAGGGATGCCAGCAACTCTGATATATTCTCTACAAGCTCCAAGCAGCCGAGCACAGGGAACTATAACAATGTTACCACTGGATCCAGGCCCTATGAAGCAGAATCCTCTCCTAACGGGAATATCAATGCAGTACTTGAGGTTTGTCAAATATATGGAAATACTTGTTCTTTACCAATTCTTAGGTGAATAATGAACTTTTTTGTGCTGGTTTTGTTCAATCCATATAATTGAACTCATCTTGTGGATAAAGCTTCTGTTGTTATATAAACATGTTTATGGAGCCTGTTTAATTCTTTATTGCATTGATGCAGGAGGAAGAAGCACTAATTGCTGCTCATAGGAAGGAAATTGAGGATACAATGGAGATTGTTCGTGAAGTGAGTTATTACATGTTTTTTCTATAGGTTATTTTAAGTTGTGAAATTCAATTTCTAATTGAATTTATCATTTCACTGTAGAAGTTAAGTTTTTGTGCTGCGATTTGTTATTCATATTTTCGTAAGACAAAGTAGAAACTAGTGCCTTGACATGTACTTGTATGCTTTTTCATTTTTTTTAACTTAAAAATCTACAGAATAGTAAAAGTAAAATTATTGTGCCTTGACATGAACTAAGTATGTTTTCCCTTGTTTTTTTACTTGTAAAAATTATAAAATAGTAAAAAAAGGAAAATTAGTAAAAAATTTAAATTTCAGATGAGTTGTTGGCAATTTATCATTTTTTTCTCATGTTTGGGTTTGTAGGAAATGAAACTCCTGGCAGAAGTGGACCAGCCGGGAAGCCTTATTGACAACTATGTAACCCAATTGAGTTTTGTGCTTTCTCGCAAAGCAGCGGGTCTGGTGGGTCTTCAAGCTCGTCTTGCAAGATTCCAACATCGGCTAAAAGAGCAGGAGATTCTAAGTAGGAAAAGAGTTCCGCGTCAGTAAGAGACTTCTTCGCTCTCTCTTATTCAACCTCATCTTGTATTCTCGTGTTTGTTAGCAATATAGTTGAAAGGTTTTGTTTGATATAAGCAAATCTTTTGGTGAATATGTTCTAATTAAAATTAAAATTTACTTACATGTATATGCCCTTTGTGTGAGTTTGGGCCACCTCATGCCATTGCAAATTTGGTGTAATCTATGTAGGTTATCTGCGCTGTTGTTATAAAAAACACAAAAAGGTTGTCTGCCCCTAAATTTTTAGTTTGAGGGCAAAGGAAAATAAAAATAGAATTTGATGCCCATCCCCGACATTTCTTGTCTATTCATTTTCAAGCTCACGGGATCCAATTAGCCATCAAAGTGCGGTCAAATATAGCTTTCTCCGTAATATGCATTCGGTAGATTTGGTATATATAATGAAATCTAGGTTTACAACTGTTTATTATTTATTTAAAAAGCTTTAATATATTAATATTTATCGACCTTGCACTGATTTAAGAAGAACAATTCGCATACAAGAGACACATCGAATTATATCAATTCAAAATCAAAGCCTGTCCTTTATGTTACTTAGTCGGGAATTTGTTTAGTTATGTATCTATAAACATTCACCTTTGTTTAGTTGGGCTTGGGGCATTAAACTAGATAAACACAATTTTCTTTTACACTCCATGGTTTCTTCCTCCACTTCCATGGGCGTGCTTAAAATTTTCTAATTAATCTGGACACATGTTTTGAATTGCAAAGTGCAAAGTCTAAAATATATTTTCATATTTGAAATTACATCATGTACTGCGTCTCAGATATTTTTTTAACTTTTAAATTATGTAATTTAAAAATGTATTATGAATACTATAAATTCAATAATATTCTGGATTATCCAATTTGAGATACAATTCTGGATTGTGTAATTTATAATAAATTTTTGAACCTAAACATATTTCAAACTGCAAAATTTAGGTAAAATTGTAAAATTCAAAATATAATTTCAAATCATACCATCCAAAATACATATTCAAAAGGTATTGAAATGCTAAAAGAAGTTGCCTCCTTCAAGTGGTTAAAGATAGTGAATTTTACTCTTTAATTCTTTCCCGGTTAGATTTCTTACCTTTTGGAGTTCTAAGATGTCTACATGTGATTAACTCTTTTTCTAGAATTGAGGTTTAATTATTTATGACTAATTTGAATTAATTACATTATTTTGTTTTTTACAATTTTCCTTTTAATTATTCTCTTATTAATCTTAATAGTGAGAGACGCTTGATTGCCGTATTGCATAATTCTATATGCTTGGAGAAGAACTGAGATAAACATATTATAAGAACAAGAAGTTTATTTTTTTCAAGGAAATTAATAAAGAAAAGGTAAAAAGTTTAATCAAACATTTTTGTATCTTGAGAAAGAACAGAAATTATCTTAGGTTATTTTACTTTTAATTAGGCACTATATAAAACATTATCCATCGATGGCACGGATAAACTCGCAAGGGTTGCTTCAGTTCAGTTAGTAAGTAGTTTCGTCGAGGACTTAATGGAAGAATTCTGCCTATAATTTTGTCTATAGCTTGTACAAATAAGACAATTAATCAATCAAGAAATCGTTGTGAATAGTAATCTTTGTTATCATTAATTTCATTTTTTTGAAATATATGCTTCATATAAAAGCAAAGCTGAAAAATAGATGGAGATAGGCTACAATGCGAAACTGAAGTGATATGAGTAAAAGAGGAGTGTGGCATAATAACTACAAACGAAATTATCATTTTTTGGTTTGTCTTGGCATGACATGAGGAACAAAATGTCCCGTTGTTGAAAGAATGGGAATGGGGAGGAAGAAATAACACCATAACCTTAAAACTATGCCTCATCTTATAGCAATATACAAACCTACTGCACTATACACTACACACGAGTTGTATCCAAACAAACTCCATAACCAATACATGTATAATCATTTCAGTTTTCAAGCTAATAAATTCTTCAACTCTATAATGGTCAAGGATCATTCATCAAGAGATGCCTATTAATGTGACCACCTTTCAAATACATACCTTATATAAAAAATTTCGCGGCATTGTATTGGACTGTGGCCCCAGTCATTCTTTTCCTCATTCAGCTTTCAATCTCAATATCTCCTTAGCTGTCCTACGCCGGAAGTAAGGCATGTTTTCCTACAAATGAAAAAGAGTATTTCAATTCTCAAGCAAAATAAATATTTCTTAAAAAGAGTTTAATTGCAATTATGTCTCAGGTATTGCAGCTGTACAATTTTAGTTCTTCAAATTTCAATTATATCAGTTGGATCTTTCCATATATCACAAACAATCTTAGTTCCTTAGGTTCTAATGAATCAATTGGGTCTTTCAAATATCAAAATTCAGTTCCTACTTCACATAATATTGATACTCAGGGACCCAATTAACGCAATTAGGATAAGAGGGGCTAAACACACACTTGTGATGACTAGGGGACCCAATTGACACAATGTAAATCTGGAGAATTAAAATCGTATAATTATGATATCTGTAAGATAAAAACGTAATTAAGCCATAAAAAACTTCATATGCTATTTCGTGAAAGCACATAATAAGCATCATTGAATTTTTGGTGCAGGTTTGGTTTAAATATTTGAAGAAATAATTTTTTTGTTGACTTTAACTTTGAAAATAAAATAAAAAACGATTCTTTCTTGAAATTTAAGTTTGAAACAAACATGCTAAACAAAGTTCTGGGCACGGTACTTTGGTAACAGATTAGGATTTTGTCATGTCATGCACCATATGCGAATATCACCAATTTTAACGGATTTAAAATATTTCAGTCAATTAATTAAACATTTTGTCTTAAAAGCATTCTCGCACTAACACTAGAACACAAGTGAATGACTATTAGGTTATGGATTTGGAGACATTTAAAGCAAATAATTTCTGTTCCTTAATAAACACGACAGTGTCTAGATACAGACGTAAGAAAAAGAAAAATATTTCAAACTGACAAAATATATAGAAAATAAAAACACTTATCCTGCTATAAATGAAATGCTCCATGTCCTAACCTGGTCAAAATACAGCTCCAGGCCCCTGCTATAAAAGTCCACATATTTGATCATAAACACCCCACAATCACACCTGTTTAGATACGAAAGAAAAAATTGTTTAGAAACATTCACCAAAAAATTCTACTAGTTTGAACCGTTCATAGTTGCAACGTGCAAAGGCAAAGAAGAAAAATAAGGTATAAAAATGGAAAATTGTTAATGTCAAAATGTTACATTGTCATTCCTTTGAAATTACAATTAGCTAAGTTCTTCCGCAGAAGTAAATATAAAAAATATCTCAAAAATGCAGAAAGCTTGTGCAACTATGATCAAGTTTCACTTTCGTAAATTAATCAATTACCCTAATAAAAGAACACTCCTGAGCATTTCCATACTATTGATGACTGACCAGTAATTATGAGAATCGATACCAGTAACTACCACCAATAATTGACCTTTTAGAAGAACAAAAAGACTTAAAACTTCCATGAAATAAGGCCCTAAGAAATAAGGAACCCATAAAACCAATATATTTCACTTAATAATTTTATTAGTCATTCAATAAAGAAACTTGTGTCGCTCTTATTAATCTAACCAGTCCTTTTTTATAGTATCTCCACAATAAATTTTAGTTTAAATTTAAAATTGTATTGAAAATATATTCATTATACAAAAGAAGAAGTTCAAGTTGTTCACAAAAATCTATTAGGTTCTTTATCTGTGAAAGACAACATATTTGTGGGTTTTTTATTTTCAAAAATGAGTCAAGAGCTACAATTCACCGCATATATCTTCCATTCTGCAAAACTGGGGCAAAATACAATAAAACTAAACGATTCCATAGTGATTTGCAGATCAGAATACAAACCCATTTTTCTGAACAGGAAGGTCTTTCACAAATTCTTTTTTCCAGGTATTTACACCAATATCTTTTCCGTTCTTGTCATTTACTTCATCCGCAAAATATTTAGCCTGAGAGACATTAATGAAAAATAATAAATGAACCTAACAAAAGCCAATTGTCAAATAAACGCATATCTTTCCTCAGTTCTTACAAAGTAAAGACATAAGTCTTAAATTTCAAAACTTTGTCACTATAACTTAAACTAAAGACAGCACGTGCTACAATGGCTACCTCTGGTGTTTTAAGTGTAAGGCACCAAAGGCTAGACAAAAGCCTGTACCTGACCAAAGCAGCGTGTTAAAAGATTTAAAAACCAACAAGATCAATTGACAATGCAGGTAAAACACAGTTTTCATGTCATATATAATTAAATTTGTTACTTAGAGTATATTGAATATATATGCAGCATCCTTAGGAAATAGATTTATCTCTACAGTATATACAATTATAAATCAATTATCTAAATGTTTAAATGCATATGCCACAGACAATTTTCTAAAGTATAGAAATTTAAGCAATAATCACAATTTAATTTCTATTTGAGTAGTTCAATTTCTAATTTACTAATTCTCTTATTTTATATTTATTTCTCAATTTCATTTATTGATTTATTTTTGATTTCAAGCAAAACCTTTACAACAGTTGGCGTCCTAGTTTGTAATATATAGATTTTCGATTTCTTATTTTCCTTGGTTATTTGCTTAAACCCACCAGGTATATTCAATCATTTTTTGTATTCGTTAACAAATTTACTTCTTTACTTTCTTTTCTAATCCACTGTTTTATGATTAATTACTGGACCAAGGTATTGCAGATGCAGGTTTGATCTTTGATCTATATATGTTGTCAACAACAGCTGACACATTAATTATAGTTTTGTTTTCCGGTTTTCCAAAGCAAAAAAGTTTAGACGGAACTTAGATGGCAGATTGGCATTCAGTTAGAAGCAACTAAATAACAAACAAACACACATTAAATAGACAAACAAGATTTTAAACCATCAAACATACCATAATTTTGCTTGGAGTCAAGAAGTTGACAATGCAGATAATTCGGCTTATTTTGAAACCAAACAGAAATTTACCCACAAGCAATTGATGACCTATTGAGATATAGACAATTTTCCTTTAACTTAACCTTAGGTGACTTGTTGTCTATATGAAATAAGACACAACAACACAAAATTTCCAACTATTGAAAATTAAAATGGAAGGCCAAGTCCAAATCAAAGAAGGAATGGAATTTCAAATTTCATATCAGACATGTCTTCCTCATAAAACCTTGTTTGAGAACTTAATCAAATCAGACACTTTATTGATATAGCCAGGGGGAGGGGTCAATCAAATCACTCTAGCTCCAAAAAATCCTCACATTGCAAAAAGCACACAGTAAAAGGACAAAAATAAAATAAACAAAAACAAATCACAAGTTTGGGTTCTCATGAAAAAATATTAACGAATAAAATAAAAAGTAGTTCCTACTTTGGTTATAATTAACATAATAGATCTTGGAACACGGAATTTCCGGTTAAATTACTTGAGAAAACTTTACCAGCTTTTCTAGCACAGAACTATCCTCTCCTTTCATTGAGTCAAGATACTGCAATTTCTTATCTTCATTATTGATAACTGCCAAGCACCAATGTATCTCTTGATGGATAGGTACAAATATCTGGTAATAACAATAAATCAGGTGAAAGTTCAGTACAAAAACCAATCTAATTTGCTAGACGCAAAACGAAAAATTAGTTCCAACATAATTACTTTATCACATTCAAGTAAACTGTATCCCAATTTCCGTTGGCTTGTCCATCTTCTGACAGATTTGAAATCATAACCATTCGGACCACTTATTAACTGCAATAACATTCAAAATAATAAACATTAGTATGTGGTCAATATGACTAAATTACAAACCTAATAAAATACATATCATATTGAGACGCTCGTTTTTTTTTCCATCTGTGCTTTGATTCATTATAATATTAATGAGTGAGTGCCAAACATAAAGAAATTGTCAATCAGAAGCACTATGATATTGGTAAAGTTGCACCTTGGGAGCAATCGCCCAAAAGTTCGAATCTCAAAACAGCCTTTTTGCATACAAGTAATATAAAAGTATATGAAAGACAGAATAGAACACAAAACACATCCCTAAGGACGTGAACACAGAGAGACCAGAGAACAATGTTCCAGAGTTCCACAGTGTGCAAGATAGCTGGAAACTCCACTAGAGTGCCATGGGTTGGCCACAAGCACAGTTGGCATCAAAGAGAAAAGAGAACGGCATCATTTAGCATTTGAAAGGTATGTGAGTAGAAAATAAGATCAGATATATCGAAAGGGAGCAAATTCCCTAGATGTCCCCACCCTCCTTAAACAACTCTAACAGCATCTTAAATTAATTTTCGTTCTATTTCTTTTCCATTTCTCTTCAAGGAAAAATCTCTATTTCCCACTGTCTCTTCTTCTCTTTTCTCTTCTACTTACTTCTTCTCCCTTTATTTCTTTCCCTTATATCAAAGGTTCTATTTGTTTTCCATTTCTCTTCAATAAAACAACTCTATTTCCCACTATTTCTTCTTCTCTTTTCTCTTCTACTTCTTCTCCCTTTATTTCTTTGCGTTATATCAAATATCCCATCAAGGGGTGAAAAGGGGAAATAGGGAGGCGTGTCATATCTAAGCCAGTAGCAACCACAAAAGACCATGGTAATGCCATTATTTACCCCACTCCAGACGCAACACTACACTACACTACAATACAACATGCTCCATGTGGTGGCAAATCTCCATGCTGATTTAGCATAATTAACTACTATGGTTACACCAATCTCATCTTGTACAATCATTTAGTATCTTGTCACTCCTTAAGTGGTCTCAATCCATCTGAAAATTCCCATTTCGGTCCCTTTAAGATGACATGACACCATGTGGTTTGAACTAGTTATTGATTAGTTTTTATGGGTTTTATTGGTTTCTTACAAATTCACCAGTTTTTAGGCTCATTTTCTTGCTGCTGGTTTTGTAGTCTGATTGGATTAGACATGAACTGGTTTTCCAATTAAACTGGCTGGCGTGGTTATTTTTTCAAACATAATTAAATAAGGAAAGGCTAAACTAGATGCAATCATGAATATCTGCAGGCTAGCTTTCTTCACATTTACGCACACATGTATACATGTTTGTATATAGCACATTATAAACAGTTTTGGAGTATCAATCAGCTAACAGTATACAAACACAAGAATTTCTAGTTAGAAACAAGATTCGGAATGTTAATAATTTATTGGTCAACAGTAAGCAATGCTTCAAGAAGGAAATGCCCCCCTCTCCTTAGTAATGGTAGTGGTAATCAATCATCTGAAAGTGGAAATATTTTTCTACCTCAACACTAAATAATCATGTCAAGAGTTATCTTATCCTACCTTTTTGTAGAAAAAGGTATTGAAAAAATGAGATTTCAGAAATTTATGTGACTGTCTTTGTTCCCTCTCCTTCAGCAAAGCTAAATACAAATTTATCACCTGCACAATAAAGGTACATGATCTATCACTGAATTTCATGGTACCAAAATTTCAAATCATGATACAGTTAGATACTAAATTCTTCTCTAATTCAGCAACTCAACAAAGGGATAAACAAATAATAAAGCAAACAAGTTTACCTCATCATTTAACCATCCAGTTGACCTAAGGCACCGAAACTTTTCTCCAGTAATCTCAATATTAGAATTTTCATGGTTAACCAAGATTGTCCACCTGAAAAAGCAAAGAGCTTACATTACAGATTATACTCAACCTCCTAACATATAGCCAAATCATAAATTCATACCGGTTGGCAGAGAAGGCACGTTCAACCTCGTCTTCTTCCTCACTACTAAGAGCAACAAATGGTTCTTGCAGCACTTCTGGTTCCTGTAAATCATAGCAACACACAGGGTAAATTGACAGTAACATTTACCCTGCTTCTCCTTCCCCAACAAACCTCACCAACTCAACTTACATGTTAGTACTAAAAACAAAAATAACTCAATTGTCTATTTCCACTATTAACTACAACCAGTTGTCACACTTTACTTCCTTCAATTTTCCAAAATTCACACTAAAAATGGAGAAAAAAATAAATAAAATCTGTCAACCAGAAAAAAAAAAATACAATAAAAAAAAAATACATTCTTATTCCTACGAAATTATGATGAAAAATAACCCCTTCACACACGGCCCCCCACAAAAGAACAAACTACTTCTAAGTGAAAAAAATAACACCCAAACAACCAAACACATAAAGATGGTTGATTCCTAAATGCTAAACAAGTAATCATAATCACCTCATCCAAATCCTTCTTAGGCCTCAACAAATTAAAATGGGCCCTGCGCTTCTCATTCAGGTTAATCTCAAAATTCAGCCTCTGAAACGTGCCATTTCTCCTCCCAACATCCTCAAGCAACTTCTTATACGCATGAACACTTTCAACATCAAGCTGCGTCTCAGAACCCCACAACTTCCCTCCACTCGCCACCTTCAACTCCGCATTCCTCAGCTCCGAATCACATGACAACGTCGACTGCGACTGCTGCTGAACCCCAAACCCGTCACCACCACCACGCGGCTCTTCCACACTCGAATCCGCGCAAGGCTCATCACTCTCCGCGTCCACTACAATCACCTCCTTCCACTTCTCCACCACGGTCCTATACTTCGCCAACGCCGAACGCTTCGCCTTCTCGTACTTCGCGCTCAGAACGTTCCCCATGGCGTCGCCCCCGCGAGCGCTAACCCTAGCAGCGAGTGGAAATTTTGTCGGCCGACAGGGCGCGTGAACCTCCCTCGTCAACGGCGCGTAAACCTCCGGATACCTGGAGAGTCGTGCGACGACGCTGGCGGCGGACGGAACGGGTTTGATCGATAATTTGGAGCGTTTACGGGAGGGATCCGAATTGGTGTAGTTGACGTTGATGCATTCTTCGGTGCGCTTGCGGTTGGTGGTCATCGCACCCATTGATTCATCGAATTGGAAACGCACAGTGATTGAAGCATGTCCACCGCGTGAATTTGGGTTTCTTCTGTGGAAAATCTAAAACCCTACACAATATTTTCGCGGGGTTATGCAGTGACTGTGAGTGAGTGACTGTAGTGTGGGTTTATTTGAGCCATGTAAATCACAGGGGTATTCTAATAGAGCTTAACGTGGTTTAGGAGTTAGTTTATTGAATAATTTATATATTTAAAGTGATCATATCTTAAATTATAATTATATTATCTAAATGAATTTAAAATCAAAATATTATAATAAAAATTTATTTCTTTATTCAGTTTCTTAAAAAAAAAATATTTAATAAATTTATAAATTACACATAATATTTTTTTCTTACTCAATCATAGCTTCATATTAAAAACTCCTAAAAGTTGTACTTTTGTAAACTTTAAATTTCAATTTAGAAACTTTTTTTTTTTATTATTATTCACAATTGGCATTGCACCACACATTCTGAAGACAATAACTTGCTTCTAAATTATTGAAAATTGAACACTTTTCCTTTTAATCTATCACTTCATTGTAAAAATATATAATAAGTAATTTATTTCATAAAATGAGGAGGTGGTTTGGTCTACATAATTATGTTTTTATACATTAATTGAAGTAAATATTTATAATGCAATTAAAAATCAATTAATATTTAATACCTTCAAATGGTAGTTTAAAATAAGCTAATATAGACTTTGAGAAGGAATGTGTATGCCAATATATACTATGTAATTTATTCAATAAATTTAAAAATTAAATACTCTGTGTAATATTCATGTGTTGTTCAAATTTATTTAAATATCAAAAGTGTAATTTAAGCATACAAAAAATATATTAGAATATTATATTTTGATGAATTTATAGTTTTATTATAAAATATTATGGAAAGTAATTTTTTAATAGAAAATACTTTTACTTTTCAAAGATTAAAATATTAATTTTCAACTATTCTAATGGATTACAATTTTTAAAAAAATATTATAATTTATTGAACATTTCTTGTAATTTATATTTTTAACATAATTTACATGCTTTAATTTTGAATAAAAATTAGAGTCCTATTTTTTATTATGTGGTGAATCTTGTTGAAAGAAACATATGATATAATCTTTTTAAGTTTCTATATCATTTTATTAACGTTCAATTGTACACACACACTTCCTCCTATCACACAATAAAAAAAGGGGAATGAATACACTCATGGAAAGAAAAAATTAATATAATAATAATTGCATCTAAAGTGGATAATTATAATCCAATAATTCAAAAAAAATCTTATTTCATGCTATCTAGTCTAATTATTCAACTAGTGAATGGATACAACATCAAAAATTCTAAAAATTATTTGACTTTGACTTAATGTGTTGCAAACGAAAAATGTTACTTTCACTACAAATTAAATGACATCAGTTTACAAATGAGATTTGGTCAATACAAATTAAATGACACCAGTTTACAAATGAGATTTGGTCAATACAATTTCAGGTGCATGGTTGTCAACTTATCAACACTCGTACCAAAGTAGCAAAGTGAGTACAACGATCATCCTTGTTAGAGTCAAACCTATATTTGTGCAGATCTATTGGAGTACTCCTTAACTAATGCTCCAAAAAGTGAAGGCCTTTCTAGCAAACGTGATGGCTTGTCATATTCTTTTGAAAGCCCTGTCAAAAATTCAATCACCCAAATCATTGCTATAGCTATTGCTCAACTGGAGAAAATTTGTGTTGAAAGTGTAAAAATATTGGCAATGGTGGAAGCTACACATTATATGAAATTTGTAGTTGTAGTTAGACCATGTTGGTATAATTACCTGCATCAATGACTAAAACTTTGTCACAGTCCATTACTGTAGGTATTCTATGAGCAATGCTGATAATTGTACGATCTGCAAAGTCCTCACGGATGATTTTCTGTATCACAGCATCAGTTTGTGAATCAACAGATGCTGTTGCCTCGTCCATGAACAGTATTTTGCTGCGTTTTAGCATGATCCTTCCCAAGCATAGAAGCTGTCTTTGCCCCACACTCCAATTGTCTCCACCATCAACCACTAACAAATTAAATAAAGTACACTGTGTCAGCTCATACTTTCACCAAGTACAACATCATAAAGCAATAATAAATATCAATGTCAGAATATTTTAAGCAATGCTTTCTAGCCATATTGGATTAACTAAACTATTCAAATGAGATTTATGAAAGGAGTTAACACCTGAAGCCTCAAGTTTCTCAGATTTTGCAGCCACCACTTCTTTCAGTTGGCAACGTTCTAGGCTCTGCAGCAACACAATTAAACAGCTAGTTATTAGTTTTGAGAATCTCAAATTACAATGAACTGAAGAGCACTCATTTTTTAATGCATGTAACATGCATTTTCTTTTTCTATACTTTTTCCCCTTTTGTAGTGCACACATACATTTTCAACTAGGAGTAGAAGTTAGATACAGTTCATGAGATACTTGTGGTGGTCAGGTTTTGATGTATATAGGGTTGATGAAAACAGGTTTTTTTGGTTTTCTGATATCTTTGGGATTATGCATATACATAACGTGTTTCTCTGTAATTGCTTGTAGCATCTCTAAAATTTCCCCTATTTCATTCTTTCTTTGCTGATAAAAAAAATAGAAACTTGTGGTGTTGTTATCTTATCAAAACTGAAGCTTCACCTCAGAAACCAACATAAGTTTTGTTCTTTCAACAAATCACAGGACTATGCTCTCCAACAAACATAAATGCATGTTTCTTTCTAAATTATATACCTTCCAGATTTCTTCTTCTGAGTACAGTCCAAGGGGATCAATGTTGCTTCGTACTGTTCCCTGAAAGAGAACAGGATCTTGAGGGATAATTCCAAATCGAGACCTCAGATCATGAAGACCCACGGTGCAAATGTTGATCCCATCAACAATTATTTTCCCAGCTGAAGGCTCAATCAACCTAAATAACACCTGAATGAGGGTTGATTTCCCACTCCCTGTTCGACCAACAACCCCAATCTTTTCTCCTCCTTGAATGGTGAGGGAGACTCCTTTGAGAACGAGAGGAGTATTTGGCCGATACCGAACCTGTTCACCACCATTTAACAGCAAAGGTTATATATGAAGTAGTTACTCAATGCCGGTTTCCAATATGAAAAATTCATGACCAGTGACAATGCCCAAAAAACAGTTTCCACCACAAAATTGTATTATATGCCTACTTTTTTATGTTTATGCACAAAAAGTTATCAAAATTCCCTACACTTCAAATGTTTCCTAGTATGAATACCATGTACCATCTTTAGATCATATCTTAATTTCAACCTTCCATGCTACCTAGTGTCCTTAATTTTGAAATAAACAAGTTGTCCATGTAAAAGGAAAATAAGAGAGATAGTGATCATAGGTGCTAAAATTGTTGAAGATTTCATCATGTAATGTGAAGAAACCTTTCTAAATAGTATGGTTGGAGATCTCACATCGACGATATAAAGACATTACATAATATATAACCTTATAAGCCGGTTTTATAAGATTGAGTTAGACTTAAAGTTTACTTTTTAATATGATATCAGAGTTATTTAGAGTCTATCCTAGAACTTATTCAAGCCACCCGCTATCGGGTTGCTATTGGAATCTATAATATATAGTCTCAGGTACATTTCATAATATATAAGTGGGTGCAAATCTCTATTAGTTGTCACCACACTTTAATTTGTCTTGAGTACTAGCAAAACATACAATTTTTTTTTATTTTCAACAAATTTAAGCCAAATATAAACAGTATGTACTTAGATGTTTGTGACTAGTATGTACCTGCAAATTGTTTAACTCAATGTGGCCATGGCTGGGCCAATTCTTAGGAGGAGAGCTATCAGCCATTTTCCATGGCGCTTCAGAGGGAAGGTTGGTGAACTGCTTTATTCTCTCAACTGAAACCATTTTGTTCTCAACAGAGCAAGTCATTGTTATAGTAAATGCCAAAAGACTACTGAGAGCCAAACCATAGGACAAAGACAGACCAACATATTCTGCAACAAGTGGAATAATCCTTGGTCAGCAATATTTATCTAAATGTTATGTGTGTATGCACGAGATCTCATAAATAAATAATTCTGTATACAAAATAAAATCCAATATTTGATAAGTTCTTCTTTTATCTTCTCAAAGAAAATTCATGACATAAGAATTGACCATAAAGTCACATGTTAACATTTCAATTGGTAGGAGCTGAGGGATCTGGTGTGGTGTACCTGGCCTAATGATAGCACTTGGGAGAAAGATCATAAAAACAGTGGCAATGCAAAGGAAAATCACTCCCATGTAGTCTAAGCGAAAACCAAGCCATTCATTGGCACCATTGTTGTGGAAATCCATTCTCAGACTAGCATTCACTTTGTCAATATTTTCTTGACAAAATGCGTTCTGTTTTCTGAAGCCACGAATGGTCATAACACCAGCAATGGTTTCTGAAAAGTGGTGAATAACAGGAGCTTTGGTGATAGAATCAAGGCGAGTCAATTCCCGAGAAGATGCAAGGTAATATTTCTGCAAACCAGAGCAACGAAGTGTCAAAATGCACTGGATATTTTGTTTTACCAGTAATCACAAATATCAACAAAACTCCATCAAAATAAGAGTGAGTAGACATATCATACCCGATACCAGTTATTAAGATAGAACAGTGGGATCAAGAGGAAGACCGTTTCCCAAGCATTTTGGCATGTTACAATGAGAATGCTGAACACTGAGAAGTACGCGACCATTACGAAGTTTACTAACATTGGAATTGATATGTCAATCCAAAGTATATCAGTAGATACCTGAACATGAACATGAACATGAACATTTAAAGAATATGCTAGTTTATGCAGTTTACTAACGAGAATTAACTTAGGAATATGGCGTTAAAACTCACACGACTCAAAATTCTGCCAGAGGGAGTGGTGTCAAAGAATGACATTGGTGCATGCAAGATGCTTTGAAGCATTCCAATGAAGAAGCTTTGAGATGTCTTGAGACCCCAATAGGTAAATAAGAGTGATCTTGCCATCACAACAAAAGTTACACCAACTGCTATGCAAGCATAGACAGTAATGAATGTAGAAGGAGCAAAGTTAGTGCCTTCTGCAGTTCCGATTGCTAGCCAGTAGTCACCCGCCAAGAAAGACAAAATCCATGCTAGAGACATTGCCAGCATCAGTGCAATACCCCACCACCCAAATGCTTCAGTGAAGTAGTGTTTATACACTTTCAGGTTCACACGCCCAGTTTCTCTTTCCTCATCTTCAATGAGCTTTGCTGTGGTGTTAGCTGACTTAGCTTGATCTTGAGGTTGCTTTTCACCTGCCTTTTCCTTTTCTTTTGAGGGGAGTCGATCC